>JASDQU010100681.1:349687-362927 GCA_032191745.1 Picea mariana
GTGACTAGGCTGTCCTAACTCCCCAAAGTAGAGCACTACACCCAAGAAAGTGACTAGGCTGTCCTAACTCCCCAGCCACTACCACAACAATGGCGGCAGCTCATAGCATCTTGAACAATAGGATATCTTATACAGTTTAGTTAATAAAATAGAATTGGAAAACAAAATAGTATGACACGCACTGTTAAAAATAAATAAATAATCAAACCAAGAGTGATCTTATAAGTAATCTTTATTCCCATTTGCAATGATTTTATTTAGTCCAGACATCATATAAATCCTGAGTTGAGATCCATATCATTTAAATCTGGACATCCCATGATGCTATTGATGGCTCCCAAATTGTTTGAGTGCTCCGAAATAACTTTTGTGGTTGACTGGTCCTGCGACAGCACGATCTCAAACCCATCTCCCATCCGGTCTCTGTCCTCTGGAGACATTAGCTGCCACACCAGGCTCCCTCCTGCTGCTCCACCCATTCTCGCAGACCTTAGCACACTGTCATACACAATCTCCATGAAACTCTCCCTGTATCCTCCATCTCTTTTACAGATTCCAAATTCAGAGAATAACAGAGGCATTTTCAGTATCTTCTCACAGTCTTCGATGTGAACCCGCGTCCAGTTTTTCACAAATGAGAGATGACAGCTTGGATCACAGTTCTCGGAAATCCTGTGCAGAAGGATACCTTAGTGTTAATCTTGTTAAGTACAGGCTCAATAACCTTCATTCATTCTATGAAACGMTGTTTTAAACTTGAGTATTGCACCAAGATGAGCAATCAAAGATGTTTCATTTGAGTGAAAGATGGGTATGTCACTGTGTGTAATGTCATCATTAAACTAAAATGGAAAAAAAATGAATGTAATAATCTTTAGGATTTGTTTTCCTGAAGATGGATCTTGGTTTGGATTCAAAACAAAATGAATGTGAATAATATTTAGGTTTTGTTTTCCTGAAGATCGATCTTGGTTTGGATTTGAAAAGTAGATCTACAATCATGAATTTGGATTCTAAAAGTATATCTACAATAATGAATACTGTGGATTACTCTTCTGAAAATTTGCATTCTGAGAGTAGAATAATCTTCAGGATTTTTAATTTTTGTTGTAGTGAAGATGGATCATGGTTTGGATTCAAAACGTCTATCTACAATAATGAATACTTAGAATTACTCTCCTGAAAATTTGCTTTCTTACACTAAATATATCATAGCTCAGAATCTTTTAAATGAGAAGAAGATTTGCATTTTTACAGTAAATATATCTTAGCTCAGAATCTTTTAAATGAGAAGAAGATTTGCATTCTTACAGTAAATATATCTTAGCTCAGAATCTTTTAAATGAGAAGAAGTTACATTTAATGAATACTGAGAATTACTCTCCGGAAAATTTGCTTTCTTACACTAAATATATCTTAGCTCAGAATCTTTTAAATGAGAAGAAGATTTACATTTTTACAGTAAATATATCTTAGCTCAGAATCTTTTAAATCAGAAGAAGATTTGCATTCTTACAGTAAATATATCTTAGCTCAGAATCTTTTAAATGAGAAGAAGTTACATTGAATTTGTTTTATTTTATCCCTCAAGGGGTTAATAAATTGGGGTTAAGATAGATGAGCTTATGCCAATGCCAATCCAACAGATTTACCAGTTGCTCGGATAGATATGTATAGAAGCGAAATCGATGCCAGCAGCTTGGTGGTGGCGAATGAAATCGGTTCCTTCCTGATGCGCACAAGTATAGGGATTGAACTTCACTCTATCAGGGCTACAAGGCCCATAAAATCCTTCCATCCCTACGCCCACTAGATGCTTGGGATCTGTCGATTTCACATATGCAGCCATTTCTTCCGTCCACACCTGATCACATCATCATATATATGTCCATGATCATTCTCTTCATTATACATTATCATTTGCAATCAAGAACATCCATGTGTCTAGTTGCAGAGGTCATAGTCACTTACATGCAATGTGTCTCCTGTTGGATCGGCTTCGCACCGGGGTTCGTTGATGAGCTCCCAAGCAAATATCGTGGGATCGTTCTTGTAAGCCACGTTTGTCAGCGTGTTCACCCTATTCAATATAACCTGTTGAAATGTATGTCATTCATGGCAGAGCTTAGTAGTGTGATTGTGAAACACTTTACAGTCGAGGTGGAAGAGATGTGTTGTGCAGGACTAAATTTATAAGTAGATTCACTGTAACCATACTGTACAATAAAAAAAATTTTAGACGTTTAACGTCCTGTGTTTAAGAAATTTGAAGTTAAAATTACTCTGTATACATCGGAGCCACATAGATACTTAAACCACATAGACAAACCCAGTAACCAAAACAAAAATAGTTAAAAGGTTAGATTTAACCTATTGGCTGAGCAACAATGAAGAGCCCTAACCCTAACTGATCATGGCACCAACAAACTAGCACTTAGCAAGAAACTAGGGTTAGATTTAACTTATTGGCTGAACAACAACAAAGAGCCCTAACCCTAACTAGTCATGGAGCCAACAAACTATCACTTAGCAAGAAACTATTCTTGCTGTAATAGAAGAGTTCAAAGACACACAGATAGCGTGCAAATGGGGAAAGGAGGCTACAGTCAATACGATGCAGCAGACGTTGGAAGAAGTCTGTTCTCACAACAGGACGAAGACAGAACAGATATCAGAACAAAGGATGTAAAACTTGCTGCTGACATTAGGGCACAAGAGATAGTCTACTCTTACATTCTGTGTAAACTAATGCGAAGCACAAAGATATAAGAGAAGACTAGTTCTGTATAGGGTGGATGTATTTATTTTCTGCTGCCACATGTTTCAGCCGTCATTTATTGATTTAAGCTCAGTATTTGTAACCTGTAGCAGAGTTTCCTATCTCATTTTGCTGTAGGCTGTAGCAAAAATTAAATTGACAAATGAACCTAGTAGTAGTGTTCAACCCATGGAGCATGTAAAAATAATTTCCATATTCTTTTGCAGAATTGAGATTGATCCACTCGATTTTTAAAATTCAAATAAAAAATGAGTTTATACAAAGTGAGAAGTTTTATTTTTCAAACAGAAAAATAAAAGTGTCTTTTACAAAAACATCCATCTGCTGATGTCCATAGTTACTCCCTTTTACACAGTCATATCCTGTAAATATGTATGATGTCCAAGATATAAGATGTTCCAGTTTTTATAATGCAGATTACAAAAAACATAGGTTTTTATTTGCCAAAAGAAAGATTATATAATTGTCATTCTTTCAAAACTCAAAACTCTTTGTATGTATTCCTGTTCCTTCTGCATGGTATATCAAACCTTCTTCCATCTGTAGTGTTTGCTTTAATAACTGATCAGCTTCCATATTAAATTTTCTATAAATATACTAAATATACTGTGTTTTTAAGTGTTGAAACTTCCTACTCAACAGTCGAATTTTTTTCATACAGAGAGTGAGAAGTTATTGATTCTCTAGATGCAAAAATAAGTTAGTATATATTCAATTTAATTGAAGATCTTTTAAGTTAATATAACTTTACACTTGATTTTTGTTTTTATTCTTTTAAGTATTTGATAGATTCTGGATTTATCCTAATTATTGAAGGTAATGTTTTTGGAAGTGGTGTAATTTTGTAGTAAAATTATTTATAAATTCTTCACTTTATTAAATTTTTTATTACTTCTACTGATGGATATAGAAGTGAGCAAAATCCCTAAAAGCATTGTTACTCCATACACAGATCGATCTTGGATGATGATAAATCTTTACTAATGCCTGAAATTTCTGCCAGGTTATTATTAAAATTGTGGCAAGGAAAAAGAAATATTTGTTAAAAAATAACTTGATCCCAATCTTTACTAATGCCTGAAAATTTTGCCAGGTTATTATTAAAATTGTGGCCAGGAAAAAGAAATATTTGTTAAAAAATAACTTTGATCCCTCCTGGGTTTCGAACTATAAACCTTGAACCTTAATATGGGATTTGATCATGGCTCTGCTAATTATTAATGGTAAGGCTCCCTGGGTTCAAACTATAAACCTTAATATGGGATTTGAAGTAATTTTTAAGGGTCGGATCGGAGAAGAATGCATCGTTGGAGTGGAGATTCAAACCAGCGTTTCGTCCCCACGTTACATATTGTGCTTTCCCTCCATACGCGTCCCAGTTGTTGACCAAACTCAATATCAATCGAATTTTATTCCGCTTGGCTTCGCTTATGACGAAGTCCAGAGCCTGCAAACGAGAAGAATAGGATCTCATAAATGTGAACAACCCACCCCATATGTCTCAAATCTAAGATTCTAGTTCTTCCTCATACCTGGAACACTTGTT
This sequence comes from Picea mariana, assembly GCA_032191745.1. Taxonomy (NCBI): domain Eukaryota; kingdom Viridiplantae; phylum Streptophyta; class Pinopsida; order Pinales; family Pinaceae; genus Picea; species Picea mariana. Next base: position 354,013 of record JASDQU010100681.1, read on the forward strand.
CATCATAAACGGCAGGAGATATTTGCAGAGCCCTCCAACCTCCGTCATTGAAAGCCCAAGTGCGCACCACAGTGAGTCCTACCGAAGCAGCCTGTTCAAGGACTGAGCTGATTTTGTGTCTGGCGGAAGGATCAACAGCAAGGACCATCAGCCAGTATGCATTAAAGCCGTTCAAATAAAATGGTGATCCGTTCAAGACAAACTGCGTGCCATATCTTCCAACCATACTCCATGATTGCTCCCGTTCATTCTCCATCCGCGTGAGCAAAACAAACTGAAACAGAAGACTTGTAAATTTCCAGAACAGCTCTCAGATTTGAGATAATTTGATCAAGAAAAATGAGGTACCTGTGAATAAGGTAAGAATATCTATGTAGCCAGCTATATTTTGGTCTGAAATTCCAATTTCCTCAGTTCTGGAAAAAGAGTATGTTACAAGATTACAGAGACAGACAGCCTACCACAAAACAAAGAAACTGTTAGAACCAAAAACAAAAGAACCAGTGGGACCACCAGATAAAAACTGACCAACCAATTGACAAATGGACGTGCCTTTGACATTTTACCATGGATGATACTCACCAAATACTTATTTAGTCTGGCAAATATCATGCACCGACACTGGAACCTTGCAACTGTGTAAGGTTTTCTGCTCGGTACCTGCTTTTACTGCACAGATGAATTCAGAAGTATAAAACCCCTTCTGAAGCATCGAAAACTCCAAAACACCAAGATGATACAATCTCCACATTTGAAAATGACCCCATCAAAACAAATTTTGAGGTAAAGTAGAACATGTACGGGTGGTAATGGTTTTGCACTATGATTTCAATGAGTTCCTTTTTACTTTGCACCTAGATCTAGGTTGAAATTTGGAAAGTGCTTTGAATTATTATTTTGATGTTTTCACCTTAATATTCAAATATATTTTATGATTTTTAATATATTTTTAATAGAGAGGTAAGTACTTTTTAGTTGTATTTGACAAGAAAAAAAATTTCCATTGCAAACAATTTGGTTGTAAAAAAATGTGCCATTGCAAACAATTTGGTTGTCAAATTTTAGGACTATTCTAGATGTTTTCTTTTGGATTTTTAGTATTGAGATTTTGTTTTTTTTTTTCCACGAGAAAAATGCTCTTTATATTCAAAAGGATATAAAAGTTTACAAGTGTCGATATCTCGAACCACATCGAAACAAGGAGAAACTGCTAAAAATTGTATCAATCCAACAATGACCCGACATTCAAGGCGAATAACCTACTATGCTCAATCTTACTGATAGGAAGGTGCCTAATCAAAGCATGATCTTGTAGGCAGGTCCTTCGTTGCCGTCCTCCCAAATTGAAAAACAAATTTGGCTCGGAGGGAGGAGCAATGCTTTTTTAGAGAGGGAGTCCGCCTCGCTGTTTTCCTCTCTGAAAATATGCTGAAAGGTGAGCTTTCTGAAAAGTTGAGAAGCCTCTTTGGTCCTATCTTTCCAGCAATTAAGGGCTGCCACCCGGAAGTCGGCAAGTCTATTCAGCCAATCGATGGTAATCTTAGAGTCACCAAGGAGTAACAAGACATCGGTGTGACGGCTGGCTAGAACTAGAGAAGTCCAAGCTCCTAAAAGCTCTGCCTTTGTGTTAGATCCTTGACCGCAGTTCAATGTCCAGCGAATGCAAGTGTGGGGGTTTAATGCTATTTTCCCCCCAGCTCCACAAAGCACGCCCCCTTGTTGTGAGGCCCCGTCAAACCAAGCCACCGCCCTGTCGATTGGAATGAGAAAAGGAAGCTGATCCGGAGGCTTGACCTGTGAAGACTTTGCAACTTTGTTTGCCTCTGCCAGAATGAAGGAAGAAACGTAGAGAAAAGAAGGCTTCTTATCATTGAAAATTGCTGCGTTTCTGGACAGCCAGACTTGCCAGCACAGGTGGATCGGAAGCATAGACTGCACGCTGTTATTAAGGAACCAATTTTGGAAGCAGGCTTGCACACTGTTACCAGTCCAAAGCGAGGAGAAATTTAGAGCGGATGAGATAAACGCCCAGATCGCTCTGGTGAAAGGGCAAAGGATAAATACATGCAGAGTTGATTCGCTGTCAAGATCACAAAGAGAATAGCGGTTCGGGCCCTCCCAGCCGCGTGCTTGTAATTTGTCCCAAAACAAAAGTTTATTTTCCAGCAGGAGCCAAGCGAACAACTTCAGTTTTAAAGGACAAATATCCCTCCAAATCCTTTGTCTCCAATTGGAAGATAAAGGTTTCCAAGTAAGGGCAGCCAAGGCTTGGTAAACATTTTTTGCAGATAGCTGACCTGATCGGTCTCCCCCCGTCCAGATGAGGGAGTCTGATTTTGATTGCAATCTCACTCCGGAATCTTTGAGAAGTTGTGTGAAATCATCCCATTCGACCTTGAATACAAAATACAAAAAGACAAAAAGTTGTGTGAGATTTTGTTAAGAATCAAAGACCTGAATACAAAATACCACAATAATATCAAAGATATCTCAATACAATCATCACACAAGATATATGGAACAATATAGAAAACCACCACTTTATTATCAAAACCTTTGAGGTAGGGCATCACCATACACTGGATCATATTATGGAAAGGCTCTTACATTTATTATATTTAACAACCCATTTATTATATCTAAGTATCATAGTGGTCATTTATTAATATAGTGGACCTGATCCACCTTACATTGAATGACCACATTCCCATATATTAAATGACTTCCACTAACAATACATAACCACATTCTCATTGGGTATCTCCCTAGGTACCCCATATTACCTCCTTAGGTAAACTACAAATTTGTTATTACTTTTTAATAATGATGAGGTCATGTATTGGGTGTTGTAGTTGATCTTTCGAGGGTATTAGATGTTGGACACACCTACCACATTGAGAGGGGTGAATTAGTGTGAGGCTCTTTTTACACTTCTTACAAAACTTTAGTTAGCAATCACCATTAACTCATCACTTCCATTCATACTTAGTTTCTTGCATGTAAACATACCTCAACAACATATATCAAAAATAAAGAACCATGAATCATCAAAATAATGAAGACCATAGATATATGTAAACTTTTTGTATTATGTGTTACAAGAGACTACAATCTCAGGGTTTTATTAGCATCAACTAAAAAGAGTAACAACTTCAATAGAGTACCAACTCTAAATACAAGACCCAACGTGCAGATCTCAGCACCAACTGAGATGTGAGGAATCCAACCCTCAAGTACAAGACTCAACTTGTAAACAAAAAACAATCTGTCAAACTATACCAACAATCTAAGTGCATCAATTATGCACAACACAACCTGCCACAACAACCTGTCACCTCAACCTATCAACCTATAACCTGTACCAAACAAACTGTACCAACACCTATACCAAACCTATACCAATACATGTAATATCAACATGTCCTCTCTATCAAATCAAATCTGATCTCATAGATCTCATGCTCGTGATTACAATAGCAAGCCACATCCCAACATCATCAATATATCTCTCACATACACAACATGAAGACCATTATTCATATGCCAAATACCAACAGCAGAATACCAATTGTATCCCTCAACAAATTTGATATATGCAGCAATACTGAACAACCAATACCATCTCAAGAGCTAAACCCTAGCTCACAAAACATACCTAAAACAAGATGTGTCATATCTCTCATAAATAGACTCCAACCATGAATTAAAGATTATGCCAATATAACCAGCTATGAACCAATACTAAACGTCCATAGATCTGCGTCAGATCAACTCTACAACAAGCCCTAAACTTCCAAGAGGGCATCCAATAGATTTACAAGGCAAACCCTCAACCAGATTCATAGATTCAACACTACACATATGAAAACCATACTTTTTTCTTCTTGTAGACATGGATCTATTATGGATTTGTTTCTATAGCCATGATTATGTTGCCGCAATTATGCTGCCACAATTTTGCTAACGTGATTCTGTTATCACGGTTTTTCCACGATTTTTCTGCCACGATTTTGCTACCGCGATCTTGCTACTGCAATCTTTCTTCCACAATTTTTTTTGCCGCGAATTTGCTCTATCAATAATTCATGCCCAAATAACATTTCACAAGATCTTCAATATGCTCAAAAAGATTGATCACAATAAGAGACCCTTGCTCTCTTATTTATATTCTCCAAGTAGCTTCCTATATAAGTTATCTTCTAACCAACTTCCTTCCTTTAGGGCTAACTCACTTCTAGCCACTTGTCCACTTACAACCACTTTATCCACAAATAGTAATCTCTCCACTTCTAGTTGCAACTAATTCATTTTTAATTGTTTTCTCGTGCAACCAACTTAACCCATGATTAACTCCTAGTTTCACCCACTTTGACTAGTCAACTTTTTCTAGGAGCTTCTACAATAAATTGACTTCTTTGACCTTCTAGAGGCTTTTAGATGACTCATGAGGGTTCTCTAACTTCACATGACCATAACTCTCTAACCGTGAGGAGTTATGTAACATTCCACATATCATCGAAAACAACATGACGAGCGTTATCCATATGGAATAGTATTACTTGCAAATTCATTGATCTTCATTACATTATTCATCAGACAAGCACCACACTACTGGGGTTATCATACCACTTGATCATTTGGACTTTGCAAAGCATCTTCCCATGAGGGCTTTCACCATAAGGGGACCACTTTGAGAACTCCATCTAAGAGTGTCTTCCCCTAAGGTCTTGCACCATAAGGGGACCACTTTGTAGTTCATCCTTTTGGTTCTTCCTATCAACCATGACATGACATCAATAATACAACTTCCTTTTCTATCATCCTTGATATTAACACATTATTATGAAATCAACATAATCAATAACATTAATTACAACACATCAATCCATCTAAGACATCACACGTCAATGACAACACATTACTATGACATTGCTTGACATCAACCCTTTGACATCAATGACAACATAGTACAACATCATTAGATATAGACCTACTTGTTATCCCTTTGAATGACCCTTGGTAGCTTGCATTGCATGGGGGTCGTTGTGTTAAGCTTTCTATTCATATGGATTTTGTTTGATAAATTTGTTGATGACTTTGTCATGAGCGCTCAACCTCTTTCCTCTAAGATGCACAAGTTACCTTCGACCTCTTTCCTTCAAGATGCACAAGTTACCTTTAGGGACCAGGCCCTTATCCTTTAAATGCTACTTATATTAATGCAAAGGTTCATCAAGGTGCTTTATTCTCATGTGACATAGTCAAATGTCTCCCTTGTTCATTGGGGCACTCAATTCAAAATCCCTTCTTCTATGAGGTTGAATTTGAACTCTAACAACGATATGAAACAAAATTCATAGGAAAATGTAAAGCTTGGAAAATAACATTGCATATTTTGAATCACAACCCATTTAATTCAAGGCATTAACAAAACAAAAAACATTTTACAAAGATCCGATTAAGAACACTTATTTGTAAATGAATGCAAGTCCACCAAATAGGTTGTTGGGAACAATTCACCACCCCAAAATATGAATCGACTATGGATTCCACCCCTAATTCAGACCATGATACCATTAGGGTGAAGGAAGTTCTTACGAGGCTTTAATCTTACTCTATCCAACCCATTACTCTCATGGAATAACCATTCTGATCACTATGGAACACTCCAGGGCCTCATCCAACCATCAACCAACCATGGCACTCTCTTCCACTGTGCTACACAATACAAGGAATATTTTCCATTTTTTGTTCAACACTACCTCAAAAATATTCTCCCCTTCAATTGCTCTTCAATGTAGGAAAAAGTGTCCAAGATAGTTGGTTTCCTTCTAGGAATAACCTGAAGGAGAAACACTTTGCTCAAATTGTCCTTCAACAACAATAATGGGGTTACATGTTTAATGGTGTTTCCTTTTGTTGTTATGGATATTTCAATGATGCATTTTCCCCTCAAAACCGTCATATTTTCTCTCATATTCTTTGTAGTAGGTCCCCAACTTCCATAGGTTTTACCAATGAGGACTCCATGGGATTATCTTACCATTTGGGGGCATAACAATGATAGTTTCACACGAAGTCCTTCATAATAAAAAAGAGAAAAATACTCATGGGAGAATGGAAGAATGATTCATGAACAATGATGAATGATCCTTTTCCTCAAGGATGTGAACAAGACATACATTCCTTACATGGGGAGTATGTCCTTCCCAAGAAGCATGGGGAAAAGTCAAAAGGACAAATCAAGTCAAAGAGTCATTGAAAATTGCACCCGTAGTAAGGTAGCACCTCCAAAAGACAAGTGTCAAGTCAAATCACCCATGCACCTCATGCACCCCCTTTTCCCTTGCCCTCTTATGGTATCATAGGGTGATCAATAAGAACCCAACAATAAATCAATTAATGTTGTATATCTCAACATATACAACATTTATCACTATGTTGTTGGGGCTTATCATAGTCCTCCATAGAGCGGTTTTTATGGGGTGGAAAGCATTCTAGGATGACCATTCAGACAATACTCTGCGAATTATGTGCAACAGGGTTGTTTCCTCACCGTGATATCTAGTTTGAAGCATCACATTGTTAGTGGAGCCTTCACCTTTCGAAGGTTTTCCAGTAGAAACAACTATGTGGGTTTCAATTAGTTCATTGTTATCTTTTTTTCCTTGGAGCTTCGAACGGTTAGCTTTTTTCAAAGGTTTGATTTGTACCCAAGACACAGGTCTTCGTCCATGTGGTTTCGTTGCCCAAATCTCTTGGCTTACCCTATCATTTTCCCTTCAAATCAATTCTTCGAATGATGTATCTGGGGCCTTCGGTTGAGGGATTTTATTTAATGACATGGTCTTGGATCGGTGTGTTTGGAGCCCGGCTTCGCACTATTCAAATATTTTTGTACAGGCATGAACTACATATAGTCTTTTGAGTCCAACGAGGTTCTTGCTCCGAATGAAGAATAGTATGGACAATTCCTATAAGTTATGCCATCCCTGTACCCAATTCAAATGAATTTGGGATACTAAGATTGTTGGTTCACACAACATGAGGAAAGCCAAGAGGTCAAAAGGCGCAGTTTCAAGCACCAAACCCAAACCAAAAGAGGGTACTTAGTGGTGTGTACTGATACCTTTTATCACACTGGCCTACCTCAAGCGAAACCTTATGGAAAGCTTTTTTGTGATGTACATGGATGCAACTTGACCATGACCATTTTCAAATCCTAATGACCAAGATATTGAAAACACCAGTATGAACTATTGTGTTAGAAATAGGTCCCAATTGCACAATGTAGGATCTCAAACAGAAGCACTCCCTTGTTCACTTGCAATTCAATGGTTAGTTGAGAGAACAAATTCCAAGATTTGACAAATAATTTGTGTGGGAGGAGGGTGCATCACTTCTTAAATTTGTGTGGGAGGAAGGTGTATTACTTCTTTTGTAGGTATACTACATGTTCTAATAGGTTGAGGAATATCTAACCAACCACTTGTTAAAATAGTGCATAAACACACATGATTATCATAGCATTCTAAGAGGATTGTGGGAGAAGGGTGGAGATTTTAGGAAAAACGACGTAAAGGTGTATTCAACCATTAACTTTAAGTATGAGATTCAAGATGCCATTGTCCTCGAAAAAAGATTGTATGGATAAAAGGTTGGAGTTCACATAGAGGAAGCTTGGACCCCATTGCCACACCAAGTTCTTACAAAAGGAACAATGTTTAACCGAGATGTGATTCTTTCACATACCTTGAATGAGGTTATACAAAGAATTTGTCTACCACAAGTGAGGCATAAACTTGAGTTCTATATGTCTTCCTATCTATCGAATGTGGTGTGTGTGGAAAATCCACTCTCGGGAATGTATTAGAACTAGACTAATCAATTCCCTTGTGTTCAAGTATATTGTGAATACCTATAGAATGAAAGGGGGAAAGGGAGCAATGGAAGGAAGGGGGAAATCAGCCGATGGTAAGAATTTAGTTTCACGGAGCTCGAAGGCTGGTCTTCAGTTCCCGGTTGGACGTATTGCCAGGTTCCTCAAGGTCGGAAAGTATGCTGAGCGGGTTGGCGGAGGAGCACCCGTTTACCTTGCTGTTGTTCTTGAATATCTTGCCACCGAGGTGCCTGAGTTGGCTGGAAATGCCGCAAGGGACAACAAGAAGACAAGGATTATTCCTCGCCACATTTAGTTAGCAGTGAGAAATGACGAAGAGTTGAGCAAGCTTCTAGTCGCGCCAGATCCCAAGAGCTCACTGAGTGGCGGTGTGAGGGATATGCAAATGGAACGAAACCCTAACAGGGAGAAGGAAGCGATGGTCCTTTGCAGGGCCGAGGTGAACCAACAACCACCCATGGAGAAGGATCCTAAAACAGAAACGTAGCCAGTCCCCATAGATGAAGTTTCCGTAGTGCTTCCAGCACCAGGATGGAACATATGGTTCATCTCATCGAGAAGATTAGCAACCGACGTAGAGGAAACCGAGGAGGGTGGCTCCAACTTGTTCTCTAGCGAGAGAGAACCATCGATTTGGGACCAATTCAATGCTGAGAATAGGCAGAGCCTATGGCAAGTACTAAACCCTAGTCGCCGTCGTCGCCTTAACCTAAAGATTGGAAGCCATTCAAATAGCAGAGACCTCAGGGATCTTCGGCTCTTGGGGGATTCTCCGCCTTCGCTCTGGTGCATAAATCTAGTTAAGAGTAATGCAAGAGCGAGGTTTCATTCTGAATATCACAGCAAGACTAGCTCCGAGATTACGACAAGCTTCCCCCTTTTTATAAAGACCATTGCCGGATCTTGTCTCTGCTTGCAGGTTCAAGACTCAGACTCCATTTTTGAGCTCAAAACCCAAATCCACCAAGCTACAGGGACTTTGCCTGGATTCCAACGACTAATCTTCAAAGGCCGA
>JASDQU010100681.1:385172-402230 GCA_032191745.1 Picea mariana
CTGGGAACACTAGAAAGGGTCACTATGACACCTCCCTTTGTTGGTTTCCTCCTGTTAGCCTGTTCTGGCAGTTGTGGGACTACTGGAGGATGGGCTCCTGTCGTTGTCGGTGGTCTACAGGAATGATGCTCCTCTGCTGGTGCTGACTCCTCCTCTGAACTAGTGGATCCACTGTCCTGCTTCTCCTCCTCACTATCCACACTGTCTGCTGCTACCTCAATATAATGAATCTCTCCCTTGCCCATGCACCTGTGGCCTGGGACCCAAGGATCTCTACAGCTGAAGCAAAGCTTCTTTCTCATAAGCTCTCGCCTAGTCTCATCATCCAACTTCTCCTTTCCCTTCCATTCTCTCTGGAATGGCTTCCTGTCTTGATCCCTCTGGGGCAGAAATGGTTTGGAGAAAGTTTTATTCTTTGGCACCGAGTCTACTAGATCTCGAGTGAGAAGGATGACATCCTGCAAAGTGGGAGGCCTGTATTCCTTCACCCATCCTCTCAAAGGCTCTGTGAGTCCTTTTGTGAATAGCATGATTAGCCCAGGCTCTAATATATCTGTCACTGCCATGGCTACCCACTGAAACTCTGTGATGAACGCCTCTATTGTGCCAGTTTGTATCAACTGGGCTAGATCCCTAAAGTGTATCTCAGGATCCTTCCTGTCAAACCTGTCCATGAGCCTGTCTATAGGAGGTGATGCGACTGTGACCCAATGTCACTAGTCCATGGTACCACCACTTGTGTGCCTCAACCTCCGAGTGTAAGGTCACGAAACTGATGGCCTCTGTCTCGATCATCTTGTTGAGCTTGTAATACATGTCTAGATTTTGTACCCAAGCTATGGTGGTGTATTTGGACGATCCGTGGAAAGAAGGGATGGTGAGTTTCCCAACTTTTTGGATGAAATTGAGTTTATGCCCCTGCTACTGTTGTGGTCCTCCCCTATATGGCTCTCTGGGGTGGTTCCTGAGTCTGAGTCCATAGTAATTGACTAAGGTCATGTCCTGATGGAATTCATGACCCAATTCTGTGTACTCCCTCCTATACTTTGCAATGTCATTGGCATGAGTGGGTGGCCTTTGTGATATCAGTGGCGGTGATGCTACCGGGGGTGCCCTCTGGAAATTGGGAAACAAGGGTCTGGGAATCCTACTCGCAGAGGTGTATGTGCGAGAGGCTGACTAGGGTCTACGGCCTGCTCCTGAGTTCCCCTGTGCTGCACGTGGGACTTGTGTATTTGGGGTGCCCACTCTAGCCAAGCTATCAACCACCTGTGCCAAGGACTGAGACATGGTTCATTGACTAGCTAACATATCATTGATAACCTGCATGAAAGCTGCCTCTGGATCTACAGGGGCCTTGCCACTGCCCTCTAGTTGCTCATATCTATCTCCTAGCATCCTCTCTGCCTCGTGCTCAGCCTCATGCTCTGCCCTTCTCTCTACTTCTCTGTGTGCCTCTTCCTCTTCCTCTGAGCTAGGAGGAAAAGGGGGAAAATCAGGCCTATGCCTTCTTTTCTGATGCCTGTTGTAAGTGACATATTCGTCACCTACGTGTTCATGAGCCTCTGGGTCTTTTTCTGCACTCATTGTCTTTAGTCACATGCTGGNTGTGTGCCTCTTCCTCTTCCTCTGAGCTAGGAGGAAAAGGGGGAAAATCAGGCCTATGCCTTCTTTTCTGATGCCTGTTGTAAGTGAGATATTCGTCACCTACGTGTTCATGAGCCTCTGGGTCTTTTTCTGCACTCATTGTCTTTAGTCACATGCTGGCAGGACTAAAGCTCTGATACCACTGTAATGTTCCTGACTTGGATAGTCTAGGAAACACTGCTAATGTGTGTGTAGGATCAAAGGTTTACAACATATAAATGATCATACAAATAATAAACATGACAAAGGAATACAAAGTTTGTATTATGATATCTCTGTGGATTACAAAATGGTTGAATGCAGCTGAATAAACTGACAATACTTGACTAGATCAGCAGACAAAGGATCTTAGCCGAAATACAAAAAAGCAACTGTGGCTGAATAAAATAACAACACTCAACTAGATCAAAAGACAAAAGGATCTTATCCGGAATACAAATAAGCAAATAAAAGACAATACCTGGAATATGGGAGCACTGCGGAATCAATGAAGAATGATGGAAGACCTGGATGATCTTCTCGGTGACTAGGGTGTGTCTTTCAACACCGAAATTAGCCAACTGGTGTCTTCCTCCTGGAATACACTAAACTATCTCTCCTGAGATGCGCCTCTTCTCCTAAATGACAAGTCATAATCTGCATAATGAGGAATTAGGTCGCTGACCCTTCCTTTATAGCTTTCCAAAACCCTAAATCATGCTGAAACCCTAATTCATTGTTGACTTCCAAAACCCTAAATCACTGTTGAATTCTATTTTTATCTCATAATGACTTAAAATCACTTTTAACCCTTTTTAGCTCAATGTCACTTTCTGAATATAACACCTGTGACTGGAGTGACCTCTAGTAACCCTGTTTACCCCTCTTTGGCCCTGGCTATAGTCTAACTGGGCGGTTTAGACCATTAAGACTCCTCTCTAGAGATCCTATTTGGAAAGAGACATTACAGTGGATCCAGGTACTGCACCTGCAGGAACGTCAACAAATGACTGGAAAAAGTTGGATCAGAAGGTGAAGAGCACAATCTGATTATGTCTCTCAGATTCAATATTAATGAATGTGTCAGGGGAAGATACAACCAAGGAGTTATGGAATAAGTTAGAGAACTTGTATCAGTCTAAGTCCTTGGTAAATAAATTGTCCCTACAGAAGAAGATGTACAACATTAGGATGAGAGATGGGGACTCGGTGATAGAGCATCTGAACACATTCAATACCATGGTAAGTCAGTTATTGTTTGTTGAGATTAAAATTTCAGATGAAGATAAGTGTATTAGTTTACTATGCTCTTTACCAAACTCATGGGATAGTTTGGTTGTGGCCATAGGTAGTAATACAACTACCTTGAGTTTCGATGATGTGGTCTCATCCTTGTTGTCAGAGGAGATGAGACGAAAGAACATGGAAGGGCAGAGCATATATGCATTATTTGCAAGAGGACGCTCCCAAGAAAGAAATAGATCTAAGTCCTCAAATGAGATATCTACGTCTAAGGGTAGATCTAAATCTTTCGGAAAGCTTTTAAAGGTATGATGGAGATGTGGAAAATAAGGGCACTTCAAGAAGCAATGTAGATCCAAAAACGTTGAGAAAGTGAATGTTAAGAACCTGAATAGATTTACAAATATAATCACCACAAATACTGAATCACAATAGATCGATAGAGAAAGATAGAAGAAACCACACTTTATTATTACCAAACCCTTGAGGTAGGGAAACACCATACAATGGATCCTATTATGGAAGGGATCCTCTCATGTTCACTTGCCTCTTCGAGGGGGCATCCTCCTAATCAGCTACAACTCACAATACAATACTTCTCTTCATGTCCCATTACATTTCTTGAACCCCTTTATATAGTGCTACCATCACCTAAGAACATTCTAGAGGAGGAATCTTCTAGAATTAGAGCCTTCTAAGAATTCCTCTTACATTTATTATATCTAACTACCCATTTATTATATCTAACTACCATAGAGGGCCTTATTTAATAATATAGTGGACCTAGTCCACCTTACATTGAATGGCCTCCACTATTATCACTATGGGCCCTTTGACCCCCCCCCAACTACTTCTCCAACTACATTACATTCCATCCTCCTTATGAAAGCATTGTCCTCAATGCTTGATGTACAACCATATACCAGGGTCCCATGGATAAGTGTGGACCATAGTGCTGAAGTAGACTAGAGAACCAGGGTCCCATGGATAAGTGTGAACCATAGTGATGAAGTAGACTAGAGAACCAGGGTCCCATTGATAAATCAAAGCCACCATGATGAAGTACTCCAACTGCCATTGTAAAATGGGGTCCCTTGTCCAAGTACTCATGTGAAATCCACATGGAAGATATTGGCACCCAATAACCAACTGAAAATGATGCTCCCAATACTGACACCTATCATGGGGATCCAAATAAGAATATCCATACACATAGTGGGAAAGGGTCAAAGATGAATCTAGAAGGAAACATACCATTGTAGAATATGTAGGTTGGATGTTGTTTATCATAACTAGCTCCCAATGTGGTACATTGATGTTCTCTACATAAGGTGGAGTAGAGTCATCAAATAAAATATGGAAGTGGTTGTCATCCCAGAAATGACAACTATCCATATACAAATCATCGCAATCGGCCTCAAAATCATACCAATCATATATTTTTTGATTATATTAATCTATGATGTCCTCCATAAGAAATATCTTTTGCATGCTATCCAATGAATCTTGAATACTATGAAAACTATCATTGAGGCCGTCTGTGAGGCCATCTACAAATTTATTCAATCTGTCATTTAATGTGGCATACAATTGAGATTTGAATGCTTCAGTAATTTGTATAATTTATTTGAGGGTTTGAGAGGAAATATAAATATAATCACCCTATGAACTCTACAGTCCCACCGCCATCACGAAAAATGCCAAAAAATAGAACAATAAATTACGACAGAAAATCGTGACTTTTTCTGGAAAAACCCTGAAAAACTGCTGAATTTAAAATGCTCATAACTTTACTTCCCGGACTTCGTTTCGGCTGATTTGTTTTTCAAAATTGGGTATTTTCCGAGAGGAATTCAATTACCCAATTGGTTTTTCCAAATTAATCTCATAAATCTTCATATATGAACCTGAAGTGCGCCACCCTATTTTTCTTCCCTAGAAAAATTCTGCAAAAAGAGAAAAACATTCTTCCCTTCTTTGGCCAAGGAAAGTGCTCTGCTACCAATTGTTAAGAACCTGAATAGATATACAAATATAATCACCACAAATACTGAATACACAATATATCCACAGAGCAATATAGAATAATCCACACTTTATTATTACCCAACCCTTGAGGTAGGGAAACACCATATAATGGATCCTATTATGGAAGGGATCCTCTTCTGTTCACTTGCCTCTTCAAAGGGGAATCCTCCTATTGAGCTAAATCTCAAAATAAAATACTTCTCTTCATGTCCCATTACATTTCTTTAACCCCTTTATATAGTGCTACGATCACCTAAGAACATTCTAGAGGAGGAATCTTCTAGAAGTAGAACCTTCTAAGAAGTCATCATAAATTTATTATATCTAACTACCCATTTATTATATCTAATTACCATAGTGGGCATTATTTAATAATATAGTGGACCTAGTCCACCTTACATTGAATGGCCTCCACTATTATCACTATGGGCCCTATGCTCCCCCCCACTACCTCTCTAGCTACCTTACAGTGAAGGGATCTGGAGGTGATCCCTCTTCAAAAGAAAATACCTCCAAGGAAGAAGGAGGAGATGTGTATTTGGATTCTTAAAGTACACACACAAATCATGAGGCATGGTTGGTTGACTCAGGTGCATCATTTCATATGAATCCCCACAGGGAGTGGTTCTGTGAATATTAAAGGTATGATGGAGGTAATGTTTTCCTAGGTGATGAATCGAAAACCATAATCATAGGACGAGAAAAATTCAAGTTGAGGCTCATAGATGGAAGGATTAGAACACTGTCTGGTGTTCTGCACATCCCAGGATTGGCCAAAAATTTGATTTCTGTAAGTAAAATGGATGATGCAAGGGTAAAAACAATATTTGAAAAAGAAACCTGCGGGATGGTTCGAGGAGCAATGGTGTTGTTGAAGGGAGTTCGGATTAGAATTTTGTATAAGCCACAAGAAAACACTATTAATAATGATTGTAATAGTTCTACTATTCCTGATATTGGAATAAAAGAAGAAAAACTCCTACAGTCTCTAGAGAAAAGGTCATGTTGTGGCATAAAATACTAGGGCATATCAGAGAGAATGGTCTTTGACTACTACACAATAAAGGTATGGTTGAATGTATGTCTAAATGTGCTCTGGATTTTGATTTATGTGAACATTGTGTATATGGGAAGCGAAATTGAGTAAGATATTACCCTCTGGTGCAACGAGGGCAGAAGGAATTTTATAGCTAGTGCACAGTGATGTGTTTGGACCCGTGTCAGTTCCATCATTGGGAAAATTTGTGTACTATGTCTCATTTATAGATGAATTCTAGATGAATACTTGGATATATTTCCTCAGGAAGAAATATGAAGTCTTTGACAGGTTTAAAGATTTTAATGCTCTTGTTGAGAATCAAACAGAGAAAATAATTAAGGTGTTGAGGATAGACAATGGCAGAGAGTTTCACGGGAATGAATTTGAAGAGTTTTGTAAGAAGTGAGGTATAGCAAGGAAGACGACTATTCCATATACACCTCAACAAAATGGATTTGTAAAAAAGATGAATAGGATGCTAATGGAAAAGGCAAGGTGCATGCTCAGTGGTGTTGGGTTAGGGAAGGAATTTTGGGTAGAGGCAGTGGGTATTGCATGTTACCTAGTCAATCGATCACCCTCATCAACATTGGATGACAAGACTCCATATGAGGTATGGACTGGTAAGAAACCCTCTCTCACACATCTCAAGGTATTTGGATGTGAGGCCTATGTTCATGTTCCAAAGTAAAACATGAGTAAGCTAGATAAGAATGATGAAAAGTGTATTTTTATTGGGTATTAAGATGGTCTCAAAGGTTATAAGATTTGGAACCCAAAAACTAAGAAGGTTGTGTATAGTCGAGATGTGGTATTTAGAGAAATGAAGGATCTTTTCAAACATGATATCCCACCAAGTAAGGAAGAACCATAAAAAATAGAGTTTGAGCCAAAGGATGATGAATCAAACTCTACAGAAGAACACGAATTAGAAGAAGAAGATCCTCATACTCAAGTATTGAGGAGATCAGTGTGGAAAAAAAAGCTATCGGAAAGGTATACTCCACTTGATTTTTGTTCAAATTTTGGTTTGTCTATTACTGATGATGATCATAGAACTGTTAGGGAGGTAGTGGATTCAAAGGATGGAAAAGTCTAGAAAAAGGCCATGGTTAAAGAAATGGAAGCTTTGGATAATAACGAGTCTTAGGATCGAGTGGAGTTTCCGATTGAAAGAAATCCCATTGGAAACAAATGGGTATTTAAAAAGAAGTTGAATGTAGAAGGAAAAGTGGAGAAATAAAAAGCTTGTTTAGTGGCAAATGGTCATTCCTAGGTTGAGTGAATTGATTTTGGTGGGATTTTTTATCTTGTTTCCAAGTTAAATTCTATTGGATTTCTATTATTTGTTGCTGCTACGTTTGATTTTGATGTAGAACAAATGGATGTGAAGACAATATTTCTACATGGGGATCTAGAAGAATAAATCTACATGAAGCATCTAAAAGGATTTGCAGTGAATGGAAAGAAAAAGTTGGTATGCAAGCTGAAAAAGTCCTTGTATGGTTTAAAACAATCACCAAGGATGTGGTATAAAAAAATTGATACTTATATGTTGGGACTTGGCTTCACAAGAAGAAAAGAGGATCACTGTGTATATTTTAAGTTAATTGGCAATCATTTGATTTATTTGGTCTTGTATGTGGATGACATGTTGCTGATAGGAAACCATAGGGAGATTATCCAGGATGTGAAAAATTAGTTGTCTTCTAAATTTGACATGAAGGATCTTGCTGTTGCAAATTTCATTTTGGGCATGTAAACTAAAAGAGATCAAAAAAATAGGAAACTCTAGTTAAATCAGAGAAAATATGTCAAGACAATATTACAAAGGTTCAATATGCGGGAATGTAAACCGGTCAGGGTCCCTATTCCTATAGGTGTAAAGTTATCTTCGGATCAATGGCCCAAGACACAAGAAGAGGAGGAGGACATGTCTCGTGTAACATATGTGAGTGCAGTTGGTAGTTTTATGTATGCAATGCTCTGTACTAGACTGGACATTGCGCATGTAGTGGGAGTTTTGAGTAGGTATATGTAAAAACCAGGGAAGGAGCATTGGACAACAATAAAGAGGTTTTTCAGGTATTTGTGTGGCACTGCTAGTTATGGATTATGCTACCAAGGAAGACCAGGATTGGACAAAGTGTTGTATATACATGGATTTGTGGATGCAAACTGGGCTGGTGATCTAGATCGTAGAAGATCTACAAGCAGGTATGTGTTTAACCTCTTTGGAGAAACAATCAATTGGATGAGAAAAAGACAATCTGTAGTGGCACTTTCAACTACAAAAGTTGAATACATGGAAACCACTCATGAAAGAAAGGAATTAATATGGTTACAAATATTGTGTTTAGGTATTGGGTTGGTGCAACAAGCTGCAATGATAGAGTGTGACAGTTTGAGTGCAATTTTTCTGGAAAAGAACCCAACTTATCATTCAAAGACAAAGAATATTGATGTTCAATATCACTTTGTGAGAGACATGGATGAGGAAAACAAGGTGTTGCTGATGAAGGTGGACACTTTGAAGAATATTGTAGATTCATCAAAAAAATATGTGAGCACTGAGAGGTTCTCTTGGTGTAGAGGATCTATGGGCATTGTTGCCCTGGATTGTTGACTATGTAACCATGTACCCCCCTGTATGCAAAGAAAACAACAAGTGGGAGAATTTTGGATATGTGTTATATTCTTTGCACGACTAGAACTAGTGTCTATGTTGCGCCAGGCACGTAGGGGGTTCGGGGGAAACGCCGCCCCCCAAAAAAATTTCCTCTGTTTTCATGTCCATTTTTGGGTGGTCTTCAGTTTTCGTGTCCAATTTTGGGTTTTTTTTGGCACCTGGTTTTTCGCTGGTGGTTTTCTATTTTCGGTTAAGGAATTAGGGTTGTTAACTAATTCAGGTAATTGGATTAGAGTTTTGGATGCCGCTCACTCCTATATGTATATTGTATTGTAAACAATGTATGTTGTGAATGAATATATAATATGTTGGTTTTCCCAATTTGGGTTTCCAGGGGAAAAATCTATGTGTAATGTGTGTATTTTTCATTGTATCTTTTCTGTTATTTTATTGAAAATCTGTTTGCCGTAAAATATTGTACAAGGTTAAAATCTACAATTATGAGACAATGGAAGTAGGAATTATTGAGAAATATAGCCTGGACAAGAACTTCCCAACAAGTTGAGTGTGAATGTGCAAGAAGTAGTTTGATATAGTTTCTATTTATAAAAAGTAATTATATTTTGTAATTCACTTTAGTAAAAATGTGAGAAGTCGTATATTTTTCTATTGATTCTAAAAGGTGTATTTCATGCATTTATGACTTAGAATAGGATTAATCTCAAAGATAGAATAGGTTTTTGGTATATTAGGGTTTCAACTAAAATCATAAAGATAGGTCAATATAGAGGGTTTACACAAACAAACAGCTGAATAGTTGAGTAGGTTGAGTGACCAAGAGAGAGTGAGAGTAAAGATTTAGGCAAAGGACAATACAGATTACTTAACAGGGTCGTATGATACATATCCGTACAACCATATGGATCTATACATTCATATGAACATATCTATACAATCGTATGGATGTCCATACAATCGTACATATAGATTTTATAGTTTGTACGAATATGCCATACATTCCATATAGTCTAGACATACAATCCATGTAGAAATCCATACTCTTAGTAGATCCATACAATTCAATTTGAGGTGGTTTTGTAAATGTGCAACTACTATTTTTTTGGTAGCTAGTGGAGGTTTCCTTGCAAATTTTTCAAAGGATTGAAAAGATGATCTTTAGGGAGTAATTACATGTGTGTGTGTGAAATTGTTTTATGCTTCTACTATTTGATTTCCAACTATTGTGTCATTGATTCTATGGTCTAAATGTAATTTTTGCATTAATTAAATTCAACAATTTACTTGTTTAATTGTGATCATAAGGACATTAATCACCTAGGATTGGAATTTTTACATGGTTCCAAATCAGTTTCTCTTATTAAAATTCTCAAGGATTTATAGTGGTAAATCAACTATTGAAAATAAGGACCAAAAGTTAGAATGTTTCAAAGATTTATTTTTAGATTTGGTATTTTTCCAATAGATTCTAGAGATGGTAGCAACTAGCCTCAGGTTTGAGAATAGATTGGAGGGTGCCTATAATTTCTTAACATGTAAGGTGAGGGTTACACTCTGATTAGAAGAAAATGGTGTTTGGGATATTATCAAGGAAAATTTTCCTTTGCCTATAGATCCAAAATAGTTGGAAACTCACAATAAGAGGGAAGTGAAGGCCAAGAAGACGATCTTGGATGCCATAAAGGATCATTTGATCCCTTATATATATCCAAGAAGAATATATGAAGGAGATGTTTGATGCCTTGGTAAGTCTCTACCAAAGTGAGAGCATAAATAGTAAGATGAATCATGATCTTGTGGAACAAACTTAGATCCATAGATATGACCAAATCAGACTCAGTCACTAGTTACCTTATGAAGGTCACACAAGTTTGTGATCAGCTTTTAGCAGTTTGGGAGAAGGTTGTAGAGGTAGAGATAGTGAGAATGACACTAAATGGATTCACATCTTCATGGGACCATTTTTCAAAGATATCTATTATTGGGAAAACAGTCCTAAATTTGAGAGGTTGTGGGATGCTTGTATCTAGGAGGAGACTCATATGGAGTCAAAGGATAGCAAGAACGATGGTTATGAGAACCCAGCTCTAGTTGGTTGGTCAAGTAAGAGAAGAGATAAAGGAGATAGCAAGGGTAATGGGAGGAGTGATAATTCAACTTCATATCCAAGAAAGAAGGAATTGAGTAAAATCAAGTGCTTTGTTGATCATAAGCACAATATTTATGTATCACAGTGTCTAGAGAAGAAGAAGGGTAAAGGGGGGAAACAACAAAAATAGGTAGCATCATGTGCAAAAACTCAAGTGAATGAGTTTGTTTCCAAGTTCGAGAAGGATTTTTGGTTGGTATATTTCCTTTCTACCATCACAATTTTAAGGAATGCATGGTATGTGAATAGTGGGGTGTCTCCACATATGACATCAACCCAAGAATTATTCTCCCGTTTGAAGAAACATGACTTAGAACTATAGGTTCAACTTGGTAATAATGCTAAGTACCCAATAGAAAGAGTCAATACTATTCCCTTCCATCTCGAGTTAGGTAACTCTTTAGATTTTAATAATGTCTATTTATACTAGGTCTCACAAAGAAATTGATTTCAATTTTGGTTATGGAGGATAAGGGATTTGCATTGGAGTTCAAGAAATAGAAAGTTTTGATTAGGATGAAGGAATATCCCAATTACATGTTAGGTAATAAGGGTTATATAAGGTAATTTGTATAGGTTGTAGGGTGAAACTGTTCGAGACCTTGTTCATAGTAATGAAAACTTGTGTGAGTTTTCAGACAAGAGGATGGGGCACTTGCATCATAGGGAATTTCCTATTTTGAGAGAGACAATCACACATATTCCAGAGTTCAGTGTTGGGTTGCTTGGTGTATACAGAGGGTGCATGCTTAGCAATTATTCCAAGGATGCTTTCCCAACCAATGAGCTTAGTGAGACTTTAAAGGATTACAAGGTATTTATTCAAGAGTAGAGGAAGACAATTGTAAGTAGGGATATAAAGTGTCAAGAAGACTTTACATCCACAAAATATCATGAGCTTTTTCTAGTGACAAAATATGAGAAGTAGAAATCTTTGAAGGTTGAGCTATGTTCACTAGTGATTTCCAGAGTAGTACAATATCCTTCAAGTGAATAGGTGGAGACAATAGTCCCTTCCACTTCTGTTAGGAGTCCTTGATGGTTCACTTGGATATTGAGGGATGACCATGAGTATGTTGAGACTTATAGGAGAACATTTAGAGATATCAGGAATTCAAATAGTTTTCTGAACTATATGGCATTAATGAGTGGCATTCTAGATTCCAAGCCTTAAATCTTTCAGGAGGCAACAAACTAGTAGGTATGATGGGATTCCATGGTGGAGGAGTACACCTCCATCATGCATAATGATGTTGGGGAAATAATGCCAAGACTGACTGGGAAGTTATTTGCGAGTTCTAGGTGGCTATACAAGATCAAGCATGAAGCAAATGGTAGCATTGAGAAGTTCAAAGTGAGGTTTGTGGTGAGAAGGTTCTCCTAGAGAGAGGGAGTGGACTATGAGGAGGATTTTCCTCCAGTCTCCAACTACACTTCCATTAGATAAATTATGTCCTTGGATTCATTTATGGGATGGAGGATACATCATATGGATATGGAAACAACTTTACTCAATGGGATCATTGAGGAAGAAGTGTAAATTAATAGAGAAACCTCATGGATTTAATGTAAGTGGGAAGGAGCTCCATGTTTGTTTTGCACTGAAAACCTTGAGTGAGTTCATGGTGAAGCTAAGGCAGAAGAATTGGGTAATAAAAACACATATGCTTGGGTATTTGAGGGGCACAATGGAGTATGTTATGAAATGTCATGGATATAGTGAAGTGAAGACATAGGGGTATTTTGACTCAGATTGGGTAGGTAGTGCAACAAACAAGAAGAAAACCTTAGGGTGTATTTGAGGGGCATAATGGAGTATGTTATGATATATATTGGAGATGGTGAAGTGAAGATGTAGGGGTATTTCGACTCAGATTGGGTAGGCAATGCAACAAACAAGAAGAGAACCTTAGGGTGTTGCTTTAGCTTGGGGTTAGTGATGATATCCCGGTCTAGGAGGAATATGACTTATGTGGCACTCAACTTAGTAGAGGTAGAGTACATGGCATTAAATACTGCTAATTGTGAGGACATATGGATTGGAAAGTTACTTGTAGGATTGTTTCATCAGGATTTGGAAAATACAATCATTTACTATGATAATCATAGTTTTATCATACTCTTTGATATTCTAGTATTTAATGATAGGTCTAAGGACATAGAGATCATATATCACTTCATATGAGATAGGGTTCAGAAGGAAGTAGTGAAGCTCCAATGTATTCCCACACATTAGCAGGTACTTGATATTCTAACCAAGCCCTTGGAAATATCGAAGTTTGAGGCATTCAAAGATAGACTTGGATTGGTGCAAAATTCCTTCCTCACCAAGAGGGAGTGTTGAGAAATATAGCTCGAACTAAAACTTCCACATAGGTTCAGTGTGAATGTGCAAGAAGTAGTTCAAGATATTTTCTATTTTTGAAAAGTAATTCTATATTTGAAAAATAATTCTATTTTGTAATTCAATCTAGTAAAAAGGTGAAAATTCTTATATTTAGTTGTTGATTCTAAAAAGTGTATTTCATGAATTTATGACTTAAACTAGTATTAATCTAAAAAACAGATTAGGTTTTTGGTAGATTAGGGTTTTAGATAAAAGTATAAAGATAGGTCAAGATAGAGGGTTTACATAGAAAAACAGTTAAATAGTTGAGTAGGTTGAGTGATCAAGAGAGAGTGAAGGAAAAGATTTAGGTAGAGGTGAATCCAGACCATATCACAAGGCCATACAGACAAATCCATAAAATCATATGGAACAAGTCCATATAGTCGCATGTATTTACATACATTCACATGGACATCCATATAGATAAGCCATATAGTTCATACAAATGTGCCATACATTTTGTACATCTAGGCCATACTCTTAGTTTGAGGTGGTTTTGTAACCATGGACCTATTTTTTTTTGGTAGCTTGTGGAGGTTTCCTTGTAAGTTTTTCAAAGGAATGGAGATTTGATTTTGAAGGAGTGATTACATGTTATGTGTGAAACTGTATTATACTTCCTCTATTTGATTTCTAGCCATTGTGTGATTGATGATATGGTCTGAATTTAATTTCTGCATTAATTAAATTAAGCAATTTACTTGTTTAATTGAGATCATAAGGACATTAGTCACCTAAGCTTGGAATTTTTACAGGCATGCCATGTAACTTAAATATTTTATCCATGAAGACTTGGGAAATCTTGGAATGTGTAAATGGATGTTGTAAGGAAAAATGTGAGAATATTTGGAAAGGTGGTCAATTACCACCATGATGACTAACTTATTGTCAATTTTTAGGAGGCCCCCTATAAAATCCATGAAAATGTTAGTCTATGTAGTGGTTGGTATCAATAATGGTTACAATTCTATAGGGGTATTCATTGTTTCCCCCTGATTCCTTTGACAAGATTCACATTTAGCTAGAAAAGTATCATGTTGTCCCAAAAGAAAGAGCACTTATCTTGATAGGTTTTATGGAAAATGTAGTGACCTACATTAAGGGAGGAATGGAACTCCTCTAACATTCATTATTTTAAAGAAGAATTTCATGCTAGAAAAATGTGCCCTTTATGCTACAAGGTATCCTGTTACCAATTATATCCCATATGGGAATTGGGGTGCCCTTGAAGTTCTTGGATGATTTGAGTTGTTGTGTCATTAGCTAACCATTTATTTTAGGAATTTACAAGCCAATATGGTTGTGGTTATAAGGATAGAGCAAAGAAATATCCTTTCTCCTCATATTTTCGAGACAAGACATTGAACACCACATTCTCTTTTCCCTTCTTGTCTATGATATCATAATCATACCCTAGAATATTCAATGAACCACTTGTGCTTCTCTAGTTATGACAACCTGTGTTCCAAAAAATACTTCAAAATATGATGGTTTGTATTGATCTAGAAGCACCTCATAATGAGATATGTGTCCAACTATTGATTGCATGAAGGATGGCCATCATTTCTTTCTCATATGTGGATCTTATAAAATTTTGTCATGCAATTTTTTTATTGGTGCCAATGGGTTCCCTTCTTGCATCAACAATTCTATGATATCTCAGCCCGAGTCATCACATTCCAAGACAAAAATCATAGTGAAATTGAGCACAACTAAGACAAGTATTGTAGTACACATGGATTCATTTAAAGTAGAAAAGGCTTGGTGTGTGGCATTGTTCCATAAAAAGGTAGTCCTTTTGAGTAGGGTGGTTAATGGGGTTGCAATTAATCCATAATCCTTACTTCCTATAGTAGCACACATGTCCTTAGAAGCCACATAAGAATTTTAGAGTCCTGGGATGTGGCCAATCCTACATAGCCTTAATTTTCTTGGGATACATATGTAATCTATATTGAATAATGATATGTCCCAATTATTTCATTTTAGAAGCACCAAAAGAACATTTGGAACATTTGAGGAACAATTGGTTAACTCGAATAAGCTAGAGGGTGTTATTTTTTGGGGTTACTTTGAAAGTATTTACACCATCTTTGGGGGTGCTTCATGAGAATTGGGGTACATTGTGTATGATTGTCCCCTAGATTGTATTTGATGGATTTTCACATTGGAGATCACTCACTTAGTGATTTATTTACCTCATTTGGGTGCTTGCATGGAATTCTTCCTTATGGCATTAGAGATATTCAAACAACTTAGTTGCATTCTACATGTTAACATGGTGGAGGTTTCTTGCTTGGAGAACACCCTACATTGGAGGAGAAGTGCTTGGAATTCATGAGGAGGGTGTTGAGCCCTAGATAGATTGGGTTAGATTGAATTCTTTCATAGAGGAATTTATTTGACTTGGGTATGCTTGGGTTGAAACATTATTCAAGTAGAGGGATTGGACCCAATGGAACACATGGCTTAGGAGGAGAATTTGACACATATAATGCAACACCCTTGAAATGGAGCCTTGCTTGTGCACAACATCATCTTGTAGCTGGCATGTGTACCCTTGGAGTATATTTCTCCACATGTGTGATCCTACTTGTCGCCTTGTAGGTTTTTTGTAAGGGTTCATTCCTAGATATATAATGTTGGCCTCCCTTACCTCTCACATATATAGAGGAAGGAGAGAGTCCTTTCATATCATCATCATTATACTCTTCTTTGTATTTGTCTTGGATATTTTAGGGTTCATGACAAAACCATAGAAGCTAGACACTAGGGTTCATGAGGAAACCCCGAGAGAAGATAAGGGGAAAGAGAGATGTCTTAGATGTTTTTGGAGAGATTTATATTATGTGATGCTATGGTTTTCTCTTGTGAGACTAGGGTTTGTGATATGCATGTAAAACCTAGAGAAGAATATGACTTTGAATATGATGATGGTTATTATGGATATTTTTGTAGTATTAGGGCTTCTACTATTACAACATCTTTCACCACCCAATGTGCTTAAGATGCATCCATTTGCATTGATCCCTAAACCTCTTGTAGTTGCAGACCAAGTTTCTCCTTTGAATCTCTTAAAAAATCACTTTTTGTCAATCTGTATGCTACTTTTGTTCTAGAAATATGTGTATATGCTACTTTCCCATTGACAAAGTGCATATTCCTTCAAAATGCATCAAAAAATATAAATGTATGCCAAATACATGTTTTTGGGACAAGTTCATAGGTTTTATAGGTTACTTACCTCCTATTGCCCATGCATAACCACCCCAACGATCAATCCTTGGTACAAATATATACTTAAGGTGAAAGAGAAGTGGATGCACCTTTGTGATACCAAAATAACGTTCGGATATGCATGAAATGTATTCCCAATTTTTTAAGGCTATTTCCCTTCTTGGAAACCCCTGTTTCCAACATCCTTTCCCATATTATATTTTCTAAAGAAAGAGACTCCTTCTCTTTCTCATACTTTCCTTAAGTTAGGATCATAGAGGAGAAGATACCTTTAGCATCCCATGGGGAGGAACCTAGACAGAGGTTCCAGGTGGTGCCACCAGTGAAGGATCAGGTGAATGCATTCCATTCATTAATAAATAACTCTCTTATTTCCCTCCTCTAATTGTGTGTAAATGATGCATTTTATTATGTTTAATCGCAATTATTTGGTAGAAAATTGATTGTTCTAATATGATTTAGTTAGATTAGTGTTGACATTTAAATCTGTCATGACCGAAACGACAACCTCATGAGGATATGAATCCCCTTGCGTTTTTAAAGAGGTGGTACTCCTCTTTGGCTTATGATTTTATTTATATAAAAAATAATGACGGAATCCAACTCTTTATGGATCAACAAAATTAAAAAAGTACTGAAAAGTAATATATATATATATATATATATATATATATATATATATATATATATATATATATATA
>JASDQU010100681.1:403405-421058 GCA_032191745.1 Picea mariana
ATATATATATATATATATATATATATATATATATATATATATATATATATATATATAATTCATGAGAAGTGGACCATGAACCTCAAACACCACACAATATAGGTAATGGTAAAATCCTCACATCCATCACAGTTTATTAAAGAATCTAATCACATTAAAATAAAAGAAATGGTCCAATGGCACAAGAGAACTTTGAAAGAGTACTACTTTTTAAGCTCAAAACAAGATTTTGATAGATCGATTTCAAATATTCTATACTCAAAACTTAGAGTTATAAAATATAATCAAAACCGATCCCGATTTAGTTCCCTGGGATTTCTAAAAAATAATAATGTTTGTTACAATACTTGAAATTTAAAGGCGCGTGTCCATTAATGGGATGGGATTGGGGCTCCTGTGGACCATACAAATATTTACATGAAATATGATGAAGAGAAGAACACGGAGTGGAGCATGAGCAACAGGATATGGAAAAAAGACAAGGAGGAAGATATCATAATTTGTTTACAGTTTTCCAATGAAAGAATACATATAACTGTATGAAATATGATAAGGAATAAGGTATGCAATCAGTGTAGAATTACTGTGATGGAATCTCTCTCTTTAATTTAATTGATGATGTTCCTTTTATATCTTTTCCTATTGCGATTATGTGACCAGTTATAACTGCTTCTGTTGGAAATTAAACAATCTTGGTTATAGCTTTGTTTAAACATTCTTGAATTTATTCCCTTAATGGGGAAATGATTATTTCTTTCTTTACTTTGATACTTAACAATTCACTCTTAATTTCCCGATGGTCAATAGACAAATTTTGCAATATAGTCTCAATGTATTCATTTATTTGTGTACTCAACAAGCCAATTATCAATGTCATCCTAAGTATGCTCAACCATACTATCAATTTTTTTGACCGATGATTTCTTCAAATTTTCAACCTACTCTTCAAATTGCTCCCTACTATCAATATTAATTTTGGATCTGAAACTTCAATAGAAGTGACCGCAATATCCAAACCAACAATCTTTGAGTATGCCTCAGTCTTTTTCCATGATATTTATTTCAATTTATTTAAGAACCCTTTTAATGTATTAATTCTTTCAATCCAACACGCCTTTAATTGTTTAATGTGGCTCTGGGAGTGTAAATCTTCCTATTTTATTCTATGATCCGTAATTTCCGAGACTTTTTCTATAAACATATCAACCTCGTCTGTGAAGAATCCTTCATCATTCTTCAAATATGAATTCAAATATTCTTTGGTATTTTGAATGCTAAGCCTGAGAGTGGAGAAATTTTTCTCCAAGTCCCATAAATCTAAGATGAGCGACATTCTTTTCTTTATATTATTTTCAACAAAGTGTCGATTAGCAATGATTACTCTTGAAATTCCTTTTACTCTCATATTTGATTATGTAGTTCTTTTAATAAATATTTTAGGTTGTATCATGGCAACTGGGGTAACCAATATAGGTGGGGGCATTAAAGTTTCTTCCAATTCCTTGACTCTCTCCTTAAATATGAGATTTTCCTCTTCCATATTAATTATGGAAACATCTAATTTATCCCCTGTTACTCTATGAATTGAGGATAATTTTGAAGGCAACATGCTTTTAGTATCAATGGTGGACCATGAATTTCCCTTTTTATTCTTCAAGGTTCTTTCAAAAGTAATTTTCTTCAAAGATTTATCAAATAAAGCATTTTTCACAATAAAGGTCTCTTCGTTAGAGAAGATTTCATCTTGAACAACCAATGCAATAGACTGTACATTTTCTTGGGCACGTTCTTCATTATCTGGAAACCAAATATTTTCAATATCCACATCCAAGTCCATATTGTCAAGAAACATATCATGTTTAGGTACGTTTTGTTTTACTCCCTCTTGTTGAGAATTGACCCTTTTCCTTTTTGCCTTAATTTATGAGGGTTTTCTAGAGTTCCTTGAGGTGGACTCCTTTCTTCATCATCACCTGAATTGTTGCTTGGGGATTTTCTTTGTTGGGCCATTGTAGAGTGAGAATATACTTTAGGAAAAAGACTTCTGTGAGAAATAGCGGGTGACTGAGAATTTATTTCACTTGAGGGTTTCCCTCTTTGCTTATGACCTTCAATAGTTCTCACAATTTTTTTTATGTCGTCAGAATATTATTAAAAACCCTAAACAAGGGGGTCATGACTATCACCCTCCTTCTACAAATATGAGTGTATTGATAATTGTGGAGCTGAGCCCAACTGCTATGATGTGATTATAAAAATGTTTCTTAGTGTCAAACCCTTTTATTTCCTATGCAAATTTCAAATTAAACTAGTCAAAGTAAGAGGCATATTCATCAATTTTGGGAATTGTTGTTAAGATAATTTCACCAACTTTCTAAGGCAGAGGAATCAACTGTTTTTTCCTTCTTTCATAAAAATAATGAAACCAAAACTTATATTGCCTTGCCGCCTCTATGATAAACAATTTTTCGATACATAATAAGGGAGGTATATAGGCTTTCATGAGAACATAAAACCCTAATGATGTTGTAGTTATCCATTTTCTCCAAAATTCTCTTTTTATCCAAAAATTTGGATGCTTCCAATGAAATCCTAGAAGTATCTTCTCCAAAGAGTAATTTCTTAAATTCAGAAACAAAATAATTGTAAACTTCATAAAAATAATGGATAACTTTCTGCCTCCAGAGAGATTGATACCACATAGTCACAGGGTCAATTTTTGAATTTAACCCTTTTGCAACACTCAGACCTTTAAAAATATGACAACACGTTGTAGAAAATACCAGATAAGATGCCATATAAAACTTGTTCTCGCTTCTAAAATTCATTAACTGTGAAAAAATTTCATTTGATATGATCTTTGCCCAATCGAAAACAACATTATCATGAACTATAAAATATAAAATATACAGGGCCAATCGGGGAATAGTTTTTTAGGGATCCTAACCTGTAATTATGGTAAATAACCAAGCAATTTCTTTATATGGGTCCTTTAAAGAACTAACCTGGATTATGGATAGGTCTTCCGACAATGTAGTAGGGTCTTGTAAATATTCCTACAAGAGCTCAATTCCATTATTTTTCCCTCTAAGAAAATTTATGGCATCTTCTCCATTGTAAGTTAAGTTTGGCTCTGATAGCTTAAACATTTTCTTGAAGACCGAAGGCTCCAATGAAACAGGGGAGCCACTTTGTATATGAATGATTCTTCTATTTTGGAAAAATTTATCAATGCACCATGTGACAATATCTTTGCACTCGAAAACCTTAGGGTCACAACCAACGAGAGTTATTCCTAATGTCAAAACTTTATTATTATCTTTATCTGGAAACATTGAATAATACCAATATGCCCTCGACCAATGGTAATTGTGATCCTATATGACGAATAGTTTTAAGGTATCCCCCTAGAAATGTTGTCTTCTTTCGGACATCTTAAACAGGTTGACATACTTCTCTGTAATGCCGCCCAAAAAAGTGAAATAATATATTACTTTAGATATTTGATGATAACATTAACCTAAAATAAATGAAAATTTCCTTGATAGAAACATCATTAATAACGACCTTTTCAAAATTTAATTTAGTAGTTGAGTTCGTAGAATTAGCATTCAATGTGACTTGAGAACTGTGAAAGAGGAAGGACACATCAGGGTGGAGTGGCAGAGTGGAGGATTTCAAATGAGAAAGTGAGTTTGTGAATCCACGAGCCCTCCGTGATAAGAAAATGGGATAAGTATGGATACTTTTCGGACGGACTTGTGAAGACGAGAAGATACAAAGAACTGAAAGCATGAATTCGCGAGTCCATGAGATAGAAAATAAACTATGTGTTGGGAAGAGGTCGAGAGAGAAAACTGATAGGACATGAGTCCGCAAGTCCGCCAACCCATGAATGAAAAATAAACTAAGTGTGGAAAAGACATAAGTCACAGAGGTAAGATATGACAATGAAAATTAAGGGAGAGAAACATACTTAGATAAAAAATGAGTGTAGAGTAATAAAAAAAAAAGACTTATGAGGTTAAACAACTGGCTCCAACTATGGGATGATAACCCCTGTGAGTTATCAAGAATCTGGAATCTCAAAACCAGTTTCCTTCTCCATTACAATATGGAGTCATCTTCAAAATATATTTCCTGTAATTCTTCTTCTTTCATGGAGTTATCTTAGTAACTGCCTTATTGTACAAAACTGAACTGAAGAAACAAAATATGTACATACATGATCCACCTACTCTACCTTACTTGGAAGAAAGGGGCACTTTAGGTGTAGGTAGCTTTCCAGTGGAGCCATTCAAGCATTGATATGATTTGTGGATTGAACTCCATCACTATGGAACATATTGAAACTTGTACCAATGAGTCAAGGGCACTATCAATGTCTACTGGAGAGAAAATGAAGCAGATGTGATAAAAATTTGATTGCATTGTTTGGGCAACAATGCTTTGGAACCATAATTTAATGAATTCAATTCTTGGCTACTCAAGAATACTATTGTCTTCGATTGGATAAGGAGTTTCCAATCTTAACATTAATTCATCTTTCTATTTATCTCTAACCACTTCCAAGGTTCTTGATTCATCAATAATATCTTGAAAATACTCTTTCTTAAGGAAATCTGGCAAAAGACTTCTATGAGAAATAGTGGGTGAACGAGAATTTGTTTCACTTGAGGGTTTCCCTCTTTGCTTATGACCTTCAATAGTTCTCACAATTGTTTCTATGTTGCCAAAATATTTATTAAAACCCTGAACAAGGGGGTCATGACTATCACCCTCCTTCTCCAAATATGAGTGTATTGATAATTGTGGAGATGAGCCAAACTACTACCATGTGATTATAAAAAATTTTTTTAGTGTCAAAACCTTTTATTTCCTATGAAAATTTCAAATTAAACTGGTCAAAGTAAGAGGCATATTCATCAATTTTGGGAATTGTTGTTAATAGAATTTCACCGACTTTCTAAGGCAGAGGAATCACCTGTTTTTTCCTTCTTTCATAAAAATAATGAAACTAAAACTTATATCGCCTTGCCACCTCTATGTTAAATAATTTTTCGACAGATAAAAAGGGAGGTATATAGGCTTTCATGAGTACAAAAAACCCTAATGATGTTGTCGTTATCCATTTTCTCCAAAATTCTCTTTTTATCCAAAAATTTGGATGCTTCCAATGAAATCCTGGAAGTATCTTCTCCAAAGAGTAATTTGTTAAATTCATAAACAAAATAATTGTAAACTTCATAAAAATAATGGGTAACTTTCTGCCTCCAGAGAGCTTGATACCACATAGTCACAAGGTCAATTTTTGAATTTACCCTTTTTCCAACACTCAAACCTTTAAAAATATGACAACGCGTTGTAGAAAATACCAGATAAGATGCCACATAGAACTTTTTATCGCTTCTAAAATTCATTAACTATGCAGAAATTTCATTTGATATGATCTTTGCCCAATCAAAAACAACATTATCATGAACTGTAAAATATAAAATATACAAGGCCAGTCGGGGAATAGTTGTTTTGGGATCCTAACCTATAATTATGGTAAATAACCAAGCAATTTCTTGATAGGGGTCCTTTAAAGAACTAACCTAGATTATGGATAGGTATTTCGACAATGTATTAGGGTGTTGTAAATATTCCTACAAGAGCTCAATTCCATTATTTTTCCCTCTAAGAAAATTTCTGGCGTCTTCTCCTTTGTAAGTTAAGTTCGGCTATGGTAGCTTAAAATTTTTCTTGAAGACCGAAGGCACCAATGAAACAGGGGAGCCACTTTGTATAGGAATAATTCTTCTATTCTAGAAAAAATTATCAATGCACTAGGTGACAACATCTTTGCACTCGAAAACCTCAAGGACACAACTAGCGAGAGTTATTCCCAATGTCCAAACTTTATTATTATCTTGATCTAGCAACATTGAATAATACCAATATGCCCTCGACCAATAGTAATTGTGATCCTGTCTGGTGATAAGATTCAAGGTATCCCCACATAAATGTTGTCTTCTTTCAGCCATCTTCAACAGGTTGACATACTTCTCCGTAATGCCGCTCATAACAGTGAAATAATATATTACTTTAGATATTTGATGATAACATTAACCTAAAATAAATGAAATTTTCCTTGATAGAAACATCATTAATAACGACCTTTTCAAAATTTAATTTCGTAGTTGAGTTCATAGAATTAGCATTTAATGTGACTTGAGAACTGCTAAAGAGGAAGGACACGTCGGGGTGGAGTTGTCGAGTGGAGGATTTCAAATGAGAAAGTGAGTCTGTGAATCCATGAGCCTTCCGTGATAAGAAACCGTGCTAAGTATGGATACTTTTTGGATAGAGTTGTGAAGACGGGAAGATACAAAGAACTGAAAGTATGAGTTCGTTAGTACGTGAGATAGAAAATAAACTATGTGTTGGGAAGATGTTGAGAGAGAAAAGTGATAGGCCATGAGTCCACGAGTCCGCCAACCCATGTATGAAAAATAAAATAAGTTTGGAAAAGACATAAGTCATGGAGGTAAGATATGACAATGAAAATTAAGGGAGAGAAACATACATAGAGAAAAAATGAGTGTAGAGTAATAAAAAAAAAAGACTTATGAGGTTAAACAACTGCATCCAACTATGGGATGATAACCCCTGTGGGTTATCAAGAATCTAGAATCTCAAAACCAGCTTCCTTCTCCGTTCGGATGTGGATTCATATTCAAAATAGATTTCCTGTAATTTTTCTTCTTTCATGGAGTTATCTTAGTAACTGCCTTATTGTACAAAAGTGAACTGAAGAAACAAAATATGTACATACATGATCTACCTATGCTACCTTACTTGGAAGAAAGGAGCACTTTAGGTGTAGGTAGATTTCCAGTGGAGCCATTCAAGCATTGATATGATTTGTGGATTGAACTCCAACACTATGGAACATATTGAAACTTGTACCAATGAGTCAGGGGCACTATCAAAGTCTACTAGAGAGAAAATGAAGTAGATGTGCTAAAAATTTGATTGCATTGTTTGGCCAACAATGCTCTAGAACCATAATTCAATGAATTCAATTCTTGGCTACTCAAGAATACTATTGTATTCGATTGGATGAGGATTTTCCAATCGTAACATTATTTCATCTTCCTCTTTATCTCTAGCCACTTCCAAGGTTCTTGATTCATCAATAATATCTTGAAAAGTCTCTTCCTTCATGTAAAGAAAATATGGCAAAAGACGTCTGTGAGAAATAGCGGTTGACTGAGAATTTATTTCACTTGATGGTTTCCCTCTTTTCTTATGACCTTCAATAGTGCTCACTATTGTTTCTATGTTGCCAAAATATTTATTAAAACCCTGAACAAGTGGGTCATGGCTATCACCCTTCTTCTCCAAATATGAGTGTATTGATAATTGTGGAGATGATCCCAATTGCTACCATTTGATTATAAATTTCTTAGTGTCAAACCCTTTTATTTCCTCTGCAAATTTCAAATTAAACTGGTCAAAGTAATAGTCATATTCATCAATTTTGGGAATTGTTGTTAAGAGAATTTCACTGACTTTCTAAGGCAGAGGAATCAACTGTTTTTCCTTCTTTCATAAAAATAATGAAACTAAAACTTATATGGCCTTGCCACCTCTATGATAAACTATTTTTCGACACATAATAAGGGAAGTATATAGGCTTTCATGAGAACATAAAACCCTAATGATGTTGTAGTTATCCATTTTCTCCAAAATTCTCTTTTTATCCAAAAATTTGGATGCTTCCAATGAAATCCCGAAAGTATCTTCTCCAAAGAGTAATTTCTTAATTAAAGAAACAAAATAATTGTAAACTTCATAAAAATAATGGATAACTTTCTGCCTCCAGAGAGCTTGATACCACATAGTCACAGGGTCAATTATTGAATTTACCCTTTTTCCAACACTCGGACCTTTAAAAATATGACAACGCATTATATATAATACTAGATAAGATGCCATATAAAACTTTTTCTTGCTTCTAAAATTCATTAACTGTGCAGAAATTTCATTTGATATGATCTTTGCCCAATCAAAAACAACATTATCATGAACTGTAAAATATAAAATATACAGGGCCAGTCGGGGAATAGTTGTTTTGGGATCCTAACCTGTAATTATGGTAAATAACCAAGCAATTTCTTGATAGGGGTCCTTTAAAGAACTAAGCTAGATTATGGATAGGTCTTCTGACAATGTAGTAGGGTGTTGTAAATATTCCTAGAAGAGATTAATTCTATTATTTTTCGCTCTAAGAAAATTTATGGCATCTTCTTCTTTGTAAGTTAATTTCGGCTCTGGTAGCTTAAACATTTTCTTGAAGACCGAAGGAACCAATAAAATAGGGGAGCCACTTTGTATAGGAATGAGTATTCTATTATGGAAAAAATTATCAATGCACTAGGTGACAATATCTTTGCACTTGAAAACCTCAGGGACACAACCATCGAGAGTTATTCCCGATGTCCAAACTTTATTATTATCTTTATCTGGCAACAATGAATAATACCAATATGCCATCGACCAATGGTAATTGTGATCCTATCTGGCGAATAGATTCAAGGTATCCCCACAGAAATGTTGTCTTCTTTCGACCATCTTTAGCAGGTTGACATACTTCTCCATAATGTCGCTCAGAACAGTGAAATAATATATTACTTTAGATATTTGATGATAACATTAACCTAAAATAAATGAAAAAATCCTTGATAGAAACATCATTAATAATGACCTTTTCAAAATTTAATTTAGTATTTGAGTTCGTAGAATTAACATTTAATGTGACTTGAGAACTATGAAAGAGGAAGGACACATCAAGGTGCGGTGGCAGAGTGGAGGATTTCAAATGAGAAAGCGAGTCTGTGAATCCACGAGCCCTCCGTGATAATAAAATGGGCTAAGTATGGATACTTTTCGGATAGACTTGTAAAGACGGGAAGATACAAAGAACTAAAAGTATGAGTTCGTGAGTCCGTGAGATAGAAAATAAACTATGTGTTGGGAAGAGGTCGAGGGAGAAAAGTGATAGGCCATGAGTCCACGAGTTTTCCAACCCACGAATGAAAAATAAACTAACTGTGGAAAAGACATAAGTCATGGAGATAAGATATGACAATGAAAATTAAGGGAGAGAAACATAATTAGAGAAAAAATGAGTGTAGAGTAATAAAAAAAAGACTTATGAGGTTAAACAACTGGCTCCAACTATGGGATGATAACCCCTGTGGGTTATCAAGAATCTAGAATCTCAAAACCAGTTTCCTTCTCCATTAGGTTATGGAGTCATATTCAAAGCATATTTCCTGTAAGTCTTCTTCTTTCATGGAGTTATCTTAGTAACTGCCTTATTGTACAAAATTGAACTGAAGAAAAAAAATATGTACATACATGATCTACCTACACTACCTTACTTGGAAGAAAGGGGCACTTTAGGTGTAGGTAAATTTCCAGTGGAGCCATTCAAGCATTGATATGATTTATGGATTGAACTCCATCACTATGGAACATATTGAAACTTGTACCAATGATTGAGGGGCAATATCAATATCTACTGGAGAGAAAATGAAGCAGATGTGCTAAAAATTTGATTGCATTGTTTGGCCAACAATGCTTCAGAACCATAATTCAATGAATTCAATTCTTGGCTACTTAAGAATACTAATGTCTTTGATTGGATGAGGAGTTTCCAATCGTAACATTATTTCATCTTTTTCTTTATCTCTAACCACTTCCAAGGTTCTTGATTCATCAATAATATCTTGAAAAGAATCTTCCTTCATGTAAAGGAAATCTAGCAAAAGACTTCTGTGAGAAATAGCGGGTGACTGAGATTTTATTTCACTTGAGGGTTTCCCTCTTTTCTTATGACCTTCAATAGTTCTCACAATTGTTTCTACGTTGCCAAAATATTTATTAAAACCCTGAACAAGGGGGTCATGACTATCACTCTCCTTCTCCAAATATGAGTGTATTGAGAATTGTGGAGCTGAGCCCAACTGCTACCATGTGATTATAAAAAAATTTCTTAGTGTCAAACCATTTTATTTCCTCTGCAAATTTCAAATTAAACTGGTCAAAGTAAGAGGCATATTCATCAATTTTGGGAATTGTTGTTAAGAGAATTTCATCACTTTCTAAGGTAGAGGAATCAACTATTTTTTCCTTCTTTCATAAAAATAATGAAACTAAAACTTATATTACCTTTCCACCTCTATGATAAACAAATTTTTGACACATAATAAGGGAGGTATATAGGCTTTCATGAGAACATAAAACCCTAATGATGTTGTAGTTATCCATTTTCTCAAAAATTCTCTTTTTATCCAAAAAATTGGATGCTTCCAATGAAATCCTAGAAGTATCTTCTCCAAAGAGTAATTTCTTAAATTCAGAAACAAAATAATTGTAAACTTCATAAAAATAATGGATAACTTTCTGCCTCCAGAGAGCTTGATACCACATAGTCATAGGGTCAATTTTTGAATTTACCCTTTTTCCAACACTCGAACCTTTACAAATATGACAATGTGTTGTAGAAAATACCAGATAAGATGCCAAATAAAAAATTTTCTCACTTCTAAAATTCATTAACTGTGCAGAAATTTCATTTGATATGATCTTTGCCCAATCGAAAACAACATTACCATGAATTGTAAAATATAAAATATACAGGGTCAGTAGGGGAATAATTGTTTTGGGATCCTAACCTATAATTATGGTAAATAACCAAGAAATTTATTGATAGGGGTCGTTTAAAGAACTAACCTAGATTATGGATAGGTCTTCCGACAATGTAGTAGGGTCTTGTAAATATTCCTACAAGAGCTCAATTCCATTATTTTTCCCTCTAAGAAAATTTCTGGCATCTTCTCCTTTGTAAGTTAAGTTCGGCTCTAGTAGCTTAAACATTTTCTTGAAGACCGAAGGCACCAATGAAACAGGCGAGCCACTTTGTATAGGAATGATTCTTCTATTCTGGAAAAATTTATCAATGCACCAGGTGACAATATCTTTGCACTCGAAAAACTCTGGGACACAACCAACGAGAGTTATTCCCGATGTCCAAACTTTATTATTATATTTATTTGGAAACATTGNTGTAAGTTAAGTTCGGCTCTAGTAGCTTAAACATTTTCTTGAAGACCAAAGGCACCAATGAAACAGGCGAGCCACTTTGTATAGGAATGATTCTTCTATTCTGGAAAAATTTATCAATGCACCAGGTGACAATATCTTTGCACTCGAAAAACTCTGGGACACAACCAACGAGAGTTATTCCCGATGTCCAAACTTTATTATTATCTTTATTTGGAAACATTGAATACCAATATGCCCTCGACCAATGGTAGTTGTGATCTTATCTGGTGAATATATTCAAGGTATCCCCACATAAATGTTGTCTTGTTTCAACCATCTTCAACAGGTTGAAATACTTCTCCTTAATGTCGCTCATAAAAGTGAAATAATATATTACTTTAGATATTTGATGATAAAATTAACCTAAAATAAATGAATTTTTCCTTGATAGAAACATCATTAATAACGACCTTTTCAAAATTTAATTTAGTAGTTGATTTCATAGAATTAGCATTTAATGTGACTTGAGAACTGTGAAAGAGGAAGGACACGTCGGGGTGGAGTGGTGGAGTGGAGGATTTCAAATGAGAAATCAAGTCTGTGAATCCACGAGCCCTCTGTGACAAGAAAAAAGGATAAGTTTGGATACTTTTCAGACAAACTTGTGAAGACGGGAAGATACAAAGAATTGAAAGTATGAGTTCGCGAGTCCGTGAGATAGAAAATAAACTATGTGTTGGGAAGAGGTCGAGAGAGAAAAGTGATAGGCCATGAGTCCGTGAGTTTTCCAACCCACGAATGAAAAATAAATTAACTGTGGAAAAGACATAAGTCATGGAGGTAAGATACGACAATGAAAATTAAGGGAGAGAAACATACTTAGAGAAAAAATGAGTGTAGAGTAATAAAAAAAAAAGACTTATGAGTTTAAACAACTGGATCCAACTATGGGATGATAACCCCTGTGGGTTTTCAAGAATCTAGAATCTCAAAACCAATTGCCTTCTCCAATAGGACATGGAGTCATCTTCAAAATAGATTTCCTGCAATTCTTCTTCTTTCATGGAGTTATCTTAGTAACTTCCTTATTGTACAAAACTAAACTGAAGAAACAAAATATGTACATACATGATCTACCTACGCTACCTTACTTGGAAGAAAGGGGCACTTTAGGTGTAGGTAGATTTTGAGTGGAGCCATTCAAGCATTGATATGATTTTTGGATTGAACTCCATCACTATGGAACATATTGAAACTTGTACCAATGAGTCAGGGGCACTATCAATGTCTATTGGAAAGAAAATGAAGCATACGTGCTAAAAATTTGATTGCATTGTTTGGCCAACAATGATCTGGAACCATAATTCAATGAATTCAATTCTTGGCTACTCAAGAATACTATTGTCTTCGATTGGATGAGGAGTTTCCATTCGTAACATTATTTCATCTTTCTCTTTATCTCTAACCACTTCCAAGGTTCTTGATTCATCAATAATATCTTGAAAAGACTCTTCCTTCATGTAAATGAAATCTAGCAAAAGACTTCTGTGAGAAATAGCAGGTGATTGAGAATTTATTTCACTCGAGGGTTTCCATCATTGCATATGACCTTCAATAGTGCTCACAATTGTTTCTATGTTGCCAAAACATTTATTAAAACCATGAACAAGGGGGTCATGACTATCACCCTCCTTCTCCAAATATGAGTGTATTGATAATTGTGGACATGAGCCCAACTCCTACCATGTGATTATAAAAATGTTTCTTAATGTCAAACACTTGTATTTCCTCTGTAAATTTCAAATTAAACTGGTCAAAGTAAGAGGCATATTCATCAATTTTGGGAATTGTTATTAAGAGAATTTCACCGACTTTATAAGGTAGAGGAATCAACTGTTTTTTTCTTCTTTCATAAAAATAATGAAACTAAAACTTATATCACCTTTCCACCTCTATGATAAACAATTTTTCGACACATAATAAGGGAGGTATATAGGTGTTCATGAGAACATAAAACCCTAATGATGTTGTAGTTATCCATTTTCTCCAAAATTCTCTTTTTATCCAAAAATTTGGATGCTTCCAAAGAAATACCTAAAGTATCTTCTCCAAAGAGTAATTTCTTAAATTCAGAAACAAAATAATTGTAAACTTCATAAAAATAATGGATAACTTTTTGCCTCTAGAGAGCTTGATACCACATAGTCAAAGGGTCAATTTTTGAATTTACCCTTTTTCCAACACTCGAACCTTTAAAAGTATGACAACGCTATGTAGAAATACAAGATAATATGCCATATAAAACTTTTTCTTGCTTCTAAAATTCATTAACTATGAAAAAATTTCATTTGATATGATCTTTGCCCAATCGAAAACAACATTATCATGAACTGTGAAATAGAAAATATACAGGGCCAGTCAGGGAATAGTTGTTTTGGGATCCTAAGCTGTAATTATGGTAAATAACCAAGCAATTTCTTGATAGGGGTCCTTTAAAGAACTAACCTAGATTATGGATAGGTTCTCCGACAATGTAGTAGGGTCTTGTAAATATTACTACAAGAGCTTAATTCCATTATTTTTCCCTCTAAGAAAATTTCTGGCATCTTCTCCTTTGTAAGTTAAGTTCAGCTCTGGTAGCTTAAAAACTTTCTTGAATACCAAAGGCCCCAATGAAACAGGGGAGCCACTTTGTATAGGAATGATTCTTCTATTCTTGATTTTTTTTTTCATTGCACCATGTGACAATATCTTTATAGTCGAAAACCTCAGGGACACAACTAGCGAGAGTTATTCTTGATGTCCAAACTTTATTATTATCTTTATATGGCAACATTGAATAATACCAATATGCCCTCGACCAATGGTAATTGTGATCCTATCTGGAAAATATATTCAAGGTATCCCCGTAAAAATGTTGTCTTCTTTCAGCCATCTTCAACAGGTTGACATACTTCTTCGTAATGCAGCTCAGAACAGTGAAATGATATATTAATTTAGATATTTGATGATAACATTAACCTAAAATAAATGAAATTTCCCTTGATAGAAACATCATTAATAACGACCTTTTCAAAATTTAATTTAGTAGTTGAGTTCGTAGAATTAGCATTTAATGTGACTTGATAACTGTGAAAGAGGAAGGACATGTTAGGATGGAGTGGTAGAGTGGAGGATTTCAAATGAGAAAGTGAGTCTATGAATCCACGAGCCCTCCGTGATAAGAAAACAGGCTAAGTATAGATAATTTTCTGACGGACTTGTGAAGACGGGAAGATAAAAAGAATTGAAAGTATGAGTTTGAGAGTCCGTGAGATAGAAAATAAACTATGTGTTGGGAAGAGGTTGAGAGAGAAAAGTGATAGGCCATGAGTCCGTGAGTCCGCCAACCCACGAATGAAAAATACAATAAGTGTGGAAAAGACATAAGTCATGGAGGTAAGATATGACAATGAAAATTAAGGGAGAGAAACATACTTAGAGAAAAAATGAGTGTAGAGTAATAAAAAAAAAGACTTATGAGGTTAAAAAACTAGCTCCAACTATGGGATGATAATCCCTGTGGGTTATCAAGAATCTAGAATCTCAAAAACAGTTGCCTTCTCCATTAGGATATGGAGTCATCTTCAAAATAGATTTCCTGTAATTCTTCTTCTTTCATGGAGTTATCTTAGTAACTGTCTTATTGTACAAAACTGAACCAAAGAAACACAATATGTACATACATGATCTACCTACGCTACCTTGCTTGGAAGAAAGGGGCACTTTAGGTGTAGGTAGATTTCCAGTGGAGCCATTCAAGCATTGATATGATTTGTGGATTGAACTCCATCACTATGTAACCTATTGAAACTTGCACCAATGAGTCAGGGTCACTATCAATGTCTACTAGAGAGAAAATGAAGCAGATGTGCTAAAAATTTGTTGGCAAATGTTTAACAGATAGAGTATGCTTGTCATTGATGGCAAGTACAATAGTGAAGATGGCAGGATCAAAATGTGCATCGATGGACAAACATGAACAACGTAGGCTCAGGAGGAATTAGTGCAGAGTCGAAATTCTTCCAAGTAAGAAGGATAGATCTCAGGCGTTAGATCTGAGCGAACTCGAAAGCTCGTGAGTGGAAGAGTCGAGGATTTGGTGTTCAAAGTTGCGAGGCACGAGGACGCAAGGCGGAGAAGTGGCGAGAATATCATGACCGTCCATCTGGGAAGGATGCGTGGCAGAGATCGGAGAGATCTCACGGACTCGGGGGTTCGC
The DNA here is from genome assembly GCA_032191745.1 of Picea mariana. Taxonomy (NCBI): domain Eukaryota; kingdom Viridiplantae; phylum Streptophyta; class Pinopsida; order Pinales; family Pinaceae; genus Picea; species Picea mariana. Next base: position 418,764 of record JASDQU010100681.1, read on the forward strand.
AGAATAAAGGCCCAAGTATTGGGTGTTCAAAGTTGCGAGGCGCGAGGACACGAGGTGATGAAGTGGCGAGAAGATCAGGATCGTCCATCTGGGAAGGACGCATGGTAGAGATCGGAGAGATCTCACGAACTCAGGGGTTCGCAGAATAAAGGCCCAAGTATTGGGTGTTCAAAGTCACAAGGCACGAGGACGCGAGGCGGTGAAGTGGCGAGAAGATCAGGACCGCCCATCTGAGAAGGATGCGTGGTAGAGATCGGAGAGATCTCGTGAACTCGGGGGTTCACGGGATAAAGGCCCAAGGATTGGGTGTTCAAAGTCACGAGGCACGAGGACGCGAGGTGGCGAAGTGGCCAGAAGATCAGGACCATCCATCTGGTAAGGACACGTGGCAGAGATTGTAGAGATCTCGTGAACTCGGGGGTTCGTAGAATAAAGGCCCAAGTATTGGGTGTTCAAAGTCGCGAAGCACGAGGACGTGAGGCGGTAAAGTGGTGAGAGATTTATAGCCGTCCATCTGGGGGGACAGGTGGCAAGAGATCGAGAGATCTCGCGAACTTGGGAGTTTGCAGGTTGAGAGTCCAAACATTGGGTACTCAAAGTCGCGAGGTCGCGAGGTAGCAAGAGAAGGCTAGCCATCGGATCCGGATCACAGGAGGACCGTTGGATCAAGAGGACACATGGCGAAAGATCGTCATCTCGCTAATTGAAAATTCAAAGGAACAGCGAAGATGCGAGATCGCGATTTAATCAAGGACCGTTGGATCAAGAGGACACGTGGTGAAAGATCGTCATCTCGCTGACTGGAAAGTCAAAGGAACAACGAAGATGCGAGATCGTGATTTAGTCGTGGTCTGTTGGATCAAGAGGACACGTGGCGAAAGATCATCATCTCGCTAACTGGAAAGTCAAAGGAACAACGAAGATGCGAGATTGCGATTTAATCGTGGTCCATTGGATCAAGAGGACATGTGGCAAAATATCATCATCGCGCTAACTGGAAAGTCAAAGGAACAGTGAAGATGCAAGATTGCGATTTAATCAAGGACCGTTGGATCAAGAGGACATGTGGCGAAAGATCAGAGCACCATAAAGCTCCATCTCAGAGTTTTGCCTATCGTGACTTGGAGTGACAAAAATATCCATCTTAGGATCAGTGAGATGCGAGATCATGAAATGATCCTGACCGTCAATACATCAAAAGATGTGGATCGTTGATCTGAGCTCCATATCGGAGTCTCGCCTATCGTGACTTGGAGTAACGAAAATCTCCAACGAAGGAACAACGAGATGCGAGATCACGATGAGATCAGGACCATTGATTCACCAAGATCATGAACCGTCGATCAGGGTCGATGAAGATCAAGAGTTCGAATGTCTCAAAGAAGACGAAGAGTCTTAAACTGCCAGAGAGACTGAGGAATCTCAGTATAACATACAGTGATGCTGGACACGCGGGGCGAACCACCAGTGAAGCTGAAGAGTCACGATGATAATCAGACAGAGCACTCAAGAGGTGGAGGATAACGGTGCAGAGTTAGCGTGCAGAGGCATTGCGAACACTGCATGTACAAGGTGCACATAAGCTATAAATACACGGTACAGAGAAGAGATGGGGTTACTGTTGCTGTGAGAGTTTGTTGTGGTTGTTGTTGTTGAAGGTGATTCTTGTATGAAGAAGGAGGAGAGTGTAGCAACTAAATTGCACAGAAGAGGATCTGTGCAGTGAATGGACATGGCGCACAGAGCATAAAAAGCATAAGAACAGATAGCAAAAGTTATGTGTGCAGGAAGGCAATGAGGCAGACAGAGCAACGAGATTGAGCAGAACAGTGATAAGTCGGGTAAGCCATTGTTNGAGATGCAGCAGAACAGTGATAAGTCGGGTAAGCCATTGTTGAACATTATATCACTGTAATAAGTTTCAGAAGCAAAGATTTATATTTCAGGGTGGCAGGGTGGTGCTAGGGAGGACTATTGTCCTCAGAGGTTCAAGTGGGTGCTTGAACACAGGGAGTTGGTGCTTCCTTCTAGTTGGTGCTAGAGAAACCAGGGAGTTGGTGCTTCCTTCTAGTTGGTGCTAGAGAAAACAGAGAGTTGGTGCTCTCAGCAAGTTGCAGCTTGAAAAATAGAGGTTGTAGCCTCATTATGAGTTGGTGCTCATATGTATGATAATGTAAAGAATGTAACTATTACTTATCATATAAAGAAAAAGAGGTTTTTACCCTGTATGGGTTTCCTCAGGAAATATCTGTCTCTGTGTTTCTCATATATGTGACTGATGCTGAATATGCCATT
>JASDQU010100681.1:421158-445532 GCA_032191745.1 Picea mariana
TTTATATGGTTTAAAACAAGCCCCTCGAGCCTGGTATCACAGACTGGATACGTATCTCAAAGACAAAGGGTTCAAGAGAGGAACAACTGACAACAATCTGTATATTAAGATAGAGGATAATGAGTTTCTCATTGTACTGGTCTATGTAGATGACATCATCTTTGGATGTAATAAGGACTCGCTGGTACAATGGTTTGCTTCTGCCATGGAGTCTGAATTTGAAATGTCTATGATAGGAGAACTGCCATTTTTCCTTGGTCTGCAAATTACTCAGAGGTCCGATGGGATCTTCATTTCTCAAGGAAAACATTTAAGAGAAATGTTGAAAAGGTTTCAAATGGAAGATTCTAAACCCGTGGGTACACCTATGGTAACTGGATGTAAATTAAGCAAGGATGATGATTCACCTGATGTTGATCAAAGCTCATATCGATCAATGATAGGAAGCCTGCTGTACATCACATCATCTCACCCAGACATAATGCATGTTGTAGGAATGGTAGGAAGATATCAGGATGCTCCTAAATAGAGTCATTTGCAAGCTGTCAAAAGGATATTCAGGTACTTAAAAGAAACAATGACTTATGGTCTGTGGTATCCCAGCAATCAAAGTCTTCAGTTGACTGCTTATTCAAATGCAGATTGGGCAAATTGTGTTGATGAGAGAAAAAGCACCAGTGGAGGAGCATTCTTCTTGGGTAACTCCTTAGTAGCCTGGCTTAGTAAAAAGCAAGATTCCATCTCTCTATCAACCACAGAGGCAGAGTACATTGCTGCTGCTACCTGTTGCACATAGGTATTATGGATGATTCAGACACTTGCAGACTTAGAGGTAAAATATACTGCACTGATCCCAATTCATTGTGATAACACAAGTGCCATTAGTGTGTCTAAAAATCCTGTCCTCCACTCCAAGACAAAACATATTCCCATAAAATATCATTTTCTGAGAGAGCAGGTCACCAATCAGATTGTTCCGGTCCATTACATTCCCACTACATAACAAATTGCAGACATCTTTACTAAGCCCCTCGCCAAGACACCGTTTGAATATCTCAGACAGAAGCTGGGTGTCATTTCATTTCATACCTAAAAGAGTCCATATTGTTAGGGGGAGATTTGTATTTTTTGATTATCTAATGCCTCCTAAATTTACTGCAATAGCTCAGGGGGAGCATGTATCTTCTTTGACATTGATGTCAAAGGGGGAGAAATTCGGGTGCCTTAGTTGCCATCAATGCCAAAGGGGGAGACTGTTGGCAAATGTCTAACATATAGCGTATGCTTGTCATTGATGGAAAGTACAATAGTGAAGATGGAAGGATCAGAATGTGCATCGATGGACAAACAAGAACAACGTAGGCTTAGGAGGAATTAGTGCAGAGTCGAAATTATTCCAAGTAAGAAGGATAGATCTCAGGTGTTAGATCTGAGCGAACTCGGAAGCTCGTGAGTGGAAGAGCTGAGGATTTGGTGTTCAAAGTCACGAGGCACGAGGACGCGAGGCGGCGAAGTGGTGAGAAGATCAGGACCGTCCATCTGGGAAGGACATGTGGTAGAGATCGGAGAGATCTCGCGAACTCGGGGGTTCACAGAATAAAGGCCCAAGTATTGGGTGTTCAAAGTCGCGAAGCGCGAGGACGCGAGGCGGCGAAGTGGCGAGAAGATCAGGACCGTCAATCTGGGAAGGACGCGTGGCAGAGATCGGAGAGATCTTGAGAACTTGGGGGTTCGCAGGATAAAGGCCCAAGGATTGGGTGTTCAAAGTCGCGAGGCGGCGAAGTGGCGAGAAGATCAGGACCGTCCATCTGGGAAGGAAGCGTGGCAGAGATCGGAGAGATCTCGCGAACTCGGGGGTTTGCAGAATAAAGGCCCAAGTATTGGGTGTTCAAAGTCGCGAGGCGACGAAGTGGTGAGAGATTTACAGCCATCCATCTGGGGGGACAGGTGGCGANATCTCGTGACTCGGGAGTTCACAGGTTGAGAGTCCAAACATTGGGTACTCCAAGTCGCGAGGTCATGAGGTAGTGAGAGAAGGACAGTCGTCGGATCCGGATCACAGAAGGATCGTTGGATCAAGAGGACACGTGGCAAAAGATCGTCATCTCACTAATTGAAAAGTCAAAGGAACAACGAAGATGCGAGATCACGATTTAATCAAGGACCGTTGGATCAAGAGGACACGTGGCGAAAGATCGTCATCTCGCTGACTGGAAAGTCAAAGGAACAACGAATATGTGAGATTGTGATTTAATAGTGGTCCGTTGGATCAAGAGGACACGTGGCGAAAGATCGTCATCTCGCTAACTGGAAAGGAAAAAGAACAGTGAAGATGCGAGATTGCGATTTAATCGTGGTCCATTGGATCAAGAGGACACGTGGTGAAAGATCGTCATCTCGCTAACTGTAAAGTCAAAGGAACAACGAAGATGCGAGGTTGCGATTTAATCAAGGACCGTTGGATCAAGAGGACGCATGGCGAAAGATCAGAGCACCATAAATCTCCATCTCGGAGTTTCGCCTATCACGACTTGAAGTGACGAAAATCTCCATCTTAGGATCAGCGAGATGCGAGATCACGAAATGATCCTGACCATGAATACATCAAAAGATGTGGATCGTTGATCTGAGCTCCATCTCGGAGTCTCGCCTATCGCGACTTGGAGTAACGAAAATCTCCAACGAAGGAACATCGAGATGCGAGATCACGATGAGATCAGGACCGTTGATTCACCAAGATCATGAACCGTCGATCAGGGTCAATGAAGATCAAGAGTTCGACTGTCTTAGAGAAGACGAAGAGTCTTAAACTGCCAGAGAGACTGAGGAATCTCAGTATAACATACAGTGATGTTGGACACACGAGGAGAACCACCAGAGAAGCTGAAGAGTCATGATGATAATCAGACAGAGCACTCGAGAGGTGGAGGATAACGGTGCAGAGTCAGCATGTAGAGGCATTGCGAACACTACATGCACAAGGTCCACAGAAGATATAAATACACGGTACAAAGAAGAGATGGGGTTACTATTGCTGTGAGAGTTTGTTGTGGTTGTTGTTGTTGAAGGTGATTCTTGTATGAAGAAGGAGGAGAGTGTAGTAGTTGAATTGCACAGAAGAGGATATGTGCAATGAATGGACATGGCGCACAGAGCATAATAAGTATAAGAACAGATAGTGCAAGTCATGTGTGCAGGAAGGCAATGAGGCAGACGGAGCAACGAGATGCAGCAGAACAGTGATAAGTCGGGTAAGCCATTGTTGAACATTATATCACTGTAATAAGTTTCAGAAGCAAAGATTTATATTTCAGGGTGGTTGGGTGGTGCTAGGGAGGACTATTGTCCTCAGAGGTTCAAGTGGGTGCTTGAACACAGGGAGTTGGTGCTTCCTTCTCGTTGGTGCTAGAGAAACCAGGGAGTTGGTGCTTCCTTCTAGTTGGTGCTAGAGAAAACAGAGAGTTGGTGCTCTCAGCGAGTTGCAGCTTGCAAAATAGAGGTTGTAGCCTCATTATGAGTTGGTGCTCATATGTATGATAATGTAAAGAATGTAACTATTACTTATCATATAAATAAAAAGAGGTTTTTACCCTGTATGGATTTCCTCAGGAAATATCTGTCTCTGTGTTTCTCATATATGCGACTGATGCTGAATATGCCATTGTTTATTTCTCTGCATTATTGTGATCATCATTTAGTGTTTCAACAAAGAGTTTAAAAGAAGCATAATTGTTTAAGCTCAGGTACAACTGATTCACCCCCCCCTCTCAGTTGTCCAACAAAATTTGATTGCATTGTTTGGTCAACAATGCTCTGGAACCATAATTCAGTGAATTCAATTCTTGGCTACTCAAGAATACTATTGTCTTTGATTGGATGATGAGTTTCCAATCTTAACATTATTTCATCTTTCTCTTTATATCTAACCACTTCCAAGGTTCTTGATTCATCAATAATATCTTGAAAAGATTATTCGTTCATGTAAATGAAATCTGGAAAAAGACTTCTATAAGAAATAGCGGGTGACTGAGAATTTATTTCACTTGAGGGTTTCCCTCTTTTCTTATGACCTTCAATAGTGCTCACAATTGTTTCTATGTCACCATAATATTTATTAAAACCCTGAACAAGGGGGTCATGACTATCACCCTCCTTCTCCAAATATGAGTGTATTGATCATTGTGGAGATGATCCCAACTGCTACCATGTGATTATAAAAAATTTCTTAGTGTCAAATCCTTTTATTTCCTATGAAAAATTCAAATTAAACTGGTCAAAGTAAGAGGCATATTCATCAATTTTGGGAATTGTTGTTAAGAGAATTTCATCAACTTTCTAAGGCAGAGGAATCAACTCTTTTTTCCTTCTTTCATAAAAATAATGAAACCAAAACTTATCGCCTTTCCACCTCTATGATAAACAATTTCTCGACACATAATAAGGGAGGTATAGAGGCTTTCATGAGAACATAAAACCCTAATGGTTTTGTAGTTATCCATTTTCTCCAAAATTCTCTTTTTATCCAAAAATTTGGATGCTTCCAATGAAATCTTGGAAGTATCTTCTTCAAAGAGTAATTTCTTAAATTCAAAAAAAAAAAAATTGTAAACTTCATAAAAATAATGGATAACTTTCTTCCTCAAGAGAGCTTGATACCACATAGTCACAGGGTAAATTTTTGAATTTACCCTTTTTCCAACACTTATACCTTTAAAAATATGATAACGTGCTGTAGAAAATACCAGATAAAATGCCATATAAAACTTTTTCTCAGTTTTAAAATTCATTAATTGGGCATAAATTTCATTTGATATGATATTTGCCCAATCGAAAACAATATTATCATGAACTGCAAAATATAAAATATACAGGGCTAGTCTGGGAATAGTTGTTTTGGGATCCTAACCTGTAATTATGGTAAATAACCAAGCAATTTTTTGATAGGGGTCCTTTAAAGAACTAAAGTAGATTATGGATATGTCTTCTGACAATGTAGTAGGGTCTTGTAAATATTCCTACAAGAGCTCAATTCCATTATTTTTCCCTCTAAGAAATTTTTTGGCATCTTCTCCTCTGTAAGTTAAGTTATGCTCTGGTAGCTTAAACATTTTCTTGAAGACCGAAGGCACCAATGAAACATGGGAGCCACTTTGTATAGGAGTGATTCTTCTATTCTAGAAAAATTTATCAATGCACCAAGTGACAATATCTTTGCATTCGAAAACCTCAGGGACACAACTAGTGAGATTTATTCCTGATGTCCAAACTTTATTATTATGTTTATCTATCAACATTGAATAATACCAATATTCCCTCGACCAATGGTAATTGTGATCCTATCTGGAGAATAGATTCAAGGTATCCCCACATAAATGTTGTCTTCTTTCGGGCATCTTCAGCAGGTTAACATACTTCTCCGTAATGCCGCTCAGAACAATGAAATAATATCTTACTTTATATATTTGATGATAACATTAACCTAAAATAAATGAAATTTTCCTTGATAGAAACATCATTAATAACAACCTTTTCAAAATTTTATTTAGTAGTTGAGTTCGTAGAATTAGCATTTCATTTGACTTGAGAACTGTGAAAGAGGAAGGACACATCAGGGTGGAGTGGCGGAGTGGAGGATTTCAAATGAGAAAGCGAGTCTATAAATCCACGATCCCTCCATGATAATAAAATGGGCTAAGTATGGATACTTTTTGGATAGACTTGTGAAGATGGGAAGATACAAAGAATTGAAAGTATGAGTTCATGAATCCGTGAGATAGAAAAAAAACTATGTGTTGGGAAGAGGTCGAGAGAGAAAAGTGATAGGACATGAGTCCGCGAGTCCGCCAACCCCTGAATGAAAAACAAACTAAGTGTGGAAAAGACATAAGTCATGGAGGTAAGATATGACAATGAAAATTAAGGGAGAGAAAAATACTTAGAGAAAAAATGAGTGTAGAGTAATAATAATAAAAAAAGACTCATGAGGTTAAACAACTGGCTCCAACTATGTGATGATAACCCCTGTGGGTTATCAAGAATCTAGAATATCAAAACCAGTTGCCTTCTTCATTAGGATATGTAGCCATCTTAAAATAGATTTCCTGTAATTCTTCTTCTTTCATGGAGTTATCTTAGTAACTTCCTTATTGTACAAAACTGAACTGAAGAAACAAAATATGTACATACATGATCTACCTATGCTACCTTACTTGGAAGAAAGGGGCACTTTAGGTGTAGGTAGATTTCCAGTGGATCCATTCAAGCATTGATATGATTTGTGGATTGAACTCCATCACTATGGAACATATTGAAACTTGTACCAATGAGTCAGGGGCACTATCAAAGTCTACTGGAGAGAAAATGAAGCAGTTGTGCTAAAAATTTGATTGCATTGTTTGGACAACAATGCTCTGGAACCATAATTCAATGAATTTAATTCTTGGCTACTCAAGAATACTATTGTATTTGATTGGATGAGGAGTTTACAATCGTAGCATTATTTCATCTTTCTCTCTATCTCTAACCACTTCCAAGGTTCTTGATTCATCAATAATATCTTGAAAAGACTCTTCCTTCATGTAACGAAAATTTTGCTCATTATTCTTCTCAAGATTCATTTCTTTAACAAATTATTCTTGCTGCAAGTGCTCCTAAGGCCTTTAATCATCTATTGCAAGGCTGAAATCATCTCGTGCATTTGGTGAAGGATCCTTTATTTCATTATCGAACTTGCTGCTGAAAATATTTTCATATGGAGTATATTAGAGGTTGAAATTTTCTTGTAAATTGGAATTTTCGTCTTCATATTCAATAATATGACTTGACTTAGAAAAGTCATCCAATATTTTATTAGATTCTTCTTCAAAATTAGTCACTTCATTATCTTACATCCATATGGGAGAGGGTGGGTGGGCAGAAACATTAAAATCATCAACAAAAACATATGAATGCACTCTTGGGATGAACTTTCTTGCAAATGAATTTTTTAACACATACCAACTGGTAATGGAGTTGGGAATTAGTGAGCTATACCATTCAAGAGATTCACCTCATAGAGTTTGTAAAAATAATATACATGTAACATTGTCCCTAGTGAGGTTGAAATCATGACATATACGGTTGTAATCAAGCAAGTGTTGTTCTACATCTTCTTAATTTTTCCCAAAGAATGTAGAAAATTTTTCAATAGAAATATCATGCATTTGAAAATCTACTTCCAGTAGATTTAAAGGCGTTTCATGAAATCACCTCCTTCTTTGGGTATTTCTCCCTTTTGTTGAGTCTTGTAGAGCCATTGATGGGCTTGATGAAGAATTTAAAGGAGCATCATGACATGAATGAAATTCTTCATTTTGATTCTTTCCAATGGAGTTTCTAGGGAGTTCATTCTCCTGAATCTTCAGTGCTTCTTGGGTCTTTTTGAAATTATAAAAAAGGTGCAACATATTTTAATAATCATTTTATAAATACCTTGCATTTAAAACAAGAAACAATTTTCCTGAATCTTCTTTTCAAAACTTTGAACCATGGAGACTCTGGTTGTTCAATCTGATCTGAAGTAGGGCCTCAAATATCTTGAAAATAAATGTCTCCCTAGTATGGTCACAAAAAATATTAACGTTTAAATTTGTCAGGACCGAAACGAAAACCTCATGAGGATATGAACCCCGCTACATTTTTAAAGAGGTGGTACTCCTCTTTGGCTTATGATTTTATTTATATCAAAAATAATATGGGATATTGTCAATTGACTGAATCCAACTCTTTATGGCTCAATCAAATTAAAAAAAGGTATTGAAAAGTAATATATATATATATATATATATATATATATATATATATAAGGATAATTCCTGAGAAGTGGACCAGGAACCTCAAACACCAAACAATATAGATAATGGTTAAATCCTCACATCCATCACAGTTTAATAAAAATTCTGATCACATTCAAATAAAATAAATGGTCCAATGGCACAAGAGAAATTTGAAAGAGTACTACTTATTAATCTCAAAAGAAGATTTTGATAGATCGATTTCAAATATTCTATACTCAAAACTCAAATTTATAAAATACAATCAAAACTGATCCCGATTTAGTTCTTTGGGATTTCTCAAAAATGATAATGTCTATTACAATACTTGAAATTTAAAAGTGTTTGTCCATTAATGGGATGGGATTGGGGCTCTCGTGAACCATAAAAATATTTACAATAAATATGATGAAGAGAAGAAAATGGAATGGAACACGAGCAACAAGATCTGGAAAGAAGACAAGGATGAAGTTATCAGAATTTGGTTACACTTTTCCAATGAAAGAATAAATATAACTCTACGAAATCTGATAAGGAAGAAGGTATGCAATCAGTGTCAACTTACTGTGATGGAATCTCTCTCTTTCATTTTCTTTATGATGCGCCTTTTATATCTTTTCATGTTGCGGTTATGTGGTCGAATGTAACCACTTTTGTTGGAAATTCAACAATCTTGGTTATAGATTTGTTTAACCATTCTTGAATATATTCCATTAATGGGGCAATGGTTATTTATTGCTTTAATTTGATACTTAAAAATTCACTCTCAATTTCCCTATGGTCAATAGATAAATTTTGCAATATAGTCTCAATGTAATTTTTATTTCTGTACTCAACAAGCCAATTATCAATGTCATCATAAGTATACTCAACCATACTATCAAATTTTCTGGACGATGATTTCTTCAAATTTTCAACTTTCTCTTCAAATTTCTCCCTGCTCATGAGCATTGAATTTGATATTAAGTTTGGATCTGAAACTGTAAGGTACTAGATGTATTATAATAGACGAAAATAGAAATATTGTAGAGAATAACAATGGAACAACATAATAGATGAAACCACAACACCAGAATAATACCTTTATTGATAGGAAACAATGTTCACTTACCTCTTTGAGGGGGAAACCTCTAGTAGAGTAGCGCTCCACTACAATAATTCTCAAGAACATTCTAGCAGAGTAGTGCTCCAATACAATAATTCTCAAGAACATTCTAGCATAGTAGCGCTCCCTTTAATCCTATTTATACTAAATCTATTTACCAAAAGAACATTCTAAAGGAAGATCTTCTAGAAGCGTAAGCTTCTACTATGTCTTCTTACATTTGACTTATTCTTCCTTATTACTAGGCCTTATTAATATTGTCCTTTATTACAGGGAAAATATATTATTCTACCTACGTGAGGGGTTAGGGAGATTAGGTCCCTAAGATTCCCTCCCCCTTAAAAACAACCTTGTCCTCAAGGCTTGAGATGAGGAAATTGTTGCAGAATGGTAGTTGGATCCTAGGTGGCATCTTTTGGAGTTGTATCTTTCCATTGTACTAACAATTCCTTGATGGTGTGTTGATGGAGAGGATGCTCACACTAGTCCAAGACTGCTTGGGGTTGCAACTAGATGGAGCCTTCTTCATCCAACTCAGGAAGGTTGGTTTCAGTTTGACACTTATTTCCAATCACCTTATTTAAGGAGGAGACATGAAAAACATGATGGGGATTAGAATGACTGGGAAACATTAACTGATAAGGAGCCTGTCCCATGTGCTTGAGAACAATATAAGGACCATAAATTTTGGGCGCCAATTTCTGACAATGGTCGACCTTGAATGAAGTCTGCTTATAAGGTTGCAGTCGAAGAAACACCTAGTCTCCTTCAACAAATTAACATTCAGAGTGACCTTGATCTGCTTTTTGCTTCATGCAATTATGAGCCATGAAAAAATTATCTTTGAGGGTACAAAGAATAGCCTCTCGAACTATAAGATTTTCGTAAACCTCCTGGATATTCGAGACACCATGCATGTATGAGAGAACCAAGGGTGGATTTTATCCATATACTTCTTCAAAAGGAGTCATGCGAGTAGCTGTATGGTAAGAAGTGTTGTACCCCCATTCATCTTGTGGTAACCATTGAGCCCACTGATTTTTCTTTTAATATGAAAAACACCTAAAATATGTTTCCAAACACTTGTTGAGAACTTTAGTTTGACCATGAGTCTAGGGATGATAGGCAGTGATGAGATGCAATTGGTGCCTTGTAGCCTAAACATTTCTTGCAAAAAATTGTTGGTGAAAGTGGGATCTTGATCAGAAACAATAGAATGAGGCATGTCATGAAGCTTGAAGACAAGATCCATGAAAATTTGAGCCACAGTGGAGGCAGTAAATGGGTGTTGAAGAGAATAGAAATGAGCTTACTTGGAAAGACAATCAACTACCACCATGATGATTGACTTATTGCCCAATTTAGGTAAGCCAACAATGAAATGCATAGAGATATCCCTCCAAATAGCGGGTGGAATCAGAAACGATTGTAGTGTGTCAGGGGATTTGAATGTTTCTCCTTTGTTGCATTGACAAACATCACATTCTGCCACAAAATGCGAACATCCTATTTCATACCATCCTAGAAAAAAGAACGTTTGACCCAGTCATAGGCTTTGGTAAACCCTGAGTGCCCAGTTGTGGGTGTAGCATGAAGCTCATAAAGCACCGTGGATTTAATTTTTGACTGTTTACTTAAATACAAATGGCCTTTATAGAGAATATCATCATTGTACCTAGAGTACCCTGGGGAAACTGGAGAATTGGATTGCAATTCTTCTTGGATCAGACGTGAAAGTTTTGGATATTGCAACCATTCCTTGCAAACATCTTGGAGCCAATCTGATATAATGAAGAAGAGGGAAAAAAGGAACCCTTCATCTTCATATTTTCTTGAAAGAGCGTCAACAACTACATTTTCTTTTCCTTTCATGTAAATGATCTCATAATCATATCCAATTAGCTTAGTCACCCATTTTTGTTGCTTCGGGGATGAAGGACATTGCTCTAGAAAATACTTGAGGGTTTAATGATCTATCTTAATTTGGAAGCATTTCAATAGATAAGGGCTCCAGAGATCCACTGCATGCATAATAGCCAACATTTCCTTTTCATATATTTATTGGCCCAAATGTTTCTTTGATAGTTGTTTTTTGGTAAAGGCCAAAGGTAGGCCATCTTGCATAATGAATACTCCAATTCCTCTCCCAGAAACATCAAATTCTAGGACAAAGGTCTTTGTGAAGTCACAAAGGGTTAGGAAAAGAGTGGTGCACATAACCACCTTTAAGGCTTGAAAGGCCTGATCAACTGGGAGAGTCCAAGTGAATGAATTATTTTTAAGGAGAGAAGTGAGAGGTGCCACAATATTTCCATAATTATTAATAAACTTGTGATAATAGCCTATTAAACCCAGAAAACCATGCAAGCTTTTGAGATTCTTGGGACGAGGCCAATCATGCATAGCTTCAATCTTCTTAGGATCCACCCTGACACCTATATTTCCAATAATGTGACACAAGTACTCGACTTCTGAGGCTCCAAAATAACATTTATATTGTTTGAGGGAAAGTTAGTATTGAGAGAGTAGATTAAGAACTCGATCCACATGAGAAAGATGGGTTGTCCAGATTTTACTATAGATGAGAATATCATTAAAGAAAACTAAGACAAAATGACAGAGAAAAGGATGGAAGACATGATTCATGAGGCTTTGGAAAGTGGAGGGAGAATTACACAAGCCAAAGGGCACGAAAAAGAAATCATAGTGGCCCTCATGAGTTCAAAATGCAGTTTTAGGAATGTATACCTCTTTAATACATATCTTGTGGTAACCAAAATGAAGATCAATTTTAGTAAAGAACTGGGCACCAATTAATTCATCCAAGAGATCATAAATGACAGGAATGGGAAATTTGTCTTTGATGGTGAGTTTTTGGAGGGCGTGAAAGTCATGACACATGTTCCAAGAGCCTTATTTATGAAGTACCATGACCATATGAGAAGAATAGGGGCTAGTACTAAGAGGGATAACGCTTGTGGTGACAATGAATAAAATTTTGGGTGCTTCCATTGTCAATGAGGATGATGACCTTCTAATGCTTAATGTAACCAATTAGCTTGAGCGTTTGGGGAGTAGAGAAGTCAGTGAGAGCATTCAGGGAAATAACCAATTCAACTTCTGGAGGGTCAGAAGGTGGAGTCATGTCAATGGGTTCAGGTGACTCAGCCATAGGGAGATCCTTGACATCTTCTTAAGAAACATCCTCAGAGATCAAATTGTTCACTGCGTCTTGGCATTGTTGACACATGGTGGTAAATTGAGTGATGGATGTGAGAAGTGATTCGAGTGGAGAAATCCTGGATTTGAGGTTACCAATAATGGAAGTAATGGAAGAAATATCAATATGGGTTTGGTCATGAGATTTGTCTTAGGCAGTGAGACGTTGTTCCCAATCTTGGCTACAAGTGTGGGCCATGGGAATGGGACAGGGGGAAAGTGGGACCACATAGAAAGGGGTTGTTGGTGATTGGTACCAATATGATCAGTGCAAAGAGAGGAATTCAATGGGATAGATGCCAAATAGGGGTGTCAGGAAGGGGTTGGGTCGGAAAAAAAAAATTGATAAAAAATAATAGGTATGATTGCAATCAGGGAAAAGAGAGGAATCCAATGGGATAGGTCTCAAATAATGGTGCGGACAAGATCCATAATTTTTTTTATACTCCTGTGGAGTTATACTTCGATTTGAATAATATTGCAGTGACGAAATAACCAAATTATTAACATGAAGAAATGTGTAGGAATTTCGCAACGATAATGAAGGAGGAATAGTTGAACGACAATAGATCTTGTATGTTCTATTTGTGTTTTCGTCCCAAGGGTTAGGGTATTCAAGGTTTCTACAGAAAAGGTTTTCACATATGCTATAACTCTCTGATATGCGTGAGAGGTCCAACAATAGTACTCGACACAATATATTAGGGCACCAAATAAGGAGGCTATATTGTGCCCTTGGCCATACTACCGACAACCCAAGTACTAGAGAGTATCTTCCCAAGTGTTGTTCTTGGTGGAACTATAACAATCAGGTGAACAATTGGTTTATCTATGGATGGATTCAGGATATATAGGCCGATTCGTATACATGTGTTGTCTGATGCGCTACCACTCAAAGGGGTACCAACAAGGTTTACAAGGGTGGCCAACAATGTGTGCTTAGGTACCACTTGTAGTTCCTGCATGTATGCTTCTCTGATAGTGGATTTATGCGTTGAACGACAAATATCTGTAGATTTACGATGCTGGAATACGTCTCTACCCTGAAAAAAAATAACCCACAATTTTTTGCCAAGGAAAGTGCTCTGATACCACTTGTAAGGTGCCAAATCTATTATAATAGACAAAAATAGAAATATTGCAGAGAATAATAGCGAAACAACACAATAGATGAAAC
The DNA here is from genome assembly GCA_032191745.1 of Picea mariana. Lineage (NCBI taxonomy): Eukaryota > Viridiplantae > Streptophyta > Pinopsida > Pinales > Pinaceae > Picea > Picea mariana. The sequence goes on from JASDQU010100681.1 coordinate 434,471, forward strand.
CACAACACCAAAATAATACCTTTATTGATAGGAAACATTGTTCACTTACCTGTTCGAGGGTGCAACCTCCAGCATAACAACGCTCTACTACAATAATTCTCAATACAAAAAATTATCATGCCCTTGACTCCTATGTATACTAAATCTATCTACCAAAAGAACATTCTAGAGGAATATCTTCTAGAAGCAGAAGCTTCTATTAGATCTTCTTTCATTTGACTAATTCTTCGTTATTACTAGGCCTTATTAATATTGACCTTTATTACATGGAAAATATATTATTCTACCTACGTGAGGGGTTAGGGAGGTTGGGTCCCTACAAGAAACTTCAATAGTGGTGCCCGCAATATCCAAAACAATAATATTTGAGTATGCCTCAGTATTTTTTTGTGATATTTATTTCAATTGATTTAACAACCCCTTTGATGTATTAATTCTTTCAATGCAACATGCCTTTAATTATTTAGTGCGGCTCTGGGAGGGTAAATCTTCCTATTTTGTACTATGATCTGTCATTGCCGATACTTTTTCTATAAACATAGCAACCCCGTCTGTCAAGAATCCTTCATCATTCTTCAAATTTGCATTCAAATATTCTTCATTATTTTGAATTATGAGCCTAAGATCGGAGAAGATTTTTGCCAAGTCCCATAAATCTAAGACGAGATGCATTCTTTTCTTTATATTCTTTTCAAAAAAGTGTCAAGTAACAATGATTAAGCTTGAAATTCCTTTTACTCTCATATTTGAAACTGGATTTCCTTGAACAATTATGTGATATTGTATCATGGCGACTGGGGTAGCCAATATAGGTGGGGTAATGACAGTTGCTTCCAATTCCTTGACTCTCTCCTTAAGTCTGAGATTTTCCTCTTCCATATTAATTATGGAAACGTCCAATTCATCCCTTGTAACTCTATGAATTGAGGATAATTTTGAAGGAAACATGTTTTTAGTATCAATGGTGGACCGTTACTTTCCCTTTTTATTCTTCAAGGTTCTTTCAAAAGTCAATTTCTTTTATGATCCAGGTGGATATTGGTGGCCACCCACCTATTCCAAATTCCAACTGGATCATCTTGAATATTTTGAGTTCAACACGTTTCTTTGTAATGGGGACATTTCTTTGTAATTGTGGGTTCTGCAGTTACGGGGCTATATTGAAACCTTACACAACATCCAGGTGGATATTGTTGGTCTCCCACCTATTCCAACTAGCTTATTTTGGAAGTTTTCATGTCAGTACATGTTTATGTACATCCAGGGTCGTTTTGGGGCTCTAAACACTGTTTTCTTGGATTTCCACAATCAAACTGTAGACAGAGTCAGATTTTGATGGAATAATGCGTAGTTCTCGAAAATAAATTTCCAATGGGCTATCATGTGCCTAAAATGGAGATCGTATGCAAAATTTATGACCCTGGGAAATTAATGTACTAACTTACCCCAACAGGGCCCACATGAGTTTTGGTGCTTCATCTCCTAGGGTTGGGTTTTTGGATGTCTAGGTTTTTGGAATTCATGTTTATCATAGAAAGGCCTTCAGAGCCTCATTCTAGTCATCTTCTTGTGAATGAGTGTAGCCATCACATCTCTTCTTAGATATAAAGCTGCCACCATTCTAGTGAGTCTTACACTTTATATTTTTATAGTCTCTGTACATTTCTTTCATTAATAGAAATCATGTATTTTTGTATTTCTCTATTTCTGGCAATTTTTATGTGTATTTCATTGTAATATCTCTTCTTTCATTTCATTTCGAAAATAATCTGTATCAGTGGTATTAGAGCAGGCTTCTCTTGATCATTTTTCAGTGCATGTCCCTGACGAGTTCTGAGTATAGCAAGTTGTGTCTCGAGCTTGTCTCTCTTGAGGACACTCACTCTCACACACCCAAGAAAGCCTCTATGGTGGTAGAAAAGAAAAACACTGGAGTGGAATATTCTATTAACCTATTTCTTGAGAAATCTCTCACACGACAGAGGGACGAAACGATGGAGAATTTTTCCCACATCCTTCAATGTTTGGCGATAGAAATAGGCACATCTTCATCAAGCAACCACTTTAGAGGAAACTATCCCTTCAAGGTACAATTTAAATTTGATATTCCCGTATTTGAAAGTGATACAGACCCCCTCCCTCACCCGGGGTCCACTTGAACTCTCGGTCTAGGATCGTTCAAATCAGGATCAGAATTGGCTCTTTGGGCTCCTCTGAGCTCCCATTATCAAGCACATGTCCTTCACCTAAGGCACAGGTCCTACAAAAGACGCACGAGGTATTTTACTAAGCCCATGTCCTTTTACAATTTTGAAATTGACCTTAGCCCCTTTTCCACTGGCAGTAATAGCATGTGACCGAGGGTTGTGACCTTGCACCAAGACAAAAGGCGCTATTTCAGTACTTCAGCCTTTGACAATCTCTGAATTTCCTACCCTTCAACTCCTCCAAATGCACGAATCTTGAGAAGTTCCGAAATGGAAATAGGCAGAAAGATTAACAACTCTCAAGCATCGAAATCCATGGATCAGGTTCTTTTCTTTCGGCCTTGGGAAATTTTTGACCTCGTCCAAACACACACAACACTCACAAAGTGATGATCGCCAAAAAAAGGCAAATCAGACGGCTCTGATGCTCCCACCAGATCGAAAAATCTCTTCCTCCTTCGCACTTTGGGCTTCGACAATCTCCTCACAACGCCTTCTCCACAAATCTCCCAGATTGTTGAAACAGTAATTACGTCGACTCTCAGATCAACAATCCTCGGGCACTGATGAATGGATGATCCTGAACTATTCTCTTCGAGCTTCGACTATTTCCGTTGGTTGTCTACATGACACAAATCCTTGTATCTCCCGAAGCTGAAACACCAAACGAGTTCTCCTTCCTCCACGTGTCCCCTTCTTTATCAATGACTAGGATTCCTTTAGGACTTTGGGAGTCCTCCCTGTCTACAAAAATATTTACTTTTGTCGAAGTGCCAAGTCCCCGAACTGTGGGATATTACACCATGTTTCCTCCCCAATTGGGCGGTTGGAAATGACTCCGAACTTCGGGCCTTCGCAAGTCCTAAAAAATGATGCAATCAGTTTTCTTCGGAGTGTCAGACCTTTAGATCTGCTGCCATCTGTCTTGCCTCGGATCAATGACTCACAACACTTCATGCCTTCAGGATTCAGATGTTTCCATTACACCACACCCAAAATCTCCCAGATTGTCTATCCTCTTGAGTGCTAGATCTCCCACCATGTGTCCCTTGCAACGGACGACTAAGATATTCTCTGTTGTTTGGAGCTTCAACAAATCTCTATCCCTGTGCACTTCTCCCCGCTTTCCTCTAGAGTGATAAGTCTCTGGACTTCAGAATCTATTGCCACATGTCCCCTTCTTTGGATGGCCCGGATGAGCTCTGGCTTGTGGGTCTCCGAGTATTCTCACTCTATGCACCCTGTTTCCTTCGGAGTATCATACCTCCAGAGTAATGGATCTGTTGACACCTTTCCACTGAAATCAACGGTGGAGATCTACTATGGCTCCTGACCATTCGAGATTTCTTGCCTTGCCTTATCCTTATTCCTCCAGACCTTTGGATCTATTGACATGCATCCCTTTCAAATGGATGGTGGAGATGGAATCCAACTCTTTGGAGCTTCAGGAGTCCCCTATACTCTGTGCTTATGTTCTTTCGAACTGTCGATATTCTGGATACACATGATCCATTGACACATGTCCTTGAAAATGGACGGTCCTGATTGATTTTGTACTTCGGGAGACTTGTCTCCTCTGCGCATAAAAATGAAAAAATATGAACTTGCAAAGTCCTAAAAATGCTGGGGTTTAACCACCAGGAACATTACCTGGATTGGACAGTCACCATTTCTTGGGCCCAGATTTAATGGTTGGGATCTGTACTCCTCCATGCATTCTCCTCCTTTGTTCTAGACTCTGATATGACGGTACAGATTTCTTCCAATAGTTGATCCAACGATAATTGTAGCTCCTCCTATGTTGACTGCACTTTCCTTTCAATAAACTTCAAAGGCTCGGCCTTTGCTCACGCTACATCTCCTGAGATTGAAATGCTATAAAACTTCAAAGGGGCTCAACCATTTAAATGTTTCTCCCCTGCAGGGATGTCTATTGGCCTCTGCTTGCGTTCTTGGNATAATTGTAGCTCCTCCTATGTTGACTGCACTTTCCTTTCAATAAACTTCAAAGGCTCGGCCTTTGCTCACGCTACATCTCCTGAGCTTGAAATGCTATAAAACTTCAAAGGGGCTCAACCATTTAAATGTTTCTCCCCTGCAGGGATGTCTATTGGCCTCTGCTTGCGTTCTTGGGAAAATTCTACTCCTCCTGAGCTTTAGACTTTGAAATAAGTCCTCCTTGTGCTTCCTTCACAGTCTAGGACTCAGACTGTCTCTGCCTTCTGTACTCCTTACATAGGCCTTTCTGTGCATGATGACGCTAACTCTCTTGAGCTTTGAACTTGCTTAACTTTTCTAAGGGTGTCAGCCCTTTTTCTCCCTTCACAATCCTTCTTCCCTCCTGGAAATTTAGACGCTCTTCCTCATGATATTTTTTCACTGTGAATACTTAGCCTCTGGCACACTCCTTGCACTTCACCGACTTAACTCCTCAACACTTTGCTCAATTTTAGCCTAATTCACACCTATAATGGGACTTGTTCAGAATTAGCTCTCCTCTGAGAGACTTTCACTCTCAACACCAGTTCTTGAATGACTCAAACTGTTTTTCCTGAACAAATGAGTCCGAAAATGACTCTGCCTACACCCTCTTTGCATGGATTTGTGGACTCCATGCACCTACCTCATGAAACCTGAAATCTGTAAGTTCACTTGCACACTCCTTGTGCTCTCTGTGTAGACTTGAACCACTCCTCTTGAGCTTTACCTTCTGGTATGCCCTCCTGGAAACCTTCTCCTAGAACTCGAAATAGAGTTCCTGTGCACTCCTTGCGCTCACTCAATGCACTCCATGCAGATCCATTAGAGTATTCAGTAACTCTGGTATATCTCCTTTACAATATTCAACAACTCTGACCATCCTTCCCTAGAACTACTTCTTCTGAGCTTTAGAATGGTTCTGTTGTGCCCACCTGGCACGCTCTTTCTGAAATCACAACAGAGTTCAAGTGCACTCCTTGCACTGGCTTCACAGAGTTTTCAATACTCTGGTGTACACTCCTTGCACAATCCTAAGAGCCTAGAACTACTCAGAAATCCATAGATAGGAAATTCTATCTAATTCTTGCAAAGGGAACATACATTCATCTAACAACATACATAAATAAACATAGAGAACATTCAGAAAATAACCATTCATCACACATAAGAACACAAACACTTTATATGAAGGAAAAAATCCTTTGTATTATATCTGAATTCTTTTGTACAAAGATTTACAAAGGCTAGACTGCAACAGAGTCTTTAGCACTTTTTCTCTCCTCTCTTGAGTTCTCTCAACTCGCTCATACTCCTAACACTATTGAATTTTGAAAAAAAGATACTTTTACAAAAGAGGGGCTCCTCGAGCCTTCCCTCCAACTACCTAATCGCATTGAATTGCATTCAATTACATTCAATGGACATCTAGTCTGAACTAGGCCTAAACCTATCTACATGTCATCCATTAAAGGCGACTCCACATGCAACCTGTACAAAGGCACATGGGTCGACCTCTTTGAGCCTTACAACATTTAACACATTTATTTCTGCATTTAAAATTTAAAATTTAGGTACAAAATGAGAGGACTGGTGCCTCTCTTCCCTTTGGACCCATTCCTCCATGTGTGTTGATGAGGTGGAGTGATGCTCCTGCATCAAAAGTTTAGATATATGCAGATGACTTAGAGAAATGGTTGAATATGCTAGAAAGCTATTTCTTTGTTAAAATATTTTCCGATAGGGAGAAGATCACCTTCGGAATCCTCAAGGCTCTCCTCCATTTCAAAAGTTGGTGGGAAACTTATTGGGAGAAAAGTTTCACAGAGGAATCTGAGATATATGGGGTTGAGCCCACCTGGGATTTTTTGTGGATGCGGTCAAGGAACAATACTACCCTGTTGATAACTATGAAGACCAATATGTGATATGGACCAAACTGCAGCAAGAGAAGAGCCAAACAGTGTCGGAGTTCACAAGCACTTTACATACCTTGTGCACCAAGCTAGGTATCAAAGACTCCAAGAGACATCTGGTTCTGAAATACTGTGGGGCTCTGCATAGGTACATACAAACTGAAATGGATTTACTAAACATATCATCATTGGGAGCTACCTATCAATATGATGTCAAAATCGAGCAGAACTTTATGCACCAGAACAAATGGGAGTTCAGGTATGCAAATATGCAACGACCAAATCATGGTAAAGATGAACCTAACCAAAATCCTTCCAACAACCAATCCAAGACACAGAAGAATAAGGGTAAAGGAAAGACGGAGAATGACACGTGCGATTTACACAAAAGCCCTTGGGAAAACACTGATAAATGTTGCTCAAAACAGTCATTGGTGACCGAGGTCAAAGACAAGGAGCCAAACCCTGATTCAAAATATGATCCAAAAAATATTGAAAACAAATAGATCATTGACGGATGCCCTACTACTAATGTCGCGACCTCAACAATTCAACCAAAAGAACTAATAGATATTGAAGAGGGGGTGCACCTTTTCCATTCACATATGTGGGTGAAGGGGACCCCATTTCATTTCATTGTTAATAGCGGTAGCCAGAAGAACCTCATCTCATATGAGGTCGTCAAACAGTTGGGGTTGTCGACAAAACCATACCCGTAAACATACAACATCTGGTGGCTTTACCAGGTACGAGATCTCCGAGCCATCCAACAGTGTCGCCTGTCCAATGGCATCCAAGCCTTGAAGGATGAGGTAGTGTGAGATGTTTACCCTCTTGATGTCTGTGATGTTGTTTTGGGCCAACCATATATGTGGAAACATCTTGTTGTTTATGAGTCTTGACCCGATAGTGTGATTATTACTATGGGGGGTCAACTCTATAGGATACCAGAGGTAGTTTCGACTACTGTTCCACCAAAATAGTGCCACATGGTAATCTCTCATACTGCAAAATTCATCCTCTTCACATTCTGTTCAAAGGATGCACAGAAGGCCATTACAACCATTGTAGCCTCAACACCTTCTATCCAACAGAAGCATATTGCATAAGATAAAGCATATATTGTTTCTTCACCTACATTGGTTCCTACACAATGCCCCGTCAATGCCAGAGACAACATGTTGGTGGAACAGATTCAACCCCGCCAATAACAGGTTCGTGAAAACCTTCCATAGACCAAGCAATGCAACTTCTCCAACAAGGTATGCAACTCACCAAGATTCAGATTAAGAAAAAACTTTCCCCTCTTCCCCAAGAACTCAACGAAATGGAGACCATTGCTTCCTAGGGGGGGAGGATTGATCCAGGTGGATGTTGGTGGCCACCCACCTGTTCCAAATTCCAACTGGCTCATATTGACAGTTTTTAGTTCAACGCGTTTCTTTGTAATGGGGACATTTCATTGTAATTCTGGGTTATGCACTTACAGAGCTATCTTGAAGCCCTATAGAACATCCAGGTGGATGTTGGTGGTCACCCACCTATTCCAACTAGCTTATTTTGGAAGTTTTCATGTCAGTACATCTTTCTGTACTTCAAGGGCCATTTTGGGGCTCTACTATGTTTTCTTGGATTTCCATAGTCAAACTATAGACGAATTTAGATTTTGATGGCATAATGAGTAGTTCTATAAAACACCTTTCAAATGAGCTATCGCACATCTAAAGTGTAGATTGTATGCAAAATTTATGACCATGGGAAGTTAATGTACTAACTTACCCCAACGGGGCCCACATGAATATTGGCGCTTCATCTCCTAGGGTTAGGTTTTTGGATGTCTATGTTTTTGGCATTCATGTTTATCATAAAAATGCCTTAGGGGCCTCATTGTATTCATCTTCTTGTGAATGAGCGTAGCTGTCACATCTCTTCTCATAGATAAAGCTACCACCATTCTAGTGGGTATTGTACTTTGTATTTTTATAGTCTTGTTGAGATCAATTCCCTCTTCTGAAATTTTCCTCCCCTTTCTATTTTCCCAACTTCTTTCTTCCATTTCTTTTCCGTCTTCTATACCTACCCTCATTTCCCCTTTTATTTTCTCCCTTCTCTTTTCCCTTTCTAGTTAATATACTTAGTCGTTTTTCAAAAATGACAGGTTCATGGACTCACGGATCTTCATGTCCATCCATACTACCATATCATGCGTCCGAATGAACATCATATTATTCTATACTTAAGCATTTTTGCAGTCACGGGTTCAATGTTTCATATTCCAAGTTCTGCGATATCCATTTTGCACCCAAAGATCCACGATCTATATTATGACCGTCAGACTTGTCCCGGGTACCGAGCTCTTAAATGTTTCATTTCTCTTGTATCCAAGTCCGAATGATTGCTCCCAACACTTTTCTTATTTTATATCATTCACAACCACGGGTTGGTGGGTTCACAAAAGTTCCCAAATCCCAATTGCTCCCGTTCGTCCTCGTCACCTTCGTGCTTTTCCCAATATGCATTTAGTATGGTTTAATGCTAATAACTCATCATGCAGGTTCTGTAAAGATCGTCATTAATAGGTGAAGGGCTTGAGGAGATTTATAATTAAATTGCATTAAAGCATGGTTTTTCGAATATTATATTATTGTTATCTCTCTTAAGCGCTCATTTCACATATTATCTGTATTAAAAGAACACTCTCGTCAACTTATGGCTGCAACAGCTCAACATCAGTTCTGCGGTGATACTTTGAATATTTTTGGGTGTGAGGACCAAAACTTTCAATGGTCTAGAGCGTATTATTACAATTCATCCCCTTCTTCTTAGAAGGAAGTGATCTGGACATCCGTAATTACTCATGCAAGGTGTTTCCCTGAGGTTTTCGACTGCAAGGAACTAGTTGCATGGTGCATTGAGAAATACATACCGAGTTAGCGGAATATTCAACTTCAAGACCATTCTACCATCTCTCTTTCACCTCAAGTGTTTCGTAAGATGTTGAATCTCCCTGATCCAACACTTACCTTCAAAGGAGAGGATTGCAGGGATTTTCTGAAAAAACATGACAATGGCCTAGACCTCTTGCCTGAGTTCTTGGAGCATCCCGCGGCTGTCCCAGAAGACATTACCAGGTTGCAGGTTGACTCATTCAAAAAACCATTTCTTTATACTAACAACATTTCCCGCATGATTCTTTATATCTTATATTTTACAGTCAAAGAGCAAGATATTTTCGATTGGGGAAAACTAATTTCCATTAAAATATCCTCCCAATTGTCACAGTACAAAAAAGACAAGAAATTCTTTATGGATTCTTATTTGGTTTTTGCAATAGCATTTCACCGTCAATTTCCAAGATTGTCTATATGTAAGAGGGTGAACTGTAAACTTGACCCATTTACCTTCTGGTACCAAGAAAGGCTTCCTTACATTTTTATGAAGTTTACAGTGATTTCGTTTCATCTTTTAAAGGACTATTGTTTGGAAAATATACCCCCAGAATATCTGACTAGGCAAATAAATTATTGGATAAAATGGGACGTTGGAGAAAATGGAAAATCACAATGTTATCATGATTTTCGGTTCTAAGGAAAATCCCTCCTTTCTTTCGTGCCATGTATCTGATAAAATTTTTATTACAGAATTCACAGGGAAGTATAATTTATGGCTGCACTTTTTCCATGAGAAACATAAAAATCAATTCATACCCTTGCCTTGGAAAATTGGAGACTTTGTATTCAGGAATATAAACAAAATTGACGAGTTTGCGAACCACTTCCACAATCCGCATATGAAATATGTTAAAAATATAAAGGGGTTTGACCCTAACAAAATTTTTGTGGAACATATGCTGGCAGTAGGATTCAACAATTCATTTATTCAAACTGTTCTAAGTGAATAAGAAGATAATAAATTAGGCGCTCCTGCTCACAATGATGGTGACTTGGAGACAATACTTAGTACTGATCAGTTTTACAAGAAGAATGGAAAGGGTCCCAACGAGAAGAGCGCTCGTTCCCCAACTGTCACTTCTAAGACTACCACATCTCGGAGCAATGCTCCAGTAGCCCAACCAACTAGGAAAGTTACCAAAACTAGTTCCAGCGGCGAAGGAGAAAAGAATCCCCCTTTGAGAGCTCACACAATCTTCCTTTGAGAAAAAAGAGGAAAAATCTTGTGTAAGAGGAAGAAGACTACCACATAGAAAGTGACATCAACAACATCTCCCTTGAATACATGGAGCTTGAGGAAAATATCGAGAAGATGTTTCCCACAATAGATTGACCAGGGAACATGGCCCATCAGAATTCATCATTGGAAATCATTGAGAATGAGACCTTCAATGAGGAAGAGTAATTTTCTTTTCAGAGCAATGTATTTGACAGGGAATCTAAGAAATTGATTATTGAGAAAGCTGATATGAAGAATAAGAAAGGAAAATCTCATTCATAGGTTGACCTAAGTGTTGTTGGGAAATAATACCCTACGGACTAGCAAGCTAGGGCTGAACTTGCATGCAGATTTTGACCTTTAAGAAATCACTTTTAACCTATCACCCCAAAAATCAAACCCCTTTTTCACATACAAGCATGGAAAAGACCTACTAACATTTTTACTGATGTTTGGTGTAGATCCTCCGTTGCGCTTTATCCGCTTGCTTACGCTGCTCCTTCCAAAGACAATCCTGCAATCAAGAATAAACACTACACATGCATGCTATTTTCTACTTGAGGGTTAGACATTTAAGGATAAATCGAATAAATCATATACAACTCATGCATTGGGATGGGAAAAGTATTCTTTTATTAATCTCAATATGAATCAACTTACAATAATAATAGAGACCGGCCATCGTTCCTCGATCCTGATCCTGGGCTCCTCCTCTTCTTTGTCCTCCAACTGCTTTGCTTGAATTCTTCTTAGGCTTGAGGAAAGGCTAAAGGGTTGGGACAAATGGATTCG
>JASDQU010100681.1:460813-485133 GCA_032191745.1 Picea mariana
AACCTAACAGAAAACAGACAAACAAAGAAACATAAAATCTAATTCTTTGAACTACCCAAAAACCTTCAACTAAATCCGGAAAACCCTAAGAGTATCTTCCCTAGTGGAGTCACCAATTCTATTGTTGGTAAATAATACCCTACAGACTAGCAAGCTAGGGCTAAACTTGCATGCAGATTTTGACCTTTAAGAAATCACTTTTAACCTATCACCCCAAAACTCATACCCCTTTTTCACATACAAGCATGGAAAAGACCTACTAACCTTTTCTCTGATGTTTGGTGTAGATCCTCCGTTGCGCTTTATCCGCTTGCTTACACTGCTCCTTCTAAAGACAATCCTGCAATCAAGACAAAACACTATGCATGCATGCTATTTTCTACTTGAGGCTTAGACATTTAAGCATAAATCGAATAAATCATATACAACTCATGCATCGGGACGGGAAAAGTATTCTTTTATTAATCTCAAGATGAATCAACTTACAATAATAATAGAGACCGACCACCGTTCCTCGATCCTGATCCTGGGCTCCTCCTCTTCTTTGTCCTCCAACTGCTTTGCTTGAATTCTTCTTAGGCTTGAGGAAAGGCTAAAGGGTTGGGACAAATGGATTCGGCAATTGGGCAGAGTTTCTTTGCTATCTTTTTCCTCTTCCAAATAGTACCCCTACCCCTTATTTTGTAGGTTAGAAGGAGCTAGGGTTTTGGACGAACTCTCAGCCATGCATGGCTGGGAGTTTCAGTTAACTGACCCATATCTTTTTGTCCCATCGACAACTTTCTTGTTTTTATGCTTTGTTAGGTAAACGCGGGCTGTAGTAGGCCAGCCAGCATTCCAACGTGTGTAGTAGTAGGCCTGCCAGCGTTCCAACGCGTGCAGTAGTGGGTTAGGGCGCGTGTCACTTTCCCAAGAGGATTTTTGAAGAGGTTTCTCAGCAGATGTTTTGGCAATGAAGGGCAATGAGTTGGCCTGATTCCAGGTAAGCATGTATGGTGCAATTTAGGGTTATAACACTAAGATATATGTGGCCTTCCCAGATTTCTAAAATTCATAGAGCAACCAAGGATTCTTTGGATGACTCCATCAGTGGTCTTGAAGCGGAAAACACGAAGTTGAAAGAAAGGATCAAGGAACTGGAAGACGCCTTAATGCCTCTTTCACTTCTTTCCAGTCCTTTGACAATAATCGAACCCAACACACCCGCTTCTAAATTGAAAGGATCTTAAAGACTACTTACATCATCCATGAGCTATGTGGAAATAAATATTAAAAAAAGAATGGCATTGATCACAGAGGCATGGGAAACTTCGAAAAAAATTGCTTCTTTTGGATTGAGGATGCATGCCTTCCATGATTATTTGCAAGCCGACCTAAAAAATGAAGAATGTTTTTAACTTGATGTTGTACTAACCTTTGGAAACATAGTTTTCAACATGACATAACTAAGGAAAAGAGAGGAGGATCTGCCCTCCCCAAGTAGGATAAAACAGTTGAACGCGTGCTGGAAAGAAAAGATAAAAAACTTGAATAATATTTTTCAAGCATGCAACCAAGATATATCAAAGAGGGAAGAAATATTCAAGTGGCTCACAGAGATAGAATTACCCAGGAGTACTAACGAAGTACAATACCCCAAACTAATTCTCAACTTGATATTCCTAACAAAGCAATAGTTTGAAGAACAAGTTGAGAGTTTTAAAGGGTTGTTAGTTGAAACGTTTTATGGTATACTTGAATATGATGAAGACGACATAGACAATTGGCTAGTGGACAAATCCGTGAAAAATCAAGACATTGAAGAGGCATTTCACAATATTTCCCTTGATCTACGAGACTTGGAGGGCGATTTGTTCAACGTCAAAATATGACATGATATCAACGTGGCACCAATGAAAAATTATATTTAAGAATGGTTTAAGAAAGCGATCGACAAATTGACAACCGAGGCGCAAGAAAAAGTTGAGACGGTTCCTGTAACTGTTAATGAAGACAATAAAATGTCACCAGCAAGAAATTGAAAACAATGAGAGACCATCATAGTAAGTTTATGTTGATCACATATTTCTTTCTCTATCAGTTCGTTCTTCCAGTTACTCCACTTCTTTGAATAGAAATGATTAATCGAAGTCTGATAACTTCTCTTTTCTTCTTTCTAGGTCTTGTTTTTCTTTTACTTCCCACCATATTCCTTCTATGAGCTTAATTCTTATGTATATTTGTTTTATGGTCCGTGGGAGCCCCAATCCCATTCTTTAAAACAAACACATTTTAAATTTCAAAGAATATGTAATAGACTATATATTTTTTAGAAATTTCAAGAGAGCTATTTCGGGATCAGTTTCAACTGAGCTTTGTAACTCTAAGTTTCAAGTATAAAGCATTTGAGATTGATATATCGTTATATTTATTTGAGCTTCCCATGTGTCCACTTTGTTAAAGTTCTCTTATGCATGCAGATCACCTTCTTTTTATTTTTATGTGATCAGAAATCTTTTGTTTAAACTATGATGGATGTGAGGCAATCTTACTTATTTCCTTTAAGTGTGTGAATGTGTGTGTTTCCTGGTCCATTCTCACGAACTTTACTTTATAAAGAAAACAAAACATTTTACTTTTATCTTTCTTGCAATCTTTATATTTCTTTGATTACCACGATGAAATTTTACAAAGTCCCATATTCTAAATATCTAGAAGTCCCAAGAAAATATTAAAGTAGAAAAAAGTACCACCTCTATAAAACGTAGGGGGATTTACATCCTCGTGAGGTTTCCATTTTTTCCTAACGGATTCAAGCATCAACAAGTATTTGTAATTTCTTTCATTAATAGAAATCATGTATTGTTGTATTTATCTATTTCTGGAAAATTTTATGTGTATTTCATTGTAATTCTTTGCTTTCAATTTGTTCCAAAAATACTCCAGATCAGTGGTATCATAGTAGGATGATCTTGATCTTTTTTCGGTGCATGTCCCCGATGAGGTCCAATTATAACAAGTTGGGTATCGAGCTTGTATCTCTTGAGGACAATCGCTCTCGCACGCCCAAGAAACCCTCTATGGTGGAAAAAAATAAAAACATTGGAGCAAAAGATTCTATTAGTTTGTTGCTTTTGAAAGCTCTCGTGCGACAGAGGGACGAAATGATGGATAATTTTTCCCACATCCTTCAATGCTTGCCGATAGAAACAGACACATATTCATTAAGCGACCACTTTGGAGGAATCTCTCCCTTCAAGGTACAACTTAATTTTAATATTCCCATATTTGAAGGCTAGATAGATGCAGATTCCTTAGAGAAATGGTTGAATCTACTAGAAGGTTATTTCTTAGTTCACAATTTTTTCGACAGGGAAAATATCACCTTCGCGATCCTCAAGGATCTCCCCCATTTAAAACATTGGTGGGAAACTTACTACGAACAAATTTCTACAAAGGAATCTGGAATATATGGGGCCGAGCCCAATTGGGATTTTTTTGTGGATGCAGTCAAGGAACAATACTACCCTATTGATAACTATGAATACCAGTACATGATATGGACACACTACGACAAGAGAAGATCCAAACAGTGCCAGAGTTCATAAATACTTTCCATAGCTTATGCACCAAGATGGGTATCAAAGACTCTGAGCGAATTCTAGTTCTGAAATACCATGGGGCTCTGCATAGGTACATCCAAACCAAAATGGATATCCTAAACATATCATCATTGGAAGTTGCCTATCGATATGTTGTCAAAATCGAGCAGAAATTTAGGCACCAGAACAAATGGGAGTTCGGGTTTGCAAATATGAAAAAACCAAAGCATGGTAAAGACAACCCTAACCAACAACCTTTTGAAAACCAGTCCAAGGCAGAGGAGAAGAAGGGTAAAGGAAAGACAAAGTATGACACTGGGAAGTGGTGCAACTTCCAGAAAAGACCCTGGCACAACACTGATGAAGGTCGCTCGAAATAATCATTAGTGGCTGAGGCCAAAGACAAGGAGCCAAACCCTGATTCATAATATGATCCAGAAAATATTTTAAACAAACAGATCATCAACGCAGACCCTACTGCTACTATCGCGACCACAACAATTCAACTATAAGAACCAATAGATATTGAAGAAGGGGAGCTCCTCTTCCATTCACATATGTGGGTGAAGGGGACCCCATTGCATTTCATTGTTGATAGCAGTAGCCAGGAGAAAAATCCCACTATGAGTAAATCACCTTAACATGAAGAGGAAGAACACTTGTACCCTGAAATACCTTACATTCTTCCCCACGAAGAGTTAAACAAGTTCAGAAGAATAACCAGATATTATGACCGAAAAATCATAGCATTACCTTTATCTCCTTTACTTCCTCAAAGAAAACAAACAAGAAGACCAATTGTTGACACCCCTGATCAGGTATTCGTTCACACGGTAGAAGACCTGATGGACTTTATCCTCACAGAGATCGAACAAACCCTTGGTTTGATACCTGAAACACCAGTCGCCACCCTACCAACCAGTAACTACTCTGATCCTGACAATTCTGAATCTGAAGGGGAAGGGACTAAATCAGATCGCTCAGGTTCCGAATTAGAAGACAGGGGGGGTAATAATGATAACAACAAATAAGGGGGAGATAAACCTAGATATAACCAACCATGGTTGGAAAGAGATTCTTTGGTGATTCCAGGACGGATGCATAACCTACCCATACATCCAGAAAAACTACTTCCCAAATTTGACCCTGAAACCTATGGATTGCCTGAAGATCAGATTAAGAAGTTCATATTAGCCATAAGGTTGATGAATGTACAACACGAAGATGTGGTGTGTATATTGTTCCTTTATACCTTTGAAAATTCAACTTTATCTTGGTATTTCAACCTACCGGTTGGTTCCATAACTAGATGGACAAAGTTTCAAAAGGATGTTTTGGACAAATTTGTTGAAGAAACTACTGCAGAAGCTTTAATGGTTGGAATTTTCGTCGCAGCTATGAGTCCAAAAGAAAAGGTCAAATATTTCAACCAAAGTTTCACCACCATTTTGAACAAATTCCAACCCAAGGCTAAACCCACTCTAGAGCTCCAGATTGAATTATATTATAATGCTCTCCAAGCTTCTATTTCCATGTTTGTAAAAAGGGACGCCAAGAATACTCTAGCTGAAAATTTTGAAGAAGCTAAAATGATTGAATTCCAAATAAAAGGATGCAAATAATGTCAGATCTCACTAATAAAAAAGGAAACCCAACCTCCACCTAAGAGGGGACTTTTGTTGGCTAGACCCCAGGAAAACAAACAGACCAAGGTCCTGAAAAAGAGGGAGGGGATATAGAAAACCTGCAGCAGATGGTCAAAAAGATTTCCAACAATATCGTAGATATGAAAAGGAGTGTCGGGGAAGGGAACCGAAATCAAATACCTTATAAACCCTATTTATAAAGGAATCTACCTTTCAAAGCTATAGAACCTCCCCCAACCAAACTAAACATCGACTTAGGGAACGTAACATCCGAATCCTTCTCTACATATCATCAAGAAAAAAATTTGGAAAGGGACTGCCCCTAATGGGTGCATGCTATGAGTATAATGGATAATCAATTCCTAGACGAATGTTCTCTAAGAAAACAATCGAGTGGCTCAACAATAAGTGTCACCGATAAAGAAATTCATGAACCACCTAAAGAGACAACCATGTTTTTATGGGATTCCAATCACTCAATACCTTTCACAGACACCTTTGAGGGGCAAGGACCCCCCACTAACATTCTGGCTGTACAAACGTGAAGTAAAAGTCAGCCTATCTAGAGTAACCCCACCACTACTCAATCATCTTGAGGAAATCAAGCGGTCGATCACCCCAAACCACCAACTTCTTCCCAAAGAAACCCCACAAACATACACACACAAGAAACACATAAGCTAGGATATCATGTAGTAGAAGAATTGAAGAAGATGAAAACTAATGTGTCTATCATGGACATGTGTAAGATTCCTCAAAATTTTTTTTTTTTTTGCAAGCCTTAAAATTAATAGATACCCCTATGAAAAGAATATATCAAGGTGGCATCACATCTCCCACAGACTTAACAAATAAGCCAAGTGTGAATGCTTGTACTTTATACAAAAGAGGAAGGCATTTTTTTCCTCCTTTCCTCTTGACGTTTGAGGTCTTTAAAAAAAATATACATAATTTCCTAGTCGATTCAAGGGCATCTTCAAATGTCATGACATTGTCAATTTGCAAGAGATTGAACGCAACCATGGTCAAAAGAGATATACACGTTATACAACTATATAGGAATCAGGTAAAGATCATTGGGGAACTGAAGGATTTCATAATCAAAATGGTTTCACACCCCAAATTTGTTTAAGTAATTGACATAATCGTGGTAGACATCCCAGAGGCTTATGAAATGTTTCTTAGCCGAGACTGGTCTGAGAAATTAAACGGATATTTTAGTACTGAGTGGGATCACCTATGGTTTCCATTGAAAGGACATCCAAACATGATCAAGATCGACAAAGAAAGATACCTCAAACACATTGTCACTGATTTAGATACACCAAATGAACCCTCGCCAACATAATTACCTCTGTTAGGAAACTACTCCTGTGATTTTGATTTCGGTAATTTTACTCCTCACATGTCTAAAATACCTTTCGAACAAAAATATGAAATGATATTCAAGTAGAATTACTAGGGGCCATAAAAGAAAGCATCCTCTATTAGTATTCTCTGAGAGGAGTAGCAGAGAAGGAGGTTGAAATTGTAAAAATAACTAGACATGAAGAAGTTAGAAATTTTTCTCCCCAAATTTGGACGTTGTACTTTGATGGCTCTAAATCACAAGAGGGGTTGGGAGTGGGGTGCATCCTCATTGACCCAAAGGGGAAACAAATTTTCTTATCCTGTAGATTAGAATTCAAATGCACTAATAACATTGCTAAATATGAAGCTCTAGTTCAAGGACTCAACAAATCCATAGACTTAAACATCAAAGAATTGAAAGTCTTCAGAGATTCTGAAATTATCGTCAGGCAAGTGAAGAATACCATCCATTGCAATTCACCCCACTAAAGGAATTATCAACAAGAGGTGAAAAGACTAATAAACAATTTTTAGGCTTTCAACATTACCGCTGTTGCTAAGACAAAAAATACCCTCGTTGATGATCTAGCCACAACAACATCAATATTATCTCCTTTAAAAGATTATGAAGCCTCAAGGTTTGCAATGGAACTACTCTACAAACCGTCGATACCTAACAATATTTCTAACTAGAAAGTTTTTGAAGGGGATGAACAGATTGTATATTTTCTCACTAATCAGGAGAATTTTAAGGATTTGGCCATTGATGATTAAGTATTCCAAGAACTACTCACATAATTATATCTCCATGAACAAAAAAAAGGAAAATACCATGTTGATGACAAACCCAAGTTTCACACGATACCTAAAGGAGTGGCCAATCTGGAGAACCTTTTCAACTTGAGGGAAAGATTCAGAGGGCCAAAGAATGAAAAAACAGGGAGCTTATGTCCTATATACGAAGCCATAAACTTAGGCACCCCTGGGAATACCAACAATGTCAATCTAGGTAAGACAGTGTCCAAAGAAGATATGAAATCTTATCTTAAACTATTTAAGGAATATCAAGATGTATTTTCTTGGTCTTACTGAGAATTGAAAACATATGATACTCTCATTATCCAACAAACGATCTTGTTAAAATATGGAATAAAACCTTTCCACCAAAAGATTAGGAAGTGCCACCCATATCTGGAACCTCTGATGTATTAAGAGCTGAAGAAATTGTTAGATGCCAAGATTATCTTTTAGGTCAGACACTTTGCCTAGGTAGCCAATTTGGTGCCTGTCAAAAAGAAGTCTAGGGAGATCCGCCTGTGTGTGGATTTCAGAAACCTTAATAGAGAATCCGAAAAAAATACCTAGTTCCACCCATGGAACAAATCTTACATACAATATCTGAATCTGAATTTGTTTCCCTCCTAGACGGTTTCTCGGGATATAACCAGGTCCTGGTTTCAGAAGAAGATCGGTTAAAAACTATCTTTCGAACCAAATTGGGAACCTTTGATTATAAATGCATGACATTCAGGTTGGTTAATGTAGGGGAAACCTTCCACAGGGCCATGGACATAGGTTTTCGGGGATTAATTAAAAAGTGTGTGGTAGTTTATTTAGATGACATAATGGTATACTAAAAAAATAATGAGGACCACATTCAACATTTGACTCAGGTCTTCGAAAGGTGTAGGAAATATGGAATATATTTGAACCCTAAGAAAATCGTATTTGGCGTAGAGGAAGGGAAACTATTAGGTCATATTATATCTCAAGGAGGAATTATCATCGACCCTGAGCAAATAAAAGCAATAGATCAACTCCCCTTGCCTCACAATAAAAAGGCCATGCAATCTTTCTTTGGGAAAATCAAATTTGTGAGAAGATTTACTCTTGACTTCGCCAAAACTGTTAAACCTTTACAAAAAATTATTCTCAAAGATGTAGAGTTCAAACGGAATGGATAAAGGAAAGATGCTTTCAAAAATATCAAAACTACCATCTCCCAAGCACCCATGCTACGAAGCCCTGATTTCAGCAAAAAAAAATTCCTTTATACCTTTGCTTCTGACCAATCCTTGGATGCGATACTTACCCCTAAGGATGATGAAAACAATGAGGCACCGATATTATTTATGAGAACTAACCTCCAAATAGACAAACTGAACTACCCTACTATAGACAAACATACTTACACAATTTATAAAGCAGTTAAACATTTCAGATCCTATATCCTGAAGAATCACACTAAAGTCATAGTACCTTAGCTTGTGGTTAGATCATTTCTCACTCAATAGGAAATGGGAGAAAGAAGGGGAAATTGGATGGCAGTCATCCAAGAATTTGATCTAGACATAAAACCTACCAAAATAGTCAAGGTTCAAGGATTATGTAAACTGGTCGCTGAGGCCCAAGATTGATTAACGCAAAATAATCCGGTTGGGAAAATGAGTTTTCATTATGGTGCAACGAAGCCTTATATGTACCTATCGAGCAAGAATCATGGTATGGAAAATTATCTTATTTCATACATCATGGAACTTGTTCGAAAAACCTAAACCCTAGAGAAAGGAGATCCCTCGGGTTAAAATCCACTCAATATCACCTCATAAATTCTGTGCTTTTTCGAGTGAATTATGATGGAGGGATTCTTAGATGTCTTGAACATGATGATGTGGAAAAGGTACTAAGGGAACTCCATGACGTTCCAACAGGTGGAAATTTTGTAGGAAGAACCACAACTCACAAAATATTAAGGGATGGTTATTACTGGCCTACTCTATTCAGGAATGCTCATGCATATGCCAGGAAATGTAAATCTTGTCAAGTGAGTGTTGGTAGAGAAAAGAGGGAAACCATTCCACTCTAGTCAGTGACCATATCTAGACCATTCGAGAAATGGGGAATAAACGTCATAGGGGAAATTACTCCCAATTCTTCAAAACATCATATATATATCTTCACTACCACAAATTATTTTATGATATGGACGGAGGCTATCTCTCTCATGCATGTTAATGAAAAGGTAGTAATCCAATTTCTAGAACAACAGATGATAAAAAGGTTTGGGATACCCTTCGTTCCTAATTTTCCTCCACACTATTGACAAAATTCTTCCTTGATAAGGGGATAATAATAAGATATTATGCAAACTACTATCCACAAGGGATTGGGGTAACATAGTCAACTAATAAAAACCTAGTGAGGATTTAAAAAAAACAGTTGTTGAAAATCAGAGGAATTGGAATAATTTTCTTCATAATGCCCTATGGGCCAATAGATTAATTCCTAAAGAAGCCATAGGAAACTCTCCATATTTTATAGTATATGGACAAAAAGCCATTCTCCCAAACAAATTGTATCTTCCATATTTACAATTTTCTCAGGCGTCAAGTGGTCATCCCTCATCCGTTATACAACAAAGGATTGACACCCTTCTCATGCTGGATGAAGAAAGGGAAAAGGATAAAGTTAAGTTCACCGCTCATCAACATGTATTTAAAATATGGTTAGATAAACATAAAGCCAAAGAAAAAAATTTCAAAGTAGGGGATCTAGTCTTGAAGTGGGATAAAGCAAATGAGCCTAAAGGAAAACACACAAAGTTCCAAAATATTTGGCTCAGACCTTTCCATGTGGTCGAGAAGACTAGGGCAGGAAAATACCGGTTGCATAATTTGAGGGGGGAATCTGACACTCTCCCGAGAAATGACCAGGCCCTAAACAATTATTTCTCTTTAAAAAAATAAATATTTGGAAGCTTTGTTTGAATTATTGTTTCTTTTTAGGCTTGCATTTTGATTAAAACAAGTGTGTGTGTTTCAGGGAAGATCGTTTTCGAGCCCCTTTTTCATTCTTTCTTTTTTCTTTTTATTTTGTTTTGATTAAGTTGAGTTTCATAAAGGAATGGTTGAATTTAATGTTTTATTGGGGTAATATGACAAAGAAGACACTGCTCTTGACCTACAATTACATGCAAAATACAAGATGCTAAGCAGACACAAATTTTCGAAATCATATTTTATCTTTACGAGGATACTACCTGGGGAAATGATGGAATATCTGCCTAGTGGACTGGTAAACCTAAAAGGAAGGATGGATAGCTGGAAAGAATCACATGTGCCTCTAGACAGAGCCAGGGAGAGCTCCACCTTAATAGTTTCACCTTTAAAAAAAAAACAAATATCCTCCTCTCCGACTCAGTCTTGGTATTTATTCTAGAAAAGGACGATCAAAAGACCATCCATATAAAAAAAAAGAAAAATAAAGGGAGTGAAAATTTTGAGAGGGTATGCAGATAAATCCATCGGGGCTATGGACGCTTGTTGGCAGTGGAGCAAGGTCTATGATGTCGGGGTGACTTCGTCGGGGCTATGGACGTTCGTTGGCAGTAGAGAAACACCGTAAGAAAGGAATGAAAGTTAAATGGCATTACGCCAATGGATTCCATACCCAACTCTTGTTTAGTAAGGACATGGATTGAGATAAAGAGGAAAGAGAATGGAAAAAAACTAAACCCCATAGGCAAATCCGGATTCCTGAACCCGAAAACTTGTGTACACATTGATGGAAAGGTTTTGTTGGAAATAATAGAATAAATCAAGACGATTTCTCAACCAATTTTCATAGGCTGAGTATGAGGGAAGGAGCAGAGATTTTGTTTTCTCCCAGAAAATATCCATTTGTTGAGCACTCAACACACCCTAAAATACTTTGCGAAATTTTTCTTTCGGGTACCACTATTTCATATTTTTTAATAGAGTCAGTTTTGTTGGGATGGATGGATTTTTTTGTTGTTGTGTTTTATCATCGATCACATTTTGTTTTGTTTAAAGTTTGTTGACAGATTGACATTTTTCTCTAAGTAAATGTGGCATAAATATTAAGTGCACACAACCTAATTTTTTTTTTTGAAATCCATGCGCCAATCGACGATTTTGGACCCAACAGGGAGTTCTTAAAAAATTATCAATGTATCGTCAACATTGACGAAATCTAGAAGACAAACTACCAACATAAACAACAAAAATCATTGATTGTCGATACATAGTTGGCATCAACAAAAAGGGGGAAATGATGCGATAGCTAGAAACATATGTCTAGGGAAAGTCACTAATGCCAAAAACGCTTCTCATGTCGAAGAGGTCAAATCAACCGCCATGTGTCTTGCTATGTAGATGGTCTTTATTTCTTGGTCATCTCTCATGTCATCTCTTGATATTCCCCATGTTACATCAGCATGCCCATGTCAACATGACATATTCGTGCTTCCACGTTAGCATTTTGACGTTAGCACTGTATGATAGTTTGCATAGGCATCCAAATTCTTTCCTAAGAATACCAACGAAGCAACATCAAATACAAACTTTCGACGTCGATGCACCCACTAACTATAGACATATGCTAGAACATCGAACATGAGGTTTTACATCAAACCTTTCTCCATCGACGATGCTAGCTGATCCGTGTCATCCAGTTAAAAACCTTCTTAATCTAAGTCGTTCACTCTTCCATAGTGCGATTTCATGCCCGAAAGAGATTCAAAGACCACCAAGGAAAGGGAGAAATTTTGATCACACATTTCCTCGATGTCGATCATACTAGTTCCTTTGAAATATGAAACACCCAGGTAACTTGATGGGACACATATAGATGAGTGAAGGACATGATAGACGATGGTTAGTCATATAAGAATTAAACGTAACTAATATCTCAAGCCATGGCGATGGGCGCCGATCAACATTCAAAATTTAAATTTTCCTATGAACTCTGAAACAATGTGCTTCTACACCGCTAACCTGCATTACATTTAATCCTAAGTATGCTGCAGATTCTGCTATAGATTGTACATGTCACATTTGTACTCCTGAATTTAAGACTCGATGCGACAAGGTAGGTATGTTTAAAATTTAAAAGGTTTTTCCCAAGCATGGTATTCTGTTTGCAAACCACAGATCTCCCAAGCAGACGAAGGAGCAAGAGAGAGCATCAAGGAAGATACAACACATTGTATCACTTCAATTACCAGTAAGCTCAGGTTATTTCTTGCAAGTAAGAGGTAAGGAATGTATTCTTTTTGTTTGCATTTACGATTCCATCAAATAACGCTTGTCGAATTTGGCTTGCAGCTCATTATAACATTTTGTGAAGGAGAATTACCCCGTGAAAGCCAACGACCAGGCGCTCACCAAGAATGCCCAAGATGAAAGAACTAGAGATCGATGAAGGGTCGACACCAGTGACCACAAGGAAGCTTGAATTTTTTTCAAAAATGGAATCAGTCATTCAGAATTTGACCAAAAAGAAGTTTACCCAACCTCTTGTGTTCGGGGACACATAGTGATCTAGGTGGATATTGGTGGCCACCCACCTATTCCAACTGGATCCTCGTGTCCATTTTTTTTAAGAACGTTATTTTGTATTTATTTGTAATTGTGGGTTCTACACTTTTGGGGCTGTCAAAATCCCCACACATCCTCCATTTGGATACGGGTGGCCTCTCTCCTAATCCAACTAGCTTATTTTGTATGTTTTCATGTCATCACATCTTGCTGTACTTTCGGGGTCGTTTTGGGGCCCTAAACATTTTTTTTTTGGCTCGCCAGAGACAAAATGTAGATAGAGTTAGAGATTGATGGAAGAATGTGTATGTCTCTGAAAGACCTTTCCAACGGTCTATTATGTGCCTAAAATGGAGGTCATATGCAAAAGTTAGAACCCTAGGAAGTTGAGGTACCAAATTACACCAACTTACCTATAGGGCCCACATGACTCTTGGTGTTTCACCTTCTAGGGTTATGTTTTTGGATGTATAGGGTTTTGGAATTCATGAGTAATATCAAAAATTCCTATGGAGCCTCATTGTATTCCATTCTTCTTAGATGGATGCACGTAACAACCACATCTCTTCTCAGAGATAACTACCACCATTCGAGCAAGTTTCAGTTCTGCAATTTTACAGTTTCATCCTATTTCATTATTTAATAGAAGATATTGTTCATTGGATATTTGTGTTATTCTCCATATCTTTGTGTTTATTGTATTCAGTTTGTTAATCAGTTCGTTTCGGTCCTAAATCTGGATAAGTGGTATCAGAGCGGTCTGCTCTTCATTTATTTTTCTCTGTCCATGTCCCCGACAAGATCTGGGTACAAGAAGTTGGGACTCGAACCAATAGAGCCATTACCAGAACGGCTATGCTGAGATCGAAAAAAACCCATGGGAGACGAAAAGAAAGATGATGGAGAAGGAGATCCTATTAAAATGTTGCTCGAGGAAGCTGATACACGGGATCAAATTTAGCTCAAAAATAAAATTGATTGGAATCGCTTCAAAAATGACATGTGTATAGGCCTCGTCGATACAAACCCAACGCAACTTGAACGGGCTCAAATGAACATCGTATGATAAAGATATCACATTCTGTTCATTTTTCCAAACAAGCAAATTTTTTGCTGATTGTACAGTTCGTATAGTGCTGACGTGGTAGCTAACCGTACAATCCGTATGATCGTATAGTGACGTGGCAGGTGAGTTGGAATCCTGACTCTGCAGGTGTTGGAAAATGTGGATGAATCACATCTCGACACGTGTCATCTTGGTGGGTGAATGTAATGGTGCCATGTGGCCCAGTCATGGGCTGCCACGTGGCACCCCTCCGTTGGTTTGTACTGGAAAACGTTTATGACTCCACAAGAGTCGAACCCACAGTGTCCACCCACACTATGTTGCTTAACCGTATATTTTTTTAAACACTTTTGAATTGCAAAGAATGTAATTCCGACGGATAAAAGGGCTGGGGCCTACCCCTAGCCCCCGACGCATTCACCATTCCATGTAAGCATGACATATGACCCACTCCTTTTATGTCTGGTGGGAGGGAGTTTTTTTATATGGTTTTGTTTGGCATGCGGGGTTTCTATGGGTACAACCCCTAGTTATATACACACCATAACATATGCCCCTTTGCTATATTGTTTGGCGGGGTTTTTGTTTAATGGAGTTAAGCTCCTGACGCGTGGTTGGTTAACGTTTGAGTTTTGGCTTAGCCCCACAGGTATGGGTGTTGAGCCATGTGGCCACCCCACAAGACCTTTTATGGATTATGGGGCATGGTTAAGCCACAAAGCCCGATTTAGGCACTGGGACGTGGCCACATACCCCCCATGCGACCTACACCTCCACCCAAGGGGGTGCTAATCCTGTTAACGGTTCGACAGATTTCCCCATTTTGTGGGATGCACACATCTGTTGGATTTTAGGCTTAGTAACGCTGCGAGAGCCAGGGTGGTCATTCACAGGCACGTTTTGGCGAGCAGGTACATCAAGCTTGAAGGGGAAAACTTCAAGGGGGTGTAACTTCTTCATTTTTTGGGAAAACCAGGTGCCAAAAAAGCCGAGCTATGGGTTTTTGGATGTTCTGAAGCCATTGAAGCCATCCATTTTGTATTCTGTGCACTGTAAGAGAACTTTTTAAGCATATTGAAAATGATCCAAGGGAAGCTCGACCAAGAGATGTAGCCCAAGAGAGGGGTGAACTCCTTTATCATTTGTTGTGTTATGTGTTCATTCTTGATGGTTTTTATCAGTCTGATATCCTGCTCATGCTTAAGCAAAACTCACTGAATTTATGTGTTAGTAAACTGATCCAATTACGCAAACACATGCCATTTTACACTTGCAATTTAAAGAGATAAGTCTTCTTCATATTAAATATCTATTGGAAACATATTCATTTCATTTTCAGATCAGTTGGTATCATAGCTTTGGTTTTTAAAGGCTTGATTGTTTGCAAGTTGTTTTTGTTTTCTGATGCTTACAAGGTTGAAGCTCACAAGAGGAGAAGGTCAACTTGTAGAGCCAAGTTCTCATCTGTCAAGAAGGAGAATTATCAAATCACCTCAAACTTCAAGGAGATATTCACCAGTATGGCTCATGAGGAGAGTCATGGAACCCTTTCTTCAAAAGAGGAAACTTTCAGGAAAGCTTTCTTTGATATGTATGAAATGGTGAAAGTGTTATTTAATAAAAGGAATGAAATATTGCAAGGTGAAATCTCCAACCCTCCAAAGGGCAATGGAGACAACAGTGATACAACTCCAAAGGGAAATGGAGGGAGTGGCGATTCTCCACCTCCTTCACCTCCATCTTCCACCTCTTCCACCATTTCACAACCACCTCCAAATTCTCCAAAAGATAATGGTAAAAATCCATTACAAACTCCTTTGCTTAAGCTTGACATTAAGTTTGAATTGCCAATGTACAATGGAGAGGTAAATGCTGAGAAATTAGATAACTGGATTTGTCAGATTGAAGTGTATTGTAGGATATAAAGAATCAGAGATGATGAAACTAAAATCTAGCTTGCTTCTTTAAGATTGGACAGTGCAACACTAATTTGGTGGGAAGCCAAAACTCAAGAGGACATGAAGAAACATGGTAAAGTTTTATCCTCTTGGAATAATTTTATTGTTGCAATTAAAAGGCAATTTTATCCATTAGCCTACATGCAGAAATCTATTATGGATTGGCAAAACTTTAGGCAAGATAAATGGAAAGATGTGCAAAGATTCACTCAAGAATTTAGGAGAAGAGCTTTGGTTTTGGGTGTAGATTTGTCTTCACAAGATACTTTGCTCAAATACATTGGAGGTTTTCATAGCTACTTGAGGCATACAATACTCATGTTTAACCATTCAAATCTAGATGAACTATGTGTGCAGGCTACTCATTTAGAGGCAAGAGGAAGGAATGAACCTCAAGAGGGAAGCAAGAAGTCTTTCAATGGAGACAAGGGAAAGAGGAAATTTGAAGCAAATGGAAAGAAAAATTCTTTAGTCAAGAAAGAGAGGGACAAACTCTCTTGTAAACATTGTTCAAAGGATGGCCATGATGAAGACCATTGTTGGAAACTTCATCCTGAAAAGAGACCAAAAAAATTCAACAACAAAGAGAAACCAAACATTGTTGCAACTGTACAACAAGATTTAGGATCTGATTCGGAAGACGAAACAAAAATCACAACCATGGGTTTACAAGGTAATAATTCTATTGCAAGCACTAGTTCTTCAAATTCTGCCATCAATGAAACTCAACATGAAAAAGAAAGGATAGAGATTTTCCACATAAGGGTAATTTCAAAACATACCAAGATAGATACTCTTTTTGATATGGGATCACAACCAAACCTTATTTTTGAAGACATTGTCAAGAAACTAGATTTGGAAACTACTCCTTATCCTAAACCATATCGTTTAGGTTGGATATGTGACAATGCCAAATTGCATGTGACAAGAAGGTCTAAACTCAGATTTTCCATCACTACAAACTATATAGATGAGGTAGATCTTGATGTTATTACTTTGGATATTTGTGGTACTATGTTTGGTAGCCCATACTTATATGACAGGAGAGCCATTTTCCATCGTCATGAGAACAAGTATCATTTTTTTTTAAATGGTGTTGAGTACATTGTTAGAGCACATACAAAGAAGATGAATTTGTCACTTACAAATGCTGGACAAATGAAGAGACTAGTCAATGCTAGTAAGAACCTTTTAATTTTGATGACTAAACCCAAAGACAATGATGAAGAACAAGTTCTCAAAGGATGTGATGCAAAGTTACAATCTGATTTCTATGAGGTTGTTAATGAAAATGTTGAGATGTTTCAGGAACCAATGGGATTGCCTCCTAAAAGGGGTATCCAACAAGAGATTCTATTGGAGCAAGGAGGTCCTCTTCCAAACCTTGACATGTGCAGGATGTCAGTCAGGGAGAATTTTGAAAACATAAAACAATCCCAAGAGTTTCTTGACAAAAGATCATCAAACCAAGCACTTCGCCATGCAGGTCACCAATTGGTTTGGTACCAAAGAAATATTGTATATGGCGTATGTGGGTAGATTTCAAAGCCTTGAACAAGACTACAAAGATGATTGTTGAAGGAGACATATGGAAGAAAGATTTGAGATCAAAGCAAGCTCCATTGCATGCCTTGGCAAGCTGTGTTTTCCACTTGGTGATAAGGTATAAGAAAGACTTTTATGATAAAGTTGTTGATATGATTACTAGGCCTATTGTTAGTGCTTTAGTTATTTAAAAGCATAATCTTATCATGAATGAGAGCTATTGGGAACAATATGCTATAGATGCTAATTTCAAAGATTTTTATGCAAATTTATGTCTTGCTAACCAAGTTGAGGAATTGGATTCCTATGTGCATGGTAAACTTTTGTATCTTGGAAAGCTATGTTTTTCACAGGGTAAAAGTGTCAACATGATAAGGGAAGTACATTCTTCTCTTGTTGCTGGCCATTTTGGTATGGACAAGATGGTGGCTAGATTGCAAAGAAAGCATCCTAAGTTTTGGGATGAGAATCTACATTACTTTCAACGTGTTTATAACCTGGCCAAGAAGTTCATTGAACTAGTTCAGTTTGTGCATCAAATCGTTCACAAACAATTGAGAAAGAGCCAAGCCAGGTACACAACAAGGCATGAAAAGTTTTGTATTGGTCTCAAAGGCACCAATCCAAGAAATGATGGATGGATTGAGATTGTAAGAGTGAGGGAACTGTACCCTCATCTACAGATAGACTGAAAGTAGTCTTTTGGAGGTCCAAAATCTTCCCAATGGGGAGGTGTGATCCAGGGGATCAAATTTAGCTCAAAAATCAAAGTGATCAGAATTTCTTCAAAACGAACACATGCATAGGCCTCGTTGATACAAAACCAACGCAACTTGAATAGGCTCAAACGAATGTCGTATGAGGAACATATTGTGTTATGTTTGTTTTTCAAAACATGCAAAAATTTTGCTGACTGTACAATCCATACAGTGTTGACGTGGAAGTTGACCGTACAGTGACATGGCAGGTGAGTTGGAATGCTGAATCAGTAGGTGTTGGCAGATGTGGATGAATCACATCTTGACATGTGTCATCTTGGTGGGAGAATGTAATGGTGCCACATGGCCCAGTCGTGGGCTGCCAAATGACACCCCTCCCTTGGTTTGTAGTGGAAAAAGTCTCTAACTCCACAAGAGTCGAAACTGTGACCTCTGGGCGTGGGGGAATGGTTTGGCAAGGCCGCCAAAACTATTTTGCTTAACTGTATATTTATTTTAAAACTTTTGAATTGCAAACAATGTAACTCCAACGGATAAAAGGGTTGGGGCCTAGCCCCAACCCCCGACGCATTCACCATTCCATGTAACCATTTCATATGACCCACTCTTTTTTTTTTTGGTGCGTGGGAGTTTTTTTATATGGTTTTGTTTGGTGCACGGGGTTTCTATGGGTACATCCCCTAGTTATATACACACCATAGTATATGCCCCTTTTCTATATTGTTTGATGCGGTTTTTGTTTAATGGAGTTAATCTCTCAGTGCGTGGTTGGTTATCATTTGGTTTTTGGCTTAGCCCCACAGGTGCGGGTGTTGAGCCATGTGGCCACCCCATGGGACCGTTGACATATTATGGGGCACGGTTAAGCCACAAAACCTGATTTAGGCATTGGGACATGGCCACATGCCCCCCATGTGACCTACACCTCCGCCCAAGGGGGCAATAATACCATTAACGGTTTGACATATTTCCTCGTTTTGCGGGATGCATGCATGTGTTGGGTTTTAAGCTGAGTAACGCTGTGGGAGCCTGAGTGATCATTCACATGTGCTTTTTGGCGAGAAGGTACATCAAGCTTGAAGGGGGAAAGTTCCAGGAGGTGTGACTTCTTCATTTTTTGGCCAAACCAAGTGTCGAAAAAGCCCAGCTAGGGGTTTTTGGACGTCCTGAAGCCATTGAATCCATCCATTTTGTATTTTGAGCACTGTAAGAGCACTTTTTAATCATAATGAAAATGATCCAAGGGAATTTGGACCAGGAGATGTAGCCCAAGAGAGGGATGAAGTCCTTTATCATTTGCTATGTTATGTGTTCATTATTGATGGTTTTTATCAGTCTGATATGTTGCTCATGCTTAAGTAAAACTCACTGAATTTATGTGTTAGTAAACTGATCCAATTACCCAAACACATGCCATTTTACAATTGCAATTTAAAGAGATAAGTCTTCTTCATTTTAAAGATCTATTGGAAACATATTCATTCCATTTTCAGATCATAAGACCTTGTGTGAAAAAGGAATGAAATGATGGATAAATTCACACAGATCCTTCGACGATTGCCCACAAGAGAAGCATCTTCATCAAGAAACCATGCAACCCCATTCAAGGTACAAGTAAATTTTGAAATTCCATTATTTGAAGGTTTGATAGATGCAGATGTTGTAGATAAATGGTTGAATCTTCTCGAAGGATATTTTTTAGTCCACAATTTTTTCGATAGGGAAAATATCACTTTTGCACTCCTCAAGGTCATTCCCCATGTTAAATACTGGTGGGATACTTACTCTGAGAAAAGGGTTGTGGAGGAATCTACAATATTTGTAGTGGCCCCTATGTGGGATTCCTTCTGGGATGCCATTAAAGAATAGTACTACCCTGTTGGAAGCTACGAGGACCAGTACACCAGATGGACCACCCTACGTCAAGAAAGGGACCAAAAAGTCCCAGATTTCACCAATATTTTCCATACCCTATGCACCAAATTGGGTATCAAAGACTTTGAGCGTCATCTGGTGTTCAAATACCACAGTTGTTTGCATAGATACATTCAGATAGAAATGGATTTCCTGGACATCACCTCTTTGGGCACGTCTTATAGATACGTTGTCAAGATTGAGCATAAATTTAAGCAGAAAAAATGAGAGTTTGGATCTGCAAACCCCACACAACCGAAGAAGGGAAAAGACAACCCCAACCCACACAGCAAGGGACCAAGTTGAGATGGTCACCCTTAAGACAACTAGTCCAAGCCGCAACACAAGAAGGGAAATGATAAGATGAAGAAGGACACGAAAAAATGGTGCGAGTACCATAAAAGTACTTGGCACAACACCGAACCATGCTGCTCCAAGCAGTCCCTCATGGTCGAGATGAAGTATTTCGAGTCAGAGGTCAATTTTGATTCCGAGTCAAATCTTGAAGGAGGGAAGCAGATTATCGATGATGAACCCAGTGCCACTGTTGCTACCACCAAAGTCCGACCGAGTGAACCAGAAGAACCAGAGGAAGGGGAACACCTCTTTCACTCACAAATGTGGGTCAAGGGGGCTTCGATTCATTTCATTGTTGACAACGGTAGTCAAAATAACCTGATTTCAATAGAGGTCATCAAGCGGCTGCACCTACCAATGACACCGCACCCACATCCCTACACCATAGGTTGTCTTCACCAAGGAAGAGATCTATGTGTCAGCCAACAATCCTGTCTTCAATATGACATCAAGCATTTCAAAGATGAGGTATTGTGAGATATTGCTCCCCTTGAATTTTGTGATTTATTTTAGGACAACCATATTTGTGGAAGTGTCATGTTGTGTATGAGTCTAGACCCCATAGTGTTATTATTACTTTGGGTAGACAATTGTACAGGATCCCAGAGGTAGCGCCATCTACTACTATCTCTTTAATCTCTGCTAAGCAATGCATAAGGTCATTTCATAGATCAGGAAGTTCATCTTCTTTGTGATCCATGCTCATAGTAAGCATAAGGTTCCTGCCACATCCGTGGCCTCTACAACGTGCCTCTCTTCACAGCAGAAGAAATGGACATGATCTTCGAAGAATACATAGACATATTCTCCTCACCTATAGGGGTACCGACACATTTCCAAGTCAAGCATATAATTGATCTGACCCCTGACACACCTCTACCTAATCGACCAGTTTATCGGGTCTCGTTGATGGAGACTGACGAAATCAGGCGTCAAATCCGAGAGCTTCTTCAAAATGTGCACATCACACCCAATTCCTCCCCTTGGGGAAGCCTGATTGTACTAGTGCAGAAGAAGGATGAGACTTGGGGACTTTGCATTGATTATTGAGCCTTAAAAAAAATCACAGTCAGGAACCGCTACCCCATTCCTAGGATTTATGACCTTCTTGACCAACTCAAGGGGGGAAATTTCTTCAACAAGATTGACCTAAAGTCTGGCTACCACTAGGTTCCCATTGAACCAACAGATGTATGGAAGACAACATTCAAGTCTAAGGAAGGTCTCTACGAATGGATAGTCATGCCCTTTGGATTAACAAATTCACCAACCACGCTCATGAGGTTGATGGATGATTTATTGAGACCCTTCACCAACTCTTTTGTGGTGGTATATTTGGATGACATCCTCATCTTCAATAGAACATGGGAAGAGCACATGCGACATATTCAACATGTTTTGAGAACTCTGCGACATCACAAGCTGTATGGAAACTTGGAAAAATGCTCTTTTGGCATGAACAAGGTCCAATACTTGGGATACATTGTTGATGAGAATGGGGTACATGTTGATCCAGATAAGATCCAAGTCATTCGTGACTGGCCATCCCCGACCACACTGACCAAGCTTCAGAGCTTTCTATGGCTAGCCAACTTCTACCAACGGTTCGTGTTGTGATTCTCCCATATTGCATGGGCCCTCAGCCAGACGACCAAGGGTAGTGGTAGGGATAATTTCGTGTGGGGGAAGGAGTAATAACAATCATTCGATGATCTGAAGCATCACTTGTGCTCAACTTTGGTACTCACCTTTCCTGATCTGCAACAACGATTTGAGATTGAGACTAATGCATCTAACTATGTTGTGGGCACAGTCCTCACTCATCGTGGGCATCCGATGACATACCATAGTGAGACACTCTCTGATACTGCTTGGAAATACCACGCCCATGACAAGGAAATGTATTCCATTGTACAAGCCTGTCGTTAATGGAAACATTACATTATGGGGAAAGAGATGATCATACACACTGATAACAAGCCTCTGCAGTTCATACAAACACAGGGAAAATTGCAGAACGACCACCATCAGAAGTGGTCCACCTACCTGTAGTAGTTTCATCTCAACATCACATATAAGACAAGTATCTCCAATCGTGTCACTGACTACCTCAGTCGACCCCCTGTGGTTGCACTCACCACTGTGCTCCATTCCTATGAACATCAAGCCTTTGAGTGGCCCCAACTTTATTAGCAAGATCTGAACTTCGCCACCACATATCAGCTCTTGGGTATAGGCACAAATGTCACTGATTTTCACATTTAGGATAGACTCTTATTCCACCTGGTCCATCTCTTTTTTCCTACAAGTGAGTGTGCAAATCTGATTTGGGAATCCCACTACAGTCGTGTGGTAGGACATTTTGGCATAGAGAAAACTGTGGTCGTTCTTCAAAAACATTTTTATTGGACAAAACTTCAACATGACATCAGCAAGTATATCATATCTTGCACTTCCTATGACATTTCCAAGCCAACCATCAAGAAGTAAGGCTTATATACCCCTCTTCCGATTCCTGAGAAGCCTTGGGAATCCATCTCAATGGATTACATGTCTGGCTTGTTTTCCACCAAGCAAAGAAATCACTGTGTGTTTTTGGTCATTGATCAGTTTTCGAAGATGGCCATCCTCACAGCCTGTAAGAAGAATGTCCCAGTGGTAGATAATTCCAAGCTCTTCTTCGAACGCGTGTGGGTTGACTTTGGGATACCATAGACCATCATCTTGGACTGAGACAATAGGTTCCTCAACACCTTTTGGTCGAGTCTCTGGTCTCTATTGGACACCAAGCCCACAAAATCCACTTCTTTCCACCCACAAACCGATGGACAAATAGAGTTCATCAATTAGATGATTGTGCACATCCTGTGCATGTACAATTCTAAGCATCCACGTACATGGGATGAGAGTCTCATCTATGTACAACACAGTTACAACATGGCTCTTCATAATTCCACCGGCCATAGCCCATTTCATGTGGGTCTGGGATTCCAACCCTTCAGACCCATTGGTGTTGCACTCCCTCTTTCCACCGCACAGAAATAATTTTCCCTTTATCAGTCCACGATAAAAAAATCCACCAGATTCATTGAGCACATTCAACACATTTGCCAATAGGTCCAAGAGATTTTGTAGAAATCCAATGCTAAGTACAAGAAGCGCCATGATCAACACAGGGTACCACACCAATTTTAGGTTGGCGACAAAGTCTGGTTACATCTGCAGAAGGAGCGTCTCACTGGGCCCCATTGGAAGATCCGCCCACTTAGTTATGGTCCTTACACTATCACCAAGGCCATGGGTAGTAATTATTTTGAGCTCAACACTCCACCCTTCCTTGGTCTACATCCAGTATTCAATGTGGACCTCCTTCAACCATATTTTCCACCATTATTGGACACTTCTGACATCGCAGAACAACTGACACCAATAGAGCTCAACCCTGACTACATGGAACAAGAATCCACTGATTAGATCATGGACACATAGGTCAAGGGCACTCGCCAGCAGCGGATCTAGCTTTATTGGGTTGTCAAGGAAAGGAAAATCCTACATCAAGGCAAGTGTCTCACCTGGGGCCAAATCCAACAGAAGTTTCCTAACCTAATGGGGGAACTCAACGCAATGGAGACCATTTTTTCCTAAGGGGGGAGGATTGATCAAGGTGGATATTGGTGGCCACCCACCTATTCCAACAGTATCCTTGTGTCCATTTTTTTTCAACACGTTCTTCTGTACTACTTTGTAATTGTGGGTTCTACAATTATGGGGCTGTCATAATCCCCAAACATCCTCCAGGTGGATACGAGTGGCCTCTTGCCTAATCCAACTGGATTATTTTGTATG
>JASDQU010100681.1:485335-552036 GCA_032191745.1 Picea mariana
GTTGAGGTACCAAATTGCACCAACTTACTTATAGGGCCCACATGACTTTTGGTGTTTCACCTTCTAGGGTTAGGTTTTTGGATTTCTAGGGTTTTTGAATTCATGAGTAATATCGAAAATTCCTATGGAGCCTCATTGTATTCCATTCTACTCAGATGGATGCACGTAGCAGCCAAATCTCTTCTCAGAGATAACTACCACCATTCAAGCAAGTTTCAGTTCTGCAGTTTTACAGTTTCATCCTATTTCATTATTTAATAGAAGATATTGTTCACTGAATATTTGTGTTATTCTCCATATCTCTATGTTTATTGTATTCAGTCTATTAATCATTTCATTTCGCTCCTAAATCCGGATCACGGAGGAAGGCACTGGATCTAAAGTAATTCNCCAAATTGCACCAACTTACTTATAGGGCCCACATGACTTTTGGTGTTTCACCTTCTAAGGTTAGGTTTTTGGATTTCTAGGGTTTTTGAATTCATGAGTAATATCAAAAATTCCTATGGAGCCTCATTGTATTCCATTCTACTCAGATGGATGCACGTAGCAGCCAAATCTCTTCTCAGAGATAACTACCACCATTCAAGCAAGTTTCAGTTCTGCAGTTTTACAGTTTCATCCTATTTCATTATTTAATAGAAGATATTGTTCACTGGATATTTGTGTTATTCTCCATATCTCTATGTTTATTGTATTCAGTCTATTAATCATTTCATTTCGCTCCTAAATCCGGATCACGGAGGAAGGCACTGGATCTAAAGTAATTCTTCCACATTGGGGTGACCTTTATAATAAAATTAGTCAGGAAGATTAGCCAGAGTTCACACCTCACAACAATCCATATGTCAGGGTATTGGATGACCAAGTTTTCTCAAATATCAGGTGATCATCTTTGCACAAGGTGGCTTGTCGGACCCCAATTCTTCCTTGCATCGAAACCATAGGATGTATAATTGAACACCCAGACATGGTGAAGTGTATGGTCAACAATGAGGAGGGTGACTGTGTTGGTATTTTTATCCCAATGGAGGTGAAAAAGTGTTACAAACTCAGAGACCCAGAGGAGAGGCTGAATACATATTTTGTGGTCAGGTTTTATGAGCTTCATGACACGAGTCGGTTACTAGCCTTGTGGTGGAGAGAGGATAAAAAGTTCAGAAATAAGAACATTGTCTGGTACAACATTGTAAACCTCATAGAGCCCTATATGTATTTAATATCCTTGATCTGCCAATTGTATGGAGAAAATTACTGCTCGAAGTTCTCAGAAGCATGGATTCCCTTATCATATGATGTAGCGATATCTAGGAGTAGTTTCAATTAGGGAACTGAGCAGACCAATCCATGGAATAGAACAAGCAGCGACACCAATATTACCACAGAAACCACTGATCGAGAAAGAAGGAGGTTAGGTTCCCACCCTTGGAAAAGATACAGAACCTATCATGGAACACCTCTATACGGTGAGAATCCTATGCAATACTCTATCCTAGGGGGATCAGTAGATTCCTGAACCAATAGACGAATTTGCTGATATACAAGCTATTGATTATGATAGGAAAATGAAGGCCGTGATGAAAAGAACAGTCAGGAAAATGAAGCTTATGGTTGATAACACCTTGTTCATAACCACATAAGAGACGTTATTTGACACATAAAATACCAGGATGACTGAGATAATCAGAGTAGGGATGGCCATAACTGATGTGAGATTAGACATGGGAAAAAAGGATGAAAGGGAGGCAGCTTCCATGAGGAAAGAGTTGGGCCACCTGCAACATCAAGCTGCATATTACCAAAATTCAACTGAGGCGATGGTACTCTTGAAAACTGAGTTATGAGATATGTATGCACAATTCAAAAAGGAGAGAGATCCCTTCACCGCACGCATAGCTGATTTTCAAGAACATGCCCTTATAGGGATAGTAACCTGCAAATACATGCAACGGTGGTATGAGAAGGCACATCAAGACCTGGAACGGATTGACTACATCAATGAAGTGCATAAGGGTTGAGATACAAAAAAACATGGCATCCGAGTGCTTATGGACAACAACATCACCCGAATACAGAAGGAAGCTGGACACTAGGTATACATGGTCCATGAACCCTAACAAAAAATGCAGGAAAGATGGGAAGAGTGTGTGAAAAGTTGGGAAAACATCAACCAAGAAATGAGAGGTATTGACTTTCCAGAGTTTGTCCCACTGGAGGATTTCACTAATTTACATGATATAATAAAGAGACATGCGGAGTCAGACCGGGTATGCGAAACAAATATTTCATAGGTTTCAATCATAATTCTGGGCCAATTGAAGAAGTTCATGGAGCCTCAGATTGAATCTCTCGCATTCTTACAGGATGTGAGTGTCAAACTAATCAAGTACAAAGAATGAACAATTGAGATAAAGGAGGTCCTCTCCACTCTGATGGATCAACACATGTTCCCTTATGCAATTACATGAGAAGATCTCTTCTGCAAATGGTCGGAATACAAGAGGAATAATCCACTTCAGTAAAATGACGAGATGATATAAAGAAGACAAAAGAGAATAGATAGATAAAGTTCACCACGTGTTGTTTTCTCCACTCAACACAACTTTAGTATCTATTTTTAGTTTAGTTGTTTTTATAAATAAGGGAATCGACCTTGTGTTACTGGCCGATGGTTTTGGAGAAAAAATATTTTTCTGGAAGATTGCAAGAGAATTATTTCTATGCAAGTGATTTTAATTTAGAAGTTATGTTTAGAACCAAAGACACTTCTTTCATCTGAGGTGTGAATGTGCTTGGAATGGGGGGGATTATCTCCGTCTTTGAATTCAATATTTGTTGTTGTATTGAGTAAGAGTTGTTGTATCTGTTGTTTAAGCTATCTTGTAATACTGCGACAGTTCTTTTATTCTAATTGATGAATAGAAATTGATTTTGTTAATATGTGATTGATAATAGATTTCTAAAAATTACTTTTCTTGCACTCATTTTCTATTACAAACGTATTTTCTTTATGTAACTGTCATCTCAGGTGATGTTGAATGTCTACAAGTCAATGGTATTATTGCTAGCTTGAAGTAGGCTCGATCCTCATCATCTGCATGCTAAGGTATAAAGGTTATCCCAAAACCAATATTTCTCCAATATATCGCAACTTCCCTCTGTCATTAGTTTAAGCCCCATCTTTTATTCCCACAAATGTTAAAAGAACAAAAGGAGAACTGCATATCCTGAGGAAAGGGTTCACATAAAGACATACCTATCGGTCATGATTAAATCCCATTGATAAATCCAACCATATCACAAATTTGGAGAGCCATACCACTCAGTAAATGCTTACGAGTCTAATTGGGCCTCTTAAGAGGGTTTGGTTCCTACTGTTGAGTCAAAGGGATTTCAGACCCCTCAAAACA
Source organism: Picea mariana (assembly GCA_032191745.1). Lineage (NCBI taxonomy): Eukaryota > Viridiplantae > Streptophyta > Pinopsida > Pinales > Pinaceae > Picea > Picea mariana. The sequence goes on from JASDQU010100681.1 coordinate 488,746, forward strand.
ACCCTTCAAGGATGAGGTAGTGTGTGATGTTTTCCCTCTTGATGTCTTTGATGTTGTTTTGGGCCAACCATATATGTGGAAATGCCATGTTGTTTATGAGTCTCCACTCCATAGTGTTATTATTACTCTGGGAGGTCATCTCTATAGGATACCAGAGTTAGTTCTGACTACCGTTCCACCAAAACAATGCTGCAAGGTAATATCTCATATTGCAAAATTCATCCTCTTCACAATATATTCAATGGATGCACATAATGCCACTACAACCACTGCATCCTCAAAACCTTCTATCCAGCAGAACAAGATTGTAGAAGAGAAATCATATATTGTTTCTTCACCTATAATGGTTCCTACACAATGCCTCGTCAATCCTAGAGACAACAGGTTGGTGGAACAGATTCAACCTCGTCAGCAATAGGCTCGTGACAGACTTCCACAGACCAAGCAATGCAACTTCTCCAACAAGGCACAAAACTCACCAAGATTCAAATTTAGAAAATTCTTTCCCCTCTTCCTCGATCACTCAATGCAATAGAGACCATTGCTTCCAAAGGGGGGAGGATTGATCCAGGTGGATATTGGTGGCCACCCACCTATTCCAAATTCCAATTGGCTGATATTGACAGTTTTCAGTTCAACATGTTTCTCTGTAATGGGGAAATTTCTTTGTAATTGTGGGTTCTGAACTTACAGGGGTATCCTAAATACCTACACAACATCCAAATGGATAATGGTGGGTTCTCACCTATTCCAACTGACTTATTTTCGAATTTTTTATGTCATTACATCTTTTTGTAATTCCAGGGCCGTTTTAGGGCTCTAAACATTGTTTTCTTGGCTTGCCATAGTCAAACTATAGACATAGTTAGAGTTTGATAGCATAATGCATATTTCTGGAAAATACCTTTCCAACGGTCTATCACATGCCTAAAATGGAGATCGTATGCAAAAGTTACGACACCGAGAAGTTAATGTACTAACTTACCCCAGCGGGGCCCACATGAATTTTGGCGCTTCATCTCCTAGGGTTAGGATTTTGGATGTCTAGGGTTTTGGCATTCATGTTTATCACAAAAAGGAACTCATAGCTTCATTGTAGTCATGTTTTTGGGAATGAACGTAGTCATCACATATCTTCTCAGAGATAAATCTACCACCATTCTAGTGGGTCTTGCACTCTGTATTTTTACAGTCTCTGTACATTTCTTTCATTAGTAGAAATCATGTAATGTTGTATTTCTCTATTTATGGAAATTTTTATGTGTATTTCATTATAATATCTCTTCTTTCATATCATTCCTAAAATAATCTAGATCAGTGGTATTAGAGCAGGTTGCTCTTGATCATTTTCCAGTGCATGTCCCTGACAAGGTCCAAGTATAACAAGTTGGGTCTCGAGCTTGTCTCTCTTGAGGATAATCACTCTTGCATGCTCAAGAAACCCTCTATGACAATAGAAAATAAAAACTACGGAGCAAAAGATTCTATTAACCTATTGCTTGAGCAATCTCTCATGCGACAGAGGGACAAAATGATGGAGAATTTTTCCCACATCCTTCAATGTTTGTCGATAGCAACAGACGCATCTTCATCAAGCGATGACGTTGGAGGAACCGCTCCCTTCAAGGTACAAGTTAATTTTTATATTCTCGTATTTGAAGGTCAGATAGATGCAGATTCCTTAAAGAAATGGTTGAATCTGCTAGAAGGTTATTTCTTTGTTCACAATTTTCCCAATAGGGAAAAGATCACCTTCACACTCCTCAAGGCTCTCCCCCATGTCAAACATTAGTGGGAAAATTACTGGGAGCAAAGTTCCACAGATGAATATAGAATATATGTGGCCAAGCACACTTGGGATTTTTTTGTGGATGTGGTCAAGGAAAAATACTACCATGTTGATAACTATGAAGACCAGTACATGAGATGGACCTTACTGTGGCAAGAGAAGATCCAAATAGTGCCAGAGTTCACAAATACTTTCCATACCTTGCACACCAAGATAGGTATCAAAGAATTTGAGTGACATTTGGTTCTAAAATACTGTGGGGCTCTACATAGGTACATCCAAACCGAAATGGATATCCTAAACATATGATCATTGGGATATGCCTATCGATATGCTATCAAAATCGAGAAGAAATTTAGGCACTAGAACAAATGGGAGTTTGGTTCTGCAAATCCACAAAAACCAAATCATGGTAAAGAAAACCCTAACCAACAACCTTCCAAAAACGAGTTCAAGACATAGAAGAAGAAGGGTAAAGGAAAGACAAACAATGACACTCGAAAGTGGTGCAACTTCCACAAAAGAACCTGGCACAACAATGATGAATTTCGCTAGAAATAGTCATTGGTGGTCGAGGTCAAAGACAAGGAGCTGAACCCTGATTCAACTTCTGATCCAGGAAATATTGAAAAAAGAAAGATCATCGACGCAGACCCTACTACTATTGTCATGACTACAACAATTCAACTAGAAGAACCAGTATATCATGAAGAGGGGTAGGCCCTCTTCCATTGACAGATGTGGGTGAGGGGGACCCTGTTTCATTTCATTGTTTATGGCAGTAGCCAAAATAACCTCATCTCAACTGAAGTCATCAAATAGTTGGGGTTTTCGACAACACCATACCCGTATCCATACAACATCTCATGGCTTCACCAGGGACAAGATCTCTGAATCATCCAATAGTGTCACCTATCCTATGGTATCCAACCCTTCAAGGATGAGGTAGTTGGTGATGTTTCCCCTCTTGATGTCTGTGAGGTTGTTTTGGGATAAGCATATATGTGGAAACGTCATGCTGTTTATGAGTCTCAACTCTGTAGTGTGATTATTGCTTTGGGGGGTCAACTCTACAAGATACCATAGGCATTTTCAACTATTGTTCCACCAAAATAGTTCCGCAAGGTAATATCTCATACTACAAAATTCATCCTCTTCACAATCTATTCAAAGGATGCACATAAGGCCACTAAAACCACAGCATCCTCAACACCTTCTATATAGTAGAAGCAGATTGTAGAAGAGAAAGTAGATAGTGTTTCTTCACATATGATGGTGCCTACACAATGCCCCATCAATCCCACAGATAACAGGCTGGTGGAACATATTCAACCCCGCCAACAACAGGTTCATGCCAAACTTCCATAGGCCAAGCAACACAACTTCTCCAACAAGGCACACAACTCACCAAGATTCAAATTCAGAAAACGCTTTCCCCTCTTCCCCGAGCACTCAACGAAATGGATACCATTGCTTCCTTAGGGTGGAGGATTGATCCAGGTGGATATTGGTGGCCACCCACATGTTCCAAATTCCAACTCACTCATCTTGACAATTTTCAATTCAACATGTTTCTATGTCATGGAAACATTTCTTTGTAATTGTGGGTTATGCACTTATGGTGCTATCTTGAATCCCTACACAACATCCATGTGGATATTGGTGGTCGTCCACCTATTCGAACTGACTCATTTTGGAATTTTTCATGTCAATACATATTTCTGTACTTCCAGGGCCATTTTGGGGCTCTAAGTAGTGTTTTCTTCGCTTTCCATATTCAAACTATATACATAGTCAAATTTTGATGGCATAATGTGTATTTCTCGAAAATACCTTTCCAATGGGCTATCATGTGCATAAAACAAAGATCGTATGAAAAAGTTACGACCCCGAGAAGTTAATGTATTAACTTACCGCAACAAGGCCCACATGAATTTTGGCGCTTCATGTCCTAGGGTTAGGTTTTTGGATGTCTATGGTTTTGTCATTCATGTTTATCATAAAAATTCCTTCAGAGCCTCATTGTAGTCATCTTCTTGTAAATGAGCATACCCATCACATTCTTCTCATAGATAAAGCTGCCACCATTCTAGCGAGTCTTGCACTCTGTATTTTTACAGTGTCTGTACATTTCTTTCATTAATAGAATTCATGTATTGTTATATTTGTCTATTTCTAACAATTTTTATGTGTATTTCAATATTTCAAAAATAATTCAGATCACAGTTTTATCAAATAAAACATTTTTCACAGAAAAGGTCACTTCGTCAGAGAATATTTCATCTTGAGCAACCAATGCAACATACAATACATTTTCTTGGGTGTGTTCTTCATCATCTAGAAATCAGATATTTTCAATATCCACATCTAAGTCCATATTATCAAGCAACATATCATCTTTAGGTACATTTTATTCTTCTCCCTCTTGGTTAGAATTGACCCTTTTCCTTTTTACCTATAATTTGTGAGGGTTTTCTAGACTTCCTTGAGGAGGATTCCCTTCTCCATCATCACTTGAATTGTTTCTTGGGGATTTTCTTTTTTGGGACATTGTAGACTGAGGATATACTTTAGGAAAAATACTTATGTGAGAAATATCAGGTGTCCGAGTATTTCTTTCACTTGTCGGTTTCCCTCTTTTCTTATGACCTTTAGTAGTGATCACAATTGTTTCTATGTTGGTAGAATATTTATTAACACCCTGAACATGGGGGTCATGACTATCACCCTCAGTTTCACCAAATATGAGTGTATTGATAATTGTGGGGTTGAGCCTAACTCCTGCCATGTGATTATAAAAAAGTTTTTTAGGGTCAAACCCTTTGATTTCTTCTGCAAACTTCAAATTAAACTGGTCAAAGTAAGAGGCATATTAATCAATTTTGGGAATTTCTCTTAAGAGAATTTTGCCTACTTTCTAAGGTAGAGTAATGGACTGTTTTTTCCTTCTTTCATAAAAAGAATGAAACCATAACATATACTGCCTCACCACCTCTATGATAAACAACTTTTTCGACACATAATAAGGGAGGTATATAGGATTTTCATGAGAACAAAAAATACTAATGATGTTGTGGTTATCGATTTTCTCCATAATTCCCTTTTTATCCCAAAATCTTGATGCTTCCAATGAAATCCTGGAAGTATATTCTCTAAAGACTTATTTCTTAAATTCAGAAAAAAAAAAAATTCTAAACTTCATAAAAATAATGGATAACTTTCTATCTCTAGAGAGCTTGATACCACATAGTCACATGGTCAATTTTTGAATATACCCTTTTTCCAACACTCAGACATTTAAAAATATGACAATACATGATAGAAAATACCATATAAGATGCCATATAAAACTTTTTATCGCTTCTGAAATTCATTAGCTGTGCATAAATTTCATTCGATATGATCTTTTCCCAATCGAAAAAAACATTCTCATGAACCGTAAAATATAAAATATACAGGGCCAGTCGGGGAATAGTTGTTGTGGAATCCTGACCTGTAACTCTGGTAATTAACCAAGAAATTTCTCGATAGGGGTCCTTTAAAGAACTAATCTGGATTTTGGATAGGTCTTCCGACATTGTAGTAAGGTCTTGCAAATATTTATGTAAGAGCTCAATTCCATTATTTTTCCCTTTTAAGAAAATTTCTGGCATCTTCTCCTTTGTACATTAAGTTTGGCTGCGGTAGCTTTAACATTTTATTGAAGATTGAAGGCACCAATGAAATAGGGGAGCATATTTGTAGAGGAACAATTCTTCTATTCTATAAATTGTTTTTAATTCACCAGGTGACAATATCTTTGCACTTGAAAAAATCAGGGACACAACCAGCGAGAGTTATTCCTGATGTCCAAACTTTATTATTATCTTTATCTAGAAACGTTGAATAATACCAATATGCCATCAACTAGTGGTAATTGTGATCCTTTCTGGTGAAAAGATTCAAGGTATCCTCATAGAAATGTTGTCTTTTTTCAACCATCTTGAGCAAGTTGACATACTTCTTCGTAATGCCACTCAGAACAGTGAAATGATATTTTACTTTAGATCTTTGATGATAACATTAACCTAAAATAAATGAAATTTTCGTTGATCAAAACATCATTAATAACAACCTTTTCAGAATTTGATTTAGTAGTTAAGTTCATAGAATTAACATTTAATGTGACTCAAGAACTGTGAAAGAGGAAGGACATATAATAACGGGATGTCGGAGTGGAGGATTTCAAATGAGAAAGAAATTTCGTGAGTCTCTTGTGATAAGAAAAATGGCTAAGTATGGATTCTTGTTGGACAAACTTGTGAAGACGAGACGATACAAAGAAATGAAAGTACGAGTCCATGAGATAGAAAATAAACTAAGCGTTGGAAATAGGTTGAGAGAGAAAAGTGACAGGCCATGCGTTCGCGAGTCTGCCAACCCACGAATGAAAAATAAACTAAGTATGGAAAAGGCACAAGTCGTGAAGGTAATATATGACAATGAAAATTAAGGGAGAGAAACATACTTAGATAAAAAATGAGTGCAAAGTAATAAAAAAGAAATAAATACTTATGAGGTTAAACAAGTAGTTATATTTGATTTCTTTTTTCTACTTTACTCACAAGCTTGTTGTTTCTTGTGTGCAAATCAATGAGTTGTATCTCAGAGTGTGAGACCAGATAAAAGACCTTCCAATGTGTATTTTCTTCAACCTTCATTACTCTGAGTGAGTAGTTGACAACTACTTGGTAGTTACAAGATTGTTCATTTTGCTACTCTAGGATTGAGTTAGTTGTCTCTTTGTTTTCGTTTTGTTGTGGCTTTGACCCTTGTCACAGGATAACAAATTTTGTACCAGACTTGACGACTCCATTGGGTAAAACTCAATGAGTTGGTCTCCTTAGGGTTGTTTTTATTTCTTTTAGGATTTTAGCACTTCATCTACTTTTCTTTTCAGTATTTTGAGCCCTTTTCAAAATTGTAGGAACATGTTTAGGGTGTTGGTTCAACCATTTCTTATTTTTATTTTGGAAAAATTGAACTATATATGTTATTTTCTTTACCAGAGCATGTGTATATAAGTTTCTTTATGAAGTGACAATAGTGTACATATGCTATTTTCTCAAACAACAGTAGTATATGCATCATGGAAAGTGGTTTTTCCACCTTCCATCCTTCTTTTGGCCCCATTCTTTCTCATGTGGTTTCTTTTTTAGATTATTGTGTTTGTCTGAGAGGTATTAACTAATACTTGAAGTTGGTTAAAGTTCCCTTTTGTTTTTGTAACTAAAGAAAAGAAAAATCATTTCTTGGTTTCTTTGGTTTCCTTCCTGATTGCAAAGTTGAAAGAGAGGTGTTATTCTTAGGTTTATTGGTTTCTTGATTGTTGTTTTCATTCATAACTGAAAATCAAATATTCTTTAACTAGGTTCATTTCTTTTCCTTCTTTCCTTCTTATTTTACAAAAAAATTATTATGTTTAATCACAGTTATTTGGTAGCAAATTGATTGTTCTAATATGAGTTAGTTAGAGTAGTTATATTTGATTTCTCATTTCTAATTTACTCACAAGCTTGTTGTTTCTTGTGCAAATCAATGATTTGTATCTCAGAGTGTGAGACTAGAGAAGAGACCTTCCAATGGGGATCTTCTTCAACCTTCATTACTCTGAATGAGTAGTTCACAACTACCTAGTAGTTAAAAGAATGTTCATTTTTGCTACTCTAGGATTGAGTTAGTTGTCTCTTTGTTTCTATGTTGTTATGACTTTGACTCTTGTCATAGGATAGAAAATTTTGAACCAGACTTGGCGAATCCACTAGGGAAAGCTCAGTGAGCTGGTCTCCTTAGAGTTGTTTTTATTGCTTGTAATATTTTAGCAATTCATCTAATTTTCTTTTTAGTATTTTGGGCCCTTTTCAAACTTGTAGGAACATCTTTAGGGTGTTGGTTCAATCATTTTTTTTTTTTTGGGAAAAATTGAACTATATATGTTATTTTCCTGATCAGAACCTGCATATATATGTTTCTTTATGAAGGTGATAGTAGTGCACATATGATATTTTCTCAAACAACAATAGTATATGCATCCTAGAAAGTGATTTTTCCACCTGTCATCCTTCTTTTGGCCCTGTTCTTGCTTATGTGGTTTAGCTTTTAGATTCTTTTGTTTATATGCGAGGTATTAACTAATATTTGAAGTTGGTTGAAGTTCCTTCTGTTTTTGTAACTAAAGAAAAGAAACAAATTTCCTTTCTAGATTTCTTTGGTTGCCTTCCTGATTGTAAAGTTGAAAGAGAGGTGTTATGCTTAGGTTTCTTGGTTTCTTTATTTTTGTTTGAATTCGTAACTGAAAATCAAAGATTATTTACCTAGGTTCATTTCTCTTCCTTCTTGCCTTCTTGTTTTACAAGCAAAAAGAGAAATGTTTTCTTGTTTAGGTTTCTTTATTAATTTGATTGCTTTCTTTCTTTAGTAGCAAAAATAAAATATAGGTTGATTCTTTGTAGGTCTCTTTCTTTTTGGTTTGTTGTTTTGCATTCATTCTTTAAAAGGAAAAAGGCCTTAGTATAAAAATTGGTCTTTTCTTGTTGGCCCTTGACCAAGTTTTGGGAGATTCTTGGTCATGTTGACCTATTTTGGACTTTGACAACCTATCGAAGGAGGAGCACAAGACAAAGCGAAGATCACGGGATCAAAACCCCTTTTTGGGATTATGTAATGGGATTGGGATGTCGTCCCATGGGTTTACCCATGCTTAGGCCTATTTTGTAATATATAAATATATGTCTAGGCAATGTAAGGGAGAGCATCTATGTGGTGTTAGGCCTCTAGTCAGATGTAAATGTATGCTAAGTGCAAGTAGAGTCTGTAAGTGCTTTGTGCATGACTGTAAGAGACTTGCAGAGCTAAGTGCAAGTGGTTGTAACGGACGGTGGAAGTCTTTGTGTTGTAACGCAAGGAAGAAGGATCTAGTGAGCTGCACAGATCTTCAGTCCTATGTGGAGAAGAGTTCTAAGGCTCTGTGCATGTAACCTATTGAAGAAGCTAATAAAGAAGAAGAGTTGGTGGATGTAGACCCAAGGTGGGGGTGAACCACATAAATACTGTGTTACTCTACTCTGTGTGATGTTTTGATGCATTTATATGTTATTTGCTAAGTGCTTTGAGAGATTAGGTAAATCTGCTTATGCTTAGTGCTAATGATATGTGAGAATGTTAGATCTTATATGTATTCTTAGTGATTGATCTGCTAGTTCTGATCTATTAACCTATGCTAAGTGATTAAATACATTAGATCAGTGTGAATGCTGAGAAGCTTTGTTTTATCAACGAAGTAGATATTGATTGCATATTAAGGAACTGACGGTGCTAAGTGCTCTATTAAGTATCATAATCACATATTTGTGTCCCAGCTAAGGTTGAAAACACTTCACTCCTGCAACCACCACTGCCTCTACCTCAGGTGAGACTTCATATACTTCGTAGGTGTTGTCGAAAGGGCTGATAGTTAGAGTTTTGTTGGTGCACTGTTGTAGCGTTGAACCCTGGGTCTGCCCCTATGCCAACAAATGGTTCCATTGCCGGGACTGAAACTGTGATTGCTGGGAACTAAGAAAGAAGAAGCTTTGTGCAAAGATTCATTTTGAAGTTGTGAAAGCTCTGTGCGTAGATCTATTGCCCTAGTGTGTAATATTTTACTTAACCTGTTTGTGCCAAGAAGAAGGTCAGATATGAAGAAAAGAGGTCAGATCTGAAGAAAAGAGGTCAGAAATGAAGAAAAGAGGTCAGATATTAAGAAAAGAGGTAAGATCTGTAAGCTCTGTGCTCTGATAAAGGTAAGAATAGTAGAAAAATTCTAGATCTAAAAGCTTTGTACTCTGTAAAAGTAAGATAAGTGGAAATTTTTGTTTCTAAAGTATGGATCTAGGTATGTTTGATAGGTTCTATCCTAGCTTGAAAACTAGGGCACTAATAGATGAAAGAAGTTTTGATATGAGTAGATCTTATAAGAATAGTGAAAGATATGTTATACCTATGCATAGAAAGAATGTTTGGACTAACAAATGGATGCAGGATCCTAGAAAGAATTTGTCACAGGTTAGATCCTATGATCCTAGTGCGCAGCACAGGAGAAGATGGGGACCATTTAAAATAAAGAGAGGATTAACCCTTTGTTACAGCTGCAAAAGACTGAGACATCTTACTAAGGAATGCCCTGGAAGAAGACCTAGTTGTCTTTGTTGCAAAGCTATGGACCATGAAGTGTTGGATTTCCATAGAATGATTGCTAAGCTTGAAGGAATGAATCTAAATCAGAAAAACCCTAATTCAGATCCAAAAATCGTAGAATCCCAGAAAGAATCAGAGAAAGTATTGTTACAGATGAAAGAAACCCTAAATGACCACCGACATATCAACTTATCAGATATCTTCAAAGAAAAAGAATGCATCGAAGCAAGAATAGGAAACTTCGACATTAACTGTGTTCTGGATGAAGAAACACAGGTGAATATCATGACAGAGAGAACTTGGGAAGCTATAGGGAGGCCTGCTATGATTCCTTCATTAGGAAGAGTAGGATTATTCAGAGGAAAACTGGTAAACCTATGTGGAAGGCTCACTCAGATACCTATGAATGCCAATGGAACTTCGACAGAAGAATATTTTGAGATTATTAAATTTATTGAAGACAGCGCCCTGTTTACCATGTTATTAGGAAAAAATTGGATTGATAGATATCAAGACAAACGAAAGGAAGAAGAAGTTTTGGAGCAGAAGAAACAAGAGTTAAAATATTTCATGACCAGAAGGATCGCACACTTGATTGAATAACAAGAGAACATATTGAAGCTATTTAAGACTAGAGACCCAGATGTTGAAGCTGCAAGAACATTAGAAGACCCACATGAGACTGAAGTACAGGTCCCAGATAAGGAAGAGGTATTACCCTTGAATCCTAGGAAAGAATCTCTACAACGCGCAGTGACTATGTCAAAAGAAGATAAGAATCAGAATGGAAAAAGGAATACCGAGATGAAGCTCACTGGAAAGAAGGCTAGGAAGTTAAGTAAGAAGAGGGATAAGATTGAAAAGTTACAGAAGGTTCTAGAGGGAACTCCACAAAAAGAAAATTTGCAAAATTGGAGCTTCATCGGGATATTAGAATAGCGACACATGACACTTTGCCATGTAAAAGCAATATAGTCTTTGGGGACATTATAATTGTTCGACTGCCGCCCCGAACAGGTAGAAAGGCATTTAAGGCTCAACACTAGACCGTTGGACCGTGCCATAACAGATTGAACAGAGTTAATGAAGCATTCATACCCGTTGCAAGAGGCCCGTTGTCGAGTTACCTATTTATCCCGTTGCACCATGCACCGAGAACACTTTTGCTAACCAAGAGTTTGATCCCACAGACTAAGTGAATTGTATACAGTGATCATTACGCTCTTGTTGTTTATTCTATTGCAGTGTCTAAGTTAATTTGACCCTGATGTAATTAATCCTGAGTACGAATGTCCAAGGAACTCAACGCAGTTGAAGAATTAGTGACAGAAGTACTCCTTGACCTGATGACTGAAAGAGTCATGTAGGAGAGAGGATTATCCACAGGTGTACAAACATCATCCACAAGAGGACTTCCAACCTCTCTGTCAACTACTCGAGTTGGACCATCCTGAATATTAGATGAGAAGCGAACCAAGCAAAGGGATGATCTCATGAATTCTAAGTTGATTTCGAGCATATTACCCACCTATCTACCACCTCTGAGTGGTGCAATAAATAGAGACAGTGTGCCCAGAGACTTTAAGTATGCCTTGGTCACTACGTACCTCCCGAAGGGGATATGCGCAGTTTGCACAGACCAAGAAAAGATTGCAGTGTTAAAGTTTAGCGACTTCAACCTCAGCAACAGAAAGGTCTATAACATGCTCGCCCCACATAAGTACCTGACTAGAACAAAGGGAAAGAATTCAAAGATCGTCCCTCAGTCATGGACTATGAACCTCACGCAGTCTACACTGCTCAACATCATGAATATTCCTCACTTTGGAAGACACCAAGAGGTGAATGCATGTGTCAAGTTGTTGTTGTCCTGTTACCATGGTAGATACTTGTGGTTAAACTGTCGTATCATAGTGGATCCGACGTTGATCAATCAGATCATAGTTCTAAGTATGAAAGGCCCTAACCCACATGATTTCTATCCTGAAAAAACCATGGATCGCGCTCTCGCACAGAGGATCAAGAACACCTACGATGATGTTGAGAAGGGAAAGCGAGGCTACAAGGTAGCTTCAATTGACATGGGAGGTGCAGTGTGCCTCACCTGTCAATTGATTGCAGGAAAGTTAGTACGAAAGAAATGACCCACCCAAGTCACTGGTTTTGTAGTCGACCTCGCATGGAAGTGAGCAGAGGGCTTACAAATGAATTGGGTGCAATACATGGCGAACCAATTAGAGCATGACTGCAGAGAAGCCCAGGATCAAGGGTATGCATTTCATTTTAGCTGGCTATTGATCCTGATCGCTTTCATTGCCTGGGAGATGCCGGAAGGTGCGACCTTCCTGGACATCGAGCCCTTTGAACCTTTGGCCATGAATTTTAGTACACTGTGGTATTCGGGTGACATGAATAAGCAATAACAGTCAAATGTTGTGTTACACACATACTACAACTAGTTGAAGACAACCATACAGTTTGAGCCTCGCATGACTCCGAATACTTTACACAGGTTCCGATCTTTGATGAAACTCAACGCTGATCGACATTTTATTTATATTACAGTGCGCACCGATGAACATAAGAAACAATTGCAGTCCTACTACAAACTGATAGAGGAGGACTTGGAGGAGATCACCAAGGAATGGTCGACAGACCTCCTTATTTCAGCAGACCCTACAGAGATATCCGACATAGACATCCCAGAAACTGTGCCGGATACACTCGGACCTAGCAAGATAAAGAAGACTGAAGAGGTCTAGAATTTAGACAGTACATCCGTGAAGACTGCTTCCATATCATCGAAGAAAGGGGGTGATGGAAAAGAGATAGATCGCACAGAGGTTGAACAGAGGAGAGGCGAAGTAACACTGCCTAGAGAGGAGGAGGACCCCTCAAAGAAAAGGAAGGTTTCCCCCCTGAAGCCTTCCTCCGAGAAGAAATTGAAAGCAACCATGGTCAAATTGCAGACTATCCTCACCCCATATGACCTCAATTTCATCGTAGCATCCCTGAATGATGCTTCACTGGAGATAGTAGAAAAATAAGAGGCTAAGCAGGAAGAGATGTACAATCGAATTGAGGTTGAGCTCTAAGGGGTGCAGTAGGCACTACAGTCCAACTGCGCAGTCTCCACTACGCCTCTGCCATTAGGAACACCAGAACTGGGAGATGAGCTAGCTCAACTCCACCGAATAGTTGACACAGTCGAAGCTCGCCTTTGACGAGCATAAGAGGAAACAACACAAGCCACCCAAGCTTTGACACAAGTATAGGGAGTACTTGCCGAATAACGCAGTGTTGTAGAATGGGAAAATATTTCTCTCCAAGCGAAGTGGGATGAAGAAAAAGAACATTTGCAACAAAGCAAGGAACAATTGCTAGCAGAGCAACTTGCAGTAAAGGAAGCAGTGAATAGAGCACTTCACTCTATGACAGTCGTAGAAATAAAGGAAGAAGATAAAGTCACGAAGAAAATATATAAGCTCACAGAAGCCATCCAACAGCTCCAACAGCGCATAGCATATTTAGAGCTACACACTGTGCCCAAGACCCCTCAGGATGTAAGGGACCAGCGAGAAGCAACTGCCCACAGTGCAGTTGACAAACTAAAATTCCTTGCCCTGGAATGCAAGCAGTTGAGTAACCGTAGCACCCAAACATATGAGAACCTCACCACGAATCTGGAATTGCATGCACTAGAGTCGCAGCTCAAGGAAGAAAATCAACATGCAGACACACTACAGGCACAACTGAAGGCCCTGTTGGCTGTAGAAAGAATGAAGTGGTCTCAAGAGCAGCGCACCGCCCATCAGTAGATCCATACTATTGAAATCAAAGTTATTGAAGTCACTCAACGGCTCCAACCAGTACAATATAAGGCATGCTAATTGTTCATAAAGGCCGAGAGCTGAGGAGCAAAGCTAGAAAAGGTTGTCACCGCAACAGAACAATGCCTAGAAGGGCTCGTGAATGACGTAGTAATCTAGGAGTTCACTGAGCAAGAGGCCATAGCATAATAGTAGGTCGAGGCAGCTCGAGCCAAGATCAAGGTGTTCGAGGCAGAACTAGTTAGACAAGAGTGACTCGAGATGAGTCACAGGTGAGTGTTGGGGGCCTGTTGGCCCTTGACCAAGTTTTGGGAGATTCTTGGTCATGTTGACCTATTTTCGACTTCGAAAGCCTATTGAAGGAGGAATGCAAGACGAAGTAGAGTTCACGAGATATTGTCCCCTTTTTGGGATTATGTAATGGGATTGGGATGTTATCCCATGGGTTTACCCATGCTTAGGCCTATTTTGTAATATATAAATAGATGTCTAGGCAATGTAAGGGAGAGCATCTATGTGGTGTTAGGCCTCTAGTCAGATGTAAATGTATTCTAAATGCAAGTAGAGTCTGTAAGTTCTTTGTGCATGACTGTAAGAGACTTGCAGAGCTAATTGCAAGTGGTTGTAACATATGGTGGAAGGCTTTGTGTTGTAACACAAGGAAGAAGGATCTAGCGAGCTGCGCAGATCTTCTGTCCTATGCGGAGAAGATTTTTGAGGCTCTGTGCATGTAACCTATTGAAGAAGCTAATAAAGAAGAAGAGTTGGTGGACGTAGCCCCAGGGTGGGGGTGAACCACGTAAATACTGTGTTACTCTAATCTGTGTGATGTTCTGATGTGTTTATATGTTATTTTCTAAGTGCTTTGAGATGATTAGGTAAATCTGCTTATGCTTAGTGCTAATGATATGTGAGAATGTTAGATATGATCTGTATGCTTAGTGCTTGATATGCTAGATATGATCTATTAACCTATGCTAAGTGATTAAATACATTAGATCAGTGTGAATTTTGTGAAGCTCTGTTTTATCAGCGAAGTAGATATTGATTTCATATTGAGGAATTGACAGTGCTAACTACTCTATTAAGTATCATAATCACAGATTTGTGTCCCAGCTAAGGTTGCAGACAGTTGAGTTCTGCAACCACCCTTGCCTCTACCGCAGGTGAGACTTCATCTACTTCGCAGGTGTTGCTGAAAGGGACGATAGTTAGGGTTTTGTTGGTGCGTTGTTGTAGTGTTGAACCCTGGGTCTGCGTCTGTGCCAACATTTCTTTTCTTTTTTCATTTAGAAGTTTTGCAAATTAATGGTATTTAGGTTTTGGTTTGTGTGAAGTGGATTGTATTTTTTTAAAGTAAGTATTAGTTGTGTTTGAATACTTCAAAACAAAACAAAAATTGCATCTTAAGGTTTGTAGTTTGCATTGGAAGTTGTTCATTCTTCATGCTTTCGTGAAATTGTATACATTGAAGGATAAGTGTGAAGTTTTATTTTCCAGTCTTCTTATAGATTTCTTCATGCAAGAGTCTAAAAAACAATATCAATTGTGCTTCCATACCCTTTGAGTAAACAAAAGACACTAAAATTAATGGTTAATCTAAAATAGAGTAGACTCTTTATTGTTAGAAACTCCAACAAGTCTAGGTATAGGGCCTTGAAATAGGTTGGAGAGTAAACTATCCAAGGCCATAAAACTACAAATTAGAGTTGATTAAAGAGTGAGAAATATAGTAGTAGCATAGGCGCTTGCTGGGAAAGATCCTCTAACACAAGAGTCAAGCATGAGGTCAGATTAGAGTAAGTGAGGTTGATATCCCCTCCTTTGYTTATTTTGGTGTTTGTCGGATTTCTACATAAACAAAGGTTTCTTGAGTATCATTGGTCCTCTGGGTGTTGGTTCTTTTGGAAGCTTTGGGTTTTGATACCTTGCCCATATATTTTGTCTCGACCTACAACTATTCCCCCAGGTCGCRATTGTGAATTGGTAACCTTATCGGCTTGTCATAAGTTCTCACATGGGTGAATGCAAGGGGAAATACTCGTGGTACCTACTATAGACACTTAATCGTCGTTTTGAATCCTTTGGAGGTTTTTTTTCTTCTTGAGGACACATGCACCTTAGGAGAACGTTGTGATCAAGTCACCATAACTTTCTCTTGCTCATTTTTTTATTGATATCGAGACTTAATCAACTCATATTGATATCTAAAAGGTCCTTTGATTATATTTTCACTACTTCAGACCCAAGACCTAATCCACTTGGGATGAGATTTGGAAAAGTAGTTTGTGTCTATTGATTTATTATAGGTCTGCTATAGGTGTGTGCTTATTTTTGTAGTTAGTCTTATGTTGTATCTGTGTCATCACTTTTGGATCATTGATTGAAGGTGGCCAGCCAACCACTTTTTTGGTTGAGAAGGATTTGTGGACTTTCTCCTGAAAGCATGGAGCCACTTCCTAGAATGTGTGGGATTAATACCATTAGTTCATCAAAGCTAGTGCATGAGACTCTATCTGACATGGAAAATCCCGCAAGGGAGGAACCAATTCATTTGAAAATTATGGATAAGATTCTTTGAGATACCAACCAAAGGACCTCTTCCCAAGGGGATTATTATTCTTTTCCTTTCTTTGGAAACATTGGTTCCCCCTTGATGGACACCTTGGACATTCTTGGATCGACTGTAGGACTATTGATTTGGTTATGGAAAAATTCTAATGTCCTGAATGCTTTTGATTCTTCTCAAATAAGAACCTTAGGTCATGAGAATCAAGTTGAATTTGATCCTTTATCTTCTTCCTCAATGAAATATACTCCTCCTCCTTTTTCCTCATCTAGTGATAGTTTAGCTACTAGTAACTAGAAGTCTAAAAGGAATAGAATGATGAAGAATAAGAAGAAGAAAGAAAGACAAAGGGAAAATTAACCAATCGTTCCAAGTCATGTTGAGGGAAACCAATCAACTACTGCAAGTCATGTTTGAGGCAAGAACCCAAACACTTCAAGTCATGCTGGGAACATGAGTCCATTCACTGCAAGTCATACTGGAGATAGGAAACCAAACATTGCAAGTCATGTTGGATAAAATCCACCAACCATTGCAAGTCATGCTAGAGATATGCAGCCATTCTATGTAAGACATGCTGGGAGTGTGAGTCCAGTCACTCCAAGTCATATTAAAGATATGAAACCAACCACTACAAGTCATGTTAGAGAAAATTCACCAGCCAATGCAAGTTATATCAGGGACTTTCAACCAACCTCTATAAGTCATGTTGGGGGAAGAGTCCAGTCACTGCAAGTCATAATGGAACCATTTCAAGTCATGTTGTGGGAAAGCCACCAACAACTATAAGTCATGTTGGGGGAAATTAACTAGCCACTACAAGTCATAATAGGAGCGAGAAGCTAGTTACTGCAAGTCATATTGGTGATAAGCTACCAACCAATGCAAGTCATGTTGGGGGAATTGATATTATTGATAAATATAGATGAATAGGTTGCAATCCTAAGTTCCCTTGTAAAATTTGAAAGGGATATCACCTTATTCATCAGTGCCCTACTATTATAGAGGTACAAAAACTGTGTTCATAGTCTGAAGAACCTTTTGATCTTGAGTCACCTTAGTTTTCCAAACAACCCATTGAACCATTGGTTAATCAAGTGGTCGAGCTGATGAAATATTTGACTAATCCCACTCTTCTTTTTTAGGGTGATGTGTCTACTAACCATGTTGTATTTCAACGTATTCAACCATTGGTTAATTAAGTGGTTGAGTTGATGCAAGCTTTGATCGATCCCACTCTTCTTTTGTAGGGTGATGTGTCTACTAACCATGTTGTCTTGAAACCTATTCAACCAATGGTTAATGAAGTCGTGGAGCCAATGCAATGCTCGACCAATCCCACTCTTCTCTTAGAGAGTGAAAAGTATACAAAAGTGGTTGAGAAAATGAAATATTTGATAGATCTCACTCTTCTTTTAGGAAGTGATGTGTCTATCGACCATGTCTTTAGCATTTCAAGTTCAATACCTTCTGAACAACCAAAAATTCCACTCATTTCGAGCATACTCCCTCCAAGTCTCAAGATTGCTTCCTTTGATTGGAATGATCTTGTTGAACCTTGCATTCCTTATTTTGCACCTTTCCAAATAAGGGTTGAAGTTAATTGAACAAATATTTACCAATGTATTGTATGTGAATCAGCCTCCATAAACATTTTATCCTCCTCGGGTTGGAAAGATTTGGGTTCTCCCAAGCTTGTGTTGGCTACCAGTGAGCTATTGGATTTTGATAGAAGACCTATTGAATATTTTAGGATTATTCCTTATTTTCCTATCATTTTAGGTGGGAAGGATATCTTAGAAAATATGATAGTGGTCCAAGGCCCATTATAGTTCAATATGATTCTTAGGCATCATTATGTATATGATATGAACGTTGTGGTGCCTATTCTCTTTCAAGTGATGCATTTCCCTCACAATGGAAATATTGTCACTATTGATAAGCTTTCATATAATAGTCACCATCCTAGTTCAAATTTTCTCAGGTTACCCCTTTGTATGTTCCTATCATTCGAGTGGACTCTACCCCGCCATGAGTGAATTATGTGGCATCATATCCTCAATGTTCAATTTATTTTGAGAAGGAGACTTTGAAATAATGTTTTCCTTCTTAATACAAGGTCTCAACAATTCATTAAGTAATTTATCCATTGGGTGCATTAGATCCCTTGCTTACCCCTATTGGCTTGAGTAATCTTAATTTTCCTTTTGAATTTGATCTCACTATTTATGGGTCCTCATGACCTAGTAATTGTGAGTATTCATTAATAAAATATGCCATATCTTATCTGAATCTCCATCATTATATGGAATATGGTTAGTTCACTTCACCCATTTGGGTTGTCAGTCCTCCTAGATCACATGATTTCTTGGATGTTGAATTGCCTTTAGATGAGGCTATCCTTGAATCCATGACTATGTATGGTATACCATGGGAAGACATGCATCATAAATTGTTCTTTCTTCCTAAGATGGAAACTTTATAGGTTGACTATCGAAGAAACCCTTGACCTAAGCCTAACAATGGGATCTACTTGAATAAGTACGATGCAAAAGTTGAAAGGCTATGTGGTGATTTGTACCATATTGTACTTTTAAGGTTTGTTTTTTTCAAGTTTTGTATTCCAGAGAACAAATTGTTACCATAGGTTTATATATTGGATTTATTAACTTATGAATGAGTTTTTTTGGTCATATATATAGGACTTTGGAGACATTTTCTTTGGCTTTTTTTCATCATATAGATTCGCTCTGACAGGTAATGATCTAAAAACTAGCATGCAAGTTAGATTTTCCTCCTTGCATTTTTCATTATTACTTTCTTGGTTCATTTTTCCTTAGGATTTACCCCACTAATTTACAACACAAAGCCTTCTTTTCCATTTATAAGTGTGGTAGTTCACATGGTAGAGCCTATCGTTCATGGGAATGTTTATGTTCAATGGAATTTGTATCCCGTGTCAGCTATTCCTCAGACTTTTTGACATATCATGTCACCCTTCTCAGTTGTCAAGTTGTTCTCAGTATCAACAAGTATTTCTATACTATACTCATGCCAATATGTAAGGTATTCATTGAATTCTTGCTGGAAGGTCAAATCTTATTGACTATGACACATTGCTTTGAGAGTTTAACCTAGAGTAGCACTTCGAGCCTATTTTCATCATCAATAGATTACCTGGAAATCAACAAAAAAAAAATCATCATTGTTCATTGACTGAGTGGTTTCCCTTATGTTCGACATTAATACCTATATTCACAATTTGGAATTATTGCAGTACCTTGGATTCCATTTTCATCATTGGTGGAAATCCTTTCATTTGTCAGTGGTTTTCATTATCAATGATTGCTTAGAGGGTATCTTCCATGCACTATTCCATCCGGTGCATGCAAGAGACATACTTGGTGGTGTATCCTTCCATATTTTCATATGAGACCGTCAAAATCGTTTCCTTTTATTTCTTTATGTTGGGTTATGGGGGATGCCTTAATTCCCTCCTTCCAGTAGATATATGCCCATCAACTTCAACTCATTTTCTCTAGGATTAGGATCAAGAGTTTTTATAGTACCTTGGGGCTTGTACTCATCAGTGGTAGGCATTGGGTATGTGTTATATTCTTTTCATGAGTAGTAGTGTTTTTTCCTCGGGAAACATGTCGTATATTTTCCTCATTTTTCATGTTTCCTCGATTTCCTTGTCCATTGTTGGGAGCTTTTTCGACACATGGTTTTTTGCAGATGGTTTTTTATTTCCGGTTAAGGAAATACAGTTTTTGACTAATCCATGTCATTGGGTTATTTTTTTGGATGCCGTTGGCTCCTATATATTTATTGTATTGTAAACAATGTATCACTATGAATGAATATAGAATATGTTGGTTTTCCCAGTTTGGGTTTCCACGGGAAAAATCTCTCTGTAATGTTTGTATTTTCCATTGTATCTTTTTTGTTCTTTAACTGAAAATATGTTTGCAGTAAATATTGTACAAGGTTAAAATCTACATTTGGCATCAGATATTTGTTGGCTTCAGGGGACTCCTTTGTGGTCAAGGGTTTGTCTTGGGACTGTGATAATCCTTGTTACAGTGGGAGATCTATGGTATTGATTTTTTAGGTGAAAATAAATGGCGAGCAATTTGAAAATGGAGATCGAGAAGTTTAATGGGAAAAGTTTTGAGCTGTGGAAGCTTGATATGGAAGATCTATTGGTGGACATAGATCAGTGTATCGCGGTAGATCCAGGTACTGCACCTACAAGAACTTTGGCATATGACTGGAAAAAGTTGGATCAGAAGGCGAAGAGCACAATCCGACCGTGTCTCTCAGATTCAATATTACTAAATGTGTCATAGGAAGCTACAACCAAGGATTTATGGGATAGGTTGGGGAAGTTGTATTAGTATAATTCCCTAGTAAATAAACTATTCTTGAGAAAGAAGATTTATAACTTGAGGATGAGATATGGAGACTCGGCGACATATCATTTGAACACCTTCAATACTGTGGTAAGTCAATTAGTATCTGTTGAGATTAAAATTTCAAATGAAGATAAGTGTACCAATTTACTGTGTGCTTTACCAGACTCGTGGGATAGTCTAGTTGTGGCCATAGGTAGTAATACAA
The DNA here is from genome assembly GCA_032191745.1 of Picea mariana. Lineage (NCBI taxonomy): Eukaryota > Viridiplantae > Streptophyta > Pinopsida > Pinales > Pinaceae > Picea > Picea mariana. The sequence goes on from JASDQU010100681.1 coordinate 509,771, forward strand.
CTACCTTGAAGTTTGATGAAGTGGTCTCATCCTTATTGTTGGAGGAGATGAGACGGAAGAATATGGAAGGACAAAGAAAAGACACATTATGTGCAAGAGGACGCTCCTAGGAAAGAAATCTATCTAAGTTCTCAAGTGTGATATCTAATTCTAAGGATAGATCTAAATCTCCTGGAAAGTTTGTAAAGGTATGTTGGAGATGTGGAAAATAAGGGCACTACAAGAAGCAATGTAGATCCAAAGTTTGGAAAAAGAAGGGATATGAAGAATCTCCTTCTACAAAAGCCTCCAAGGAAGAAGGAGGGGATGTGTACTTGGATTCTTATAGGACACATGCATATCATGAGGCATGGTTGGTTGACTCAGGTGCATCCTTTCATATGACTCCCCACAGGGAGTGGTTCTATGAATATGAAAGGTATGATGGAGGTAATTTTTTCCTAGGTGATGATTCGACAACTGGAATCATAGGACGAGGAAAATTCAAGTTGAGGCTCATATATGGAAGGATTAGAACACTTCCTGGTGTTCTTCACATCCCAGGTTTGGCCAGAAATTTGATTTTTGTAAGAAAAATGGACGATGTAGGGGTAAAAACAATATTTGAAAAGGAAACCCGTAGGATGGTTCGAGGAGAAATGGTGTTGTTGAAGGGAGTTCGGTTTGGATCCCTATATAAGCTGCAGGGAAGCACTATTAGTGATGGGTGTAATAGTTCCATTGTTCCTGATATTGGAGTTGAAGAATAAAGAACTCCTACAGTCTCTGGAGGAAAGGTCATGCTGTGGCATCAAAGACTGGGGCATATCGGAGAGAAGGGTCTTTGACTACTACACAGTGAAGGTATGGTTGAAGGTATGTCTAACTGCTCTCTAGATTTTGATTTCTGTGAACATTGTGTATATGGGAAGAAGAATTGGGTAAGATTCCCCTCTCGTATAATGAGGGAAGAAGGAATTTTACAACTAGCTCACAGTGATGTTTTTGGACCTGTGTCGGTTCCATCATTGGGAAAATTTGTGTACTATGTCTCATTTATAGATGAATTCTCGAGGAATACTTGGATATATTTCCTCAGGAAGAAATCTAAAGTCTTTGAAAGGCTTAAAGAGTTTAAGTATCTTGTTGAGAATCAAAGAAAATAATTAAGGTGTTGAGGACAAATAATGGCAGAGAGTTCTGCAGGAATGAATTTGAATAATTTTGTAAGAAGCACGATATAGAAAGGAAGAATACTACTCCATATACACCTCATCATAATGTAGTTGCAGAAAGGATGAATAGGACAGTAATGGAAAAATAAAGGTGCATGCTCAGTGGTGTCGAGTTAGGGAAAGAATTCTGGGCAGAGGTAGTAGGTACTGCATGTTACCTGGTCAACAGATCACCCTCATCAGTGTTGGATGACAAGACTCCACAAGAAGTATGGACTGGTAAGAATCCTTCTCTCACACATCTCAAGGTATTTGGATGTGATGCATATTTTCATGTTCCAAAGTAAAACATGAGTAAGCTAGATAAGAAAGCTGAAAAGTGTATCTTTATTGGATATAAAGATGGTCTCAAAGGTTATAAGCTTTGGAACCCATAAACTAAGAAGGTAGTGCATAGCCGAGATGTGGTATTTAGAGAAATGAAGGATGTTGTTAAACAAGAAGTCATACCAAGTAAGAAAGAACCAAAGAAAATAGAGTTCGATTTAAAGGATGATGAATCCGACTCTACAGAAGAACATGAATCAGAAGAAGAAGATCCTCATACTCCAGTATTGAGGAGATCAGTTTGAAAAATAAGGCTACCATAAAGGTATACTCCATATTTCCGTTCAAATTTTTCTTTGTTTATTACTGATGATGATCCTAGAACTGTCAGGGAGGCAATGGATTCAGAGGATGGAAATCTCCGGAAAAAGGCCATGGATGAAGAAATGGAAGCCTTGGATAAGAATGAGGCTTGGGATCTAGTGGAGTTGTCGAATGGAAGAAATACCATTGGCAGAAAATGGGTATTTAAAAAGAAGTTGAATGCAAAAGGAACAATGAAGAAATACAAATCTCAGTTAGTAGAAAAGGGTTATTCCCAGGTTGAGGAAATTGATTTTTGTGAGATTTTTTCTCCTGTTTCCAAGTTAAACTCTATGATATTTTTGTTATTTGTTGTTGTTGCATTTGATTTTGAAGTAGAACAGATGGATGTGAAGACAACATTCCTACATGGGGATCTGGAAGAATAAATCTATATGAAGCAACCATAAGGATTTGTTGTGAAGGGAAAGAAGGAGTTGTTATGCAAGATGAAAAAGTCCATGTATGGTTTAAAACAATCACCAAGGATGTGGTATAAAAAAATTGATACTTATATGTTGGGACTTGGTTTCACAAGAAGCAAAGAGGATCATTGTGTGTATTTTAAATTAATTGGTGATCATTTTATTTATTTGGTCTTCTATGTGGATGACATGTTGTTGATAGGAAACAACAAGGAGATTATCTAGGATGTGAAAACTCAGTTGTCCTCTAAATTTGACATGAAGGATATCGGTGCTTCAAATTTCATTTTGGGCATGGAAATTAAAATAGATCGGAAAAAGAGGAAACTCTGGTTAAATCAGAGAAAATATGTTGAGACAATTTGTAGAGGTTTAATATGCAGGAATGTAAATTGTTCAAGATTCATATTCCTGTTGGTGTAAATTTATCTGTGGATCAGTGTCCCAAGACACAGGAAGAAGAGGAGGGCATGTCTCGTGTCCCATATGCAAGTTCAGTTGGCAGTTCGATGTATGAAATGGTATATACTAGACTAGACATTGAAAATGCAGTGAGAGTTTTGAGTAGGTATATGTCAAAACCAGGGAAGGAGCATTGAACAACAGTAAAAAGGGTTTTTAGGTATTTGCGTGGAACTTCTAGATATGGTTTGTGTTACCAAGGAAGATTGGGATTGGATAGAGTGTTGGATATACATGGCTTTGTGGATGCAGAATCGGCTGGAGATCTAGATCGTAGGATATCTACAAGTGGGTATGTGTTTAACCTGTTTGGAGGAGCAATAAGTTGGATGACCAAAAGACAAGTTGTAGTGGCACTTTCAACTATAGAAGATGAATACATGGAATCCACTCATGCAAGTAATGAAGCAGTAAGGTTACAAATATTTTTTTCAGGTATTGAGTTGGTACAAGCTATAAGGATATATTGTGACAGTCAGAGTGAAATTTTTCTGGCAAAGAACCCAACTTATCATTCAAAGACAAAGCATATAGATATTCAATATCAATTTGTGAGAGACATGGTTGAAGAAAAGAAGGTGTTGTTGATGAAGGTGGACACTTTGAAGAATGTTGTATATTCATTAACAAAATCTGTGAGCACCGAGAAGTTCTCTTGGTGTAGAGGATCCGTGGGCATTGTTTCCCTAGATTGTTGACTATGTAACCCTGTAACCCCCTATATGCAAAGAAAATAACAAGTGGGAGAATGTTGGGTATGTGTTATATTCTTTGCACGAGTAGTAGTTTCATTTTTTTTCCTCGAGAAATATGTTTCATTTTTTCCTTCATTTTTGTGTTGTCTCGATTTTCATGTCCATTGTTGGCTGGTTTTTCGGCACATGGTTTTTTGTCAATGGCTTTATATTTCTGATTAAGGAATTTAGGTTGTTGACTAATCCAGGTCATTGGGTTAGGGTTTTGGATGTCGTTGGATCATATATGTATATTGTATTGTAAACAATGTATCACTATGAATGAATATAGAATATGTTGGTTTTCCTGGTTTGGGTTTCCAGGGGAAAAATATCTATGTAATGTTTGTATTTTCCATTGTGTATTTTCTATTCTTTTACTGAAAATTTGTTTGCAGTAAATATTGTACAAGGTTAAAATCTACAGCAGGACCCCTCGCTATTGATAGTGGGAATACATCAATGTCCCCTGATCGATAGATTCTACAAGTGTTCGACATCAACTCATTTATTAACACTTGTTAGAATGTACTAGGTACCATGATTCCCATTATAATTATCAATGGGTTGCTTCACATTGGTTAATGATATACATCAATGATCTGTAATCAAAAAGTCTCTCATGTGTTTGACATCAGATCATCTATTCACATGGTGAATACTTATATGTTTGGTGGGTTTATTTTGAATACCTCGGGTCTGTAGTAGAATCACTTATTTTATGTTGTTTCCTGAGTTGCATAAGACAATACCACTCACCTATACGACATTGGTACTTGTGAAGGATCAATTTAATCATTTCATTGATTCTAGTTATCCCTCTACTCTATTGAGACATAGATCCAATGTGTGTCTAATCATGGATGTGGTATATTCTAACATGGATCCACTATGCATTCATTTTCGTGGTCATGATCACTCTATCTAAATACTTCATGGATCAACAATGTATTGGATTGGATGGACATATGTTTTTACACCTACACATGGGTATGCTATCCTCAGGAAGAGAGTTATCTCATACTTGATTTATGTTGTAGGTATTGTTCTGGTCTGTTGTTTAGTGAATTCTTCTTGKGCCCACTTCACAACTTCCTCATAGATTTTGTAATGTATTTTGGACATTAGATTCCCTTATGACCTCACACATTAGGGGGAGTCTATTATAACATCATTTCCACCCCATGTGCTTAAGATGCATCCATTGGCTTTGATCCCTAAATCTCTTGTAGTTGCAGACCAAGATTCCCCTTGAATCTCTTCAAAAATCAATTTTTGTTAATATATATGATAATTTTGATACAAACACATGCATATACACTACTTTCCCCATTGAAAAAGTGTGTATGCCTTCAAAATGCACCAAAAAATATAAATGTGTGCAAAATATGTGTTTTTGGGAGGAGTTCACAAGTTTTTAAGGTTACTTACTTTCTATTGCCCATGCATAACCACACCAACCATTAATCCTTGCTATAAATATAGAATTAAGGTGAAATAGAAGGAGAATCACCTTTATTCCACCAAACTAACCTTTGAATTTGTAACAAATTTATTCTCAAGTTTTTAATACTATTTCCCTACTTAGAAATCCATGTTTCCAACATCATTTCCCATATTATCTTGTTTGAAGAAAGAGACTCCTTGTCTTTCTCATAATTTCCTTGAGTCAGGATCATACATAAGAAGCTACCTTTAATGGCCCAGGAGGAGGCCCCAGATAAAGGTTTCAAGTGGTGCTGGCAAGGAAGGATCGAGTGAATGTATTCCATGTTTTTCTGTTCATTTTGTTAATAGAGAAATCTCTTCTTTCCCTTCTCTAATTTTGTGTACTTGATGAATTTTAATATGTTTAATCACAAGTATTTGATAGGAAACTAATTATCCTAATATAAGTTATTTAGATTAGTTATATTTCATTTCTTGTTTATACTTTACCCCCAATATTGTTGTTTCTTGTGTGCAAATCAACGAGGTGTATCTCAGAGTGTGAGACCAAAGCAGAGACCTTCCCATAGGGATATTCTTCAACCTTTGTTACTCTAAGTGTGTAGTTCAAATTACCTCGTAGTTGCAAGAATGTTCATTTTTTCTACTCCGAGATTGAGTTAGTTGTCTCTTTGTTTTTGTTCTATTGTGACCCTGACCCTTGTCATAGGATAGAAAATTATGTAACATCTACCCTAGTAGAAGACATAAAGAGTGGAGATAACGCCTTGCATGATTTTGGAGCCTTGATTTTTTGGGATATATGGCTAGGGAAAGATCATGGAGTTATTGTATTTTCTATGATCCATGGAGGCATTGGTGCTTATGATGATGCAAGAGTGAAAGATGTGGGTTTGAGGATTTAAACCCTATAATGGACATGTAAATTTGGAGGCTATCATTGGAGTTGTTTTTGCATACACTTTTTTGATGAAACATGGATAAGGTTTTCAAATCCTAAGGAAGACAATTGTGCTAGTGTGGGGATCTTATCGTTGAATCCAAGGAAGAATTGTTCGTGTTAATGCTTTCTTATTGGAGATCATTGGTGTTGAATAGGGCTTTCATTATTTTCCCTTGCAACCTACCCACCCCTTAGGTTTTATTAAAAGGGTGGGCTATCGAAATTTTTCTTTTCCTTATCCATATAAAGACTCTTATCGAGGGAACCTCATCTTCTTCTCATCAATATCTTTCCAACTATTGTAACCATGCTCGAATCTGAGCTTTGGATCAAAAGTTATGGTCTCCTAAAGTTGTAGGCCTTATTACAAAAACCCTTTCATTCCCACATTGTTATCACTCTATAAATTGCCTTGGCTGAGGAGGAAAATCACAAAGGTAACCTCAAAACCACTTTAGAGATGAAACTATCCCTTTCAACTCAGAGAGGTATCTCTCTTTACAACTCAGTCAAGAATGGCAGGTTTTCAAATTGAGCACAGTGGCTAGATCTATAATTTAGGAAATTTATAAGGTTGTTGGCAGAGGTGAGAAGGAATTCATTGGGCTTGGAGTCAAGTTCAGAGAAATGGGAACTATCAGTGATTGGTTTTAGAGCTATCAAGGAAGCAGGGGATAGGTAGATGATGGCCTTTCAGTTAAAATATCAATATAATGGAAGAAGAGAGAAAAAAAATAACTACATTCAGAGCATCAAATAAGATGAATTATCACCGTGTTTCAGAGGAAATTAAAATACTTAATTGCTTGATTTAGAGCATCAAAACCAGATGAATTCCAAATCATTAATTTCCAATCAAGTATATTTACAAGTTACAGAAGAAATGAAAAAATATAACAATAGAATACATACATAAACGAATCACATACTTCATACCACCATCACAAGAATCTCTCGTAAGAGTAGCTCTGTACTTCTGCACTGATATTTCATTAAAATTCAGAAGATTACAAAATTCCCCAAAATATGTCTCTTCTACGCTCTTTCCAACCCTTTGCACATTTTCAATTACAAAATATATAGAAAATAGTTTATCTTAGGCTTAGGGATTCGAGCTCAATTGTTTCCCCATGAATAGATTTGGTTACAATCAAAATCGAATCTAATCACAATTTTTTTGCAAAAATATAGGAACAAACTTTGAATTCATTTATTACAAAATATTCCTTGGATATTTAAAACTTTCTATACCAAATGATCAATATTTTGAACGTTGGATTTGATTTTCACGTGTGTTGACAGTTGGGGAGTCGAATAATTACCTATCAAATATTGATTTGGAAAAACAGGTTCAGTTTCGCAGTGTCTAGGAGGTTTCGCAGTGTACTATAATTTACAACAAATTTCGCAGTGAGCCCACTCTATGAAACTTTTTCTAGGCCTGTGATCATTTATATGATTGTTTATTTCTATATGTAAGGCAGTGAGGAGTCTAATAGTCTCTCAAAAAACCAAATTTGAAGACTAAAACTTGCTTTAACATAATCCAAAAAACTCAAACCTCAAACATTTTCTAGCTGCAAAATCAAGGTTTGATTTGTTGATTTGAAACTCCGTGTATAATCAAAATTGAGACAAATTGATGAGCATCTGACTTGTGACCTATGACCACCCATAAGTCATTTAGTTTCTACATGGGTCAATACATCCAAGTTCCCTTTCACTTCTTGTTCTTGTCGTTGCAACCTTTTCTTCAGGGCTCTGTTTTCTTCCTTTAGGAGTCTGTTATGCTATTCGAGGTTTTTGACCTACCTGTAGAGAGGAAAGGATCTTCTTAGAATTTGATTTCCATTGTCAAGGGATTCCTCATATAGGTCGAAATTTTCATATATCTTTTTGATCACTGTTCTTTCCTTAGCCCTCATCTGTGTTATGGTATTATGTGCACTTTTTAGTTGTTGTCTTAGTCCCTACACTATTCCATTATTCCTTGGTGAAGAGTGTGTTTCAACAGTATCTGAAATCACATGTTGGACATGGGATTCAATGACATCTGTTTCTTCTAGGGAAATCTTTTTGACAACAGACCTAGTTAAATGCCTCTTAGGATTTTCCTCCACTACCCTCCTCTTCCTTTTGCTACCTTGGTTGGTAGGTATCTTTGTGATTTAATCAACTTCCTCGGGGATGAAGAAAATATTTTTACCTTTATTTTCTATTTTAGAAGATTTAGGAGCATCTACCTCAATTTATGTGCTTTGTTCAATTGGTCTTTTTGCATGCTTCCCTTTATAACTCTCTGGGACTGTTGAAACTGTCTTTCCACCTGAAGAAGGTGGAATTTTCTTGGTTTGGGGAGTGGTAATCTCTTAGGGAAAGCATACTGAGGCTAATAATGACTCCCACTCAGTATTGGTTTTCTTGATTTATTTCATCACTAAAAGTTTGATAAGAGAGAAATGAAATAGGCTAAACTCAATATGTTTGGTTTTGGTCTGCACCATGTATTCCATCTTTCCAAGCCTCCTGCATAGATAATAAGGCAAATTGAGGGGTTTATTTCCTGTGAAATGAAATAACAACATTATATGATACTTGTAAACCTTTTTGAACCGTCCCTCACAGGTAAAGTACCTTTCAATGATCCTCAAAAGATGATCAAAATATTCAAGCAAGTGTTTCCTTGGAACTCCAACTATTAGGTCTTCATATTGATGTTCAGGTTTAAAATAGTCATTGCAGAAGGTGAAATCAAGTGCCATAACTTTGAACCACCTGTCTCCTTGTGTGGGCATATTTGTTGCAACAACAATTTTCTGCTCTGTCACTTGGAATTCTAGAGGCCCAATTCTAGTTTTGGTGCCTTCAAAGTTTAGGGAAAATTGATTTTCCACCTCTACGTTGTAGTAATGTAGTTTCTCAAAAAATGCTAGAAACTCAACCTGCTGGAAAGAATCCATTCTCATCATATCTATATTTAGTGAATCCATTCCTTGAGGCTCAAAACTGTAAATTTCTCCACCCTTTTTGTATTTATTATTTTCCACTAATGTTGTTGTTTCCATGATGTGATGAAATGAAAATGATTTTTACACAACCAAATACCTACAATAGCTAGGGTTTAGATGGCGCCTAGGGTTTGTGGTAGACGAATTAATTTATGCAGAGAAGGTAAACACTCAAGTAGTTTAGGGATGCTTAGGGAAGAGAGGGTTTTTATAGGTAGAATCCTTCAATGGTCATGACAAAACCATAACACAAAGCATGGAGTTTTTGCAGCATTAGGGTTTGGTGCATAAATTAAGGTTTTACACTATAAATATTTTGTAGCAACAGAGCAGGAGATGTCAGAGTATCTAAGGGTCACTTTGAAATAAAATGCATCAAAGAAATGAAATTGAAATGAGTTGCATTAAAAAATTTCCAGGTTTCACAGCAAAACATGGTTTTTCAACGAGCCAGAGAATTGTGCAGCAAACTAGGTGATTTCATAGCGTGCAGGTCCAGACACCAGTTTCACAGCTAGAGATCCGGGCATTTTCGCAACAGGAGAATTTTTTAGGGAAACTTTGATTCCTTATGAGTGATTTCAAATAAGAGGAGGGATCATTTAATAAGATAACCTGCCATCTTGTCCCTTCACACCATCAAATTCAATTAAAATCCCTTGATAGTATGAGAAAGTGCTAGGATGATGATGACACTATTTGTTGAAAAAATCTAGGAACTTTCGTAGAAACTTTTTCAAAGCTAGAGGAAAACTACTTGTCCAATTAGCAGAATGGTACAATAGCATAATACAACTTGCCAAGACTCAAGTACATGCCATATCAAAATCTTACATTGCCATGATGACCTATTGACATACGTTGATCTTTGAAATGATATAAGATCAATTTAAAAAAAAAATATGACTAATGACCCTTTAATGACTCAACTAACTCAATTGATATGACCATTAAAAAATGACACCTTATCTCCTATAAATGCAAGGTGTAACTTTGGACTTATTTGACTGAAATACCTAGGAATACACAAATGCTAGACTAACAAGACTCAACCTATATATATACACTTTTTAAATGAATCATGTATTGGTCTCTACAAGACCAAGTCATGAATATGAAACTCAATAAACATTTCTAACTTGACTTGACCTTATTCACATTAGTGAACCCTAACACATGCGACACCCATGTGGCACCCACGTGGCATCCACATGGTTCATTTGGTGCATATGTGGTTGTTGATGTGGATAAAGACTCAGAACCTACATGGTATTTGATCCACTGAGGCCCCCGACCTATCGACCCTCGACCTTTCCACACTCAACACCACCTAACTTCTCTCTTTGTCAATATCCGACATGTCGATATCATCATACCAGGTATCGACCCATTGCAACACCACCTAATTTACACTCAGTCAATAGCTGACATGACGATATTGGCCTACTAGGTATCAACCTATTCCAACATCACCTCATCACAACCTCCTAGTGAGTGATATGATGATAGTCTGATTGGTACCCTATACATGTGGCCCAATCTGGTCCTACTGTCTGGCTTAACACGTGGTACATATGGAACGACTCCGTTCACACCTAATAATATTATTAGGCTAATTAATCATTATGTTATAATCTCACGCTATATGATTTTATTTATTTAATCCACATTAATGTTAATTAATCTTCATTAATTTAATATCCCATGTAATGAAATTTTCGCTTATTCTAATTTACCGGCCCAGTAAATACTAAGGATTTACTCTATCTTTTACTTTGGGAATTCGACATCCTCATAAGGTTTAATGTTAATTATTTTAATTAACCGACCCTCGATATATCAAATATATATAATATTACCATTTCCAAGCAATATTAATATTTTAATTAATAATAGATCCAGGTTTTCTATATTAGTTTATTTTATCCTTATACCGACTCCAGGTATCTTACGTAACAAACGCTCCTTCAAATTTCAAGCTCCCAGTGCCTGATAGCGTGGTGAGGATTTAATAACACCAACATATATATGTGTGTGTGTGTGTGTGTGTGTGTGTGTGTGTGTGTGTGTGTGTAGCTCATCTTATAGTTACTTATAATTCAAATGCCCAACCAACACTCTGTTCTCACTCAAAATTACTAGTAATTTCTTACAATAGTCTATAAAACTAGAATAGTCAGAGGAAAACAACATAATATATATTTACACAAATCTCTTTAGATTTTTACAATCATCCAGGAACAGGAAGCAACAAATTTCACTACTTGAGAAGAATATCAATTCTTCATAAAACCAAAACACAAATTCCATGGCATTAAGAAATTTATCATGGCATATGCAAATTAATGAAACACTTATCTGAGAATTAAAAGTAGGTTGGAAACTGCTGATGGGTGAGCCTCTTTCCACCCAACCATAGGCACAACTTTCTTTGTCTATCCTTGTAGTTGGCCACCCCCTAGATAGAATATGATTCCATAAGGGAAGACTCTCACTCCATTACAAAGATAAACAAATGAAGGCTACTCTCCTTCATTAAAAAAAAATAGCAAGATAAATTTCTAATTTCACCAAGAAAGGGGGTCTTCTCTTGACTCAAAGAGTCACAACAGTTAGCTTACACAACTAACATTCAAAAATTCGCAGCCTTGTTTATCAACTTGATTTATAAATTCTTCCTCACTATTTCTTACTAAAAAAACCAAAAAACTTAACTTCTCTTTGTTTTTCTAAGAACCAAAGGAGTTCCCCACACCCCTCTCCACTTAGATTTGGTCCCCAGACTCAACCATGTGTGTCCTCCTTCCTTTGCCAATGGTTTTCCTTATTTTCTTACCTTCTACGACAAGATTCCATGGGTCAAATCCCCCTAATTCGTGGGTCAGATCATAACTCTCTAGATGGGTACTTTTCTACCCATGCTTCTGAGGCAAGGCAGTTTTGGTACAACACCCCCATTCTTTTTCATAATTGTGGGAAGTTGGTATTTCAACTACCAACTTCCTTCTTTAACTGAATTCTGGGAAAAATGACAATCTGGGTTTTTTTTCTTGAATATTAAATTGGCAAGGAAATTTCCTCCCTTTTTCCCTCTCATGGCATCATCTTTGTGTAAGTGCTCCACTCGTCAACACTTTCTTTTTATTATCATCGAAATGAATTTTATCATTTTGATTGTTCATCATGGTCCAAACATTAAACATATTAGCTATGAATCATGGAGACATTTAGACATATGTTTTCATGTTAGGGAAAATGGGTTGTTACATCCCTAGCTAGGGTTGTTGGAGAGCTTAAAGATTGTACCAACTTTGTGATAAATTTGTGGTATGTACATGTATTTTAGGCATTTGTCTCTCTCTATCTCTCTCTCTCTCTCTCTCTACACACACACACACACACACACACACACACACACACACATATAAATATAAAGTTTTCAATTGTCCAAAATTGTCAATTATCAATTTTCAGGATTAGTGTGTCTCAATGATTTGACATAAATTAAAGCTAGAATTATTAAGTGATTTAACATTAATATTCAAGAACACGGGGAATATTTATTGCAGTAATTACAATGGTCATAAAATGAATTCCAAATTTGTTTTATGTGGGCTGAAACGTGTTGACACACTTTGGTATCTTTTCTCTTGGATTGCCTTGTTGATTGAGGTTGTTAAGACGCTAAATATTGTCCATTGTTGTTTTTTTTGTTTTATTTATATCTTATAACAATCATATGGATAAAAATTTCTAGTGTTAATATCTAGGAAACCTCTAAGAAAGAGGTGAAATATTTTAAGTTTCATTAATTTCCCTAGATTCAGAAAATTTCTACAGAGGGATTTATGCACATGCTCCACATGTGTGTGGTAGGCCCATAAGCCATAGGTCCCAATATGGAAAATTGGTTTTATACTACTTGTAATGTACTTAACTAGTAGAAACAATAGAACATGAACAATATTCATAGAAATATAAGTGTGGAAAAGAAAACACAAGAGCCAATGAGATAAAGCCTACAAAATAGAACCCTTGTATTGATTATTCCAAAAGAGAGAAATGTTCACAAGCCTCTTTGAGATGGAAGCCTCCTTTGAGAAGAGCTCCAAAAAAAACAAAAATTCTTAACAAAACATTATATATCCTTTTACCTTTATAAATATTTCATTTCTAGAAAAACCATGTCTACTTGTGGTCCCATCATTAATAAGTACCACCCACCTAGTGGGCCTTATTTAATAATGATGACAATTTTATGTTAAGAATATGGCCTTTTACATTAATTGACTAGCTCCTAATTACCCCAAAGAAGAGAGGTTAGGGTAGGATCATAAAATGCTCTCTCGTTTCAAAAGCAACATTGTCCTCAAGGCTAGATATGTGGAAATTGCTATAAAAAATTTTTCCAAGAACACTTAAATTTTTTCTATTAAAAAGGTGTGGTCAAGACCTCTAAGATACGAAGGATGAGATTCAAAGTTACAAAGCTATCCAAAAATGGCTGTATTGAGCCACATTCCTAGCAAAAATCTAGCTTTTTCTTCAAATTGTTCCAAATTCTAAAACTGCTACAACTATGAACTATGTATAGTTGGTAGTAGATACCAGAAATACATATACATAGGAAAAACATAATCAATCAAAAAGATTTTGAGTCTTCTACCAGATTTATTTTGTAGGCTAGGTCCCTACTTGCTCTATTCTATATCCAGAGGGTTGTTGAGATCAAGAATTGGAGCTATTGATGATTCAAAGGAAATTCGGGCGATGTCTGTTGATGACTGTTGGGATCTAGTTTCCACTCTAGCCTCCTCTGAAGGTCCTCATCCTGACTCCTTAGTGCATTGAATTTTTCATGGAGCTACCCAATTAAGGTTCAATGTTGACCCATAGTTTCCATTGCATAAGATACAGTTGAATATAGTGCACAAAGTCTGATAAACATTCAATGGAGGTTTTATGAGTCGCTAATCTCCATTTCACCATCCATACGTTTCCTAGGAGATTGTGAGTCCATGAATTTGTTTAACGGGGAAATCTTCTCACTCACATAGATTTATTGAGTCGAATTGAGGGAAGACCTGGGGGAAAAAGGTATATACCCACAGATTAACATGATGATGCATCAAGAGGAAGTGTTAGGCTCTAAGATAATCATGAACTTACCCATAGGTGGACCAGTCTAGACTGACGATAAATGTATCGGAATGATGCACTTGTTCACATTTTTATTTTCTATGTCACCTTCTCTTCTCATCGTGACTAAACCTAGAGTACGAAGCCTACCATAATAAAAAATGAAACTGTAATTTACTTGGAGTTAAGTTAGCCAAGTTCACTCACACCCTGCCACCTTCTCCATGCTCAAGATGAAGTCTGCTAACATCATGACATGTTCCAACTGCAATGTCTATGCAATTCCACAAATTGAAGCAAGAATTGGAAAGTCTAGATTCATTGTTGTGCACCTGTATGGGTACTGGATGAAATACACCACACACATATGAGATCTACACCTTCTGGATGATTAACTTCCTTTTCTCACAAATTTAATCCGAACCTTGGGGCTTACCTATGGCCAGGTTTTCCATTATGTTCGTTGTTGTGTTGAATTGTATGACCACTTGGAAGAACTTCCCTTGAATATTTCTGATTGAGAGTCGAATATAGTCCACTATTTTCTTTAACCAAGAGTCCTTTGGCATGGATTTGAAAACAAATATTCTAATCAAATTTTGAGAATCATCAATTATATTGAATCTAGAAATTTGTCATTGTTTGACTAATTGAATGCCTTGGTACATAGAATAGGCTTCTTATTTGTTGTTGGTGGTGATTCCTAGATTAAAATAGAAATAAAAAACTATGTGTTCTTTGGGTCCATATAGTACTCCCCCCCCGCACCTGCCTCCCCTGGGATTCCCTTTGAAGCCCCATCAAAACTTAAAGTATGTAACAATTGGGATGAAATCCAAGTGTCAAGTTTTGAGGATGGAAAATTAAGCTACCATCTTGATCGTTTTGAAACCTTAGGTTGGGGAACTAGAAAAATATTAAATTTTGTTACCCATGCTTTCTCTTCCAAGGTTAGCGTGGTCGCATCCTCCTATTTGATTCATTTGGAATTCAGGGATTCAAAAAGATGAGTCACAACCCTTGTAGAAACAATAATGGGAAGGGTTCTTTTGTTTTGAAAAACAATGCAATTCCTAGCTAGCCAGAGTTTCCAAAGAACATATTCAGGAAGCGCTTTCCAGAGCCTTTTCAAAATTATTTTTCCTTGAAAAGAACCCTGGTATTATTGCTCCCATTTTACCAGAAGGGGCTTGAAGTTAGTTGTCCATTTGATTTTTTAGTAGATTCCTTGATAGAATGAGTACCAAACCTTCTTTGAGAAGTCACACTCCCACAAGAGATGTTGTGTCATTTCATAATTGCTTTCACACAATTTGCACAAAAAGGGGCCGATAAACCCTCTCTTTTGAAGGTTTTATCCAGTTAGAATATTCCCATGAGAAAGAGTCCAACAAAATATTTTTACTTTTGGAAGACCATCTGGATTCCATATGTTTCTCCACCAAGTCGTTCTTTCTAGAAGGTTAGTTTGGAGAAGCAAGGCTTGATATCCTTCTTTCACAATATAACCATTAGTTCCCCATCCTCGACTATCATGTGTTCTACAATGTACTGGGGCCTCCCCTTGCAGGTATTTTGTAAGATATATAACTTGATTTTGAAGCTGAGGAGGGACATCCCCAAAGTTCCAATTCTTTCAAGTTCCATCATCATTCCAATCAGAAATGTCTAAAAGAGTTGATTTTTGATGGGATTCCATCCAATCCTTAAGGTCTTCATAGTGATCATTCTGTTCCAGAGGATTTTGGTTTAAAATATTATCCTTCCAAAGAATGATAGATTTTCCATTTCCTAGGATCCAATACAGGTCTTAATGTAGAAAAATAATTCAAGTCCTAAGCAATTTCCAAATAGGGGAACCAAGGGTGTTTGGAAGGATTATATCCATACTTCGCTTTCTATTTCCCAAACTATTTTTTTTACTATTTTTGTTTTCCACCATTCTTTCCTTCCTATGACAATTCACCTAAGAAATTTTCAACCCAAGGATATATTCACTATTTCTGGATCACAAACTCCAAGCCCCCCATGATCCTTGGGAGATTTCACGATATCCCATTTGACTAGATGGAATTTTTTTTGTGTTTGACTTGCCACCTTTCCAAAGAAACTTTCTTATGAGTTGGGATAGATTCTTTTTAGTTCCCATGGGTGCCATAAGAGAAGATAATTTAAATAGAGGAAGGGAGGATACAATTGATTTAATTATAACCAAGCACCCTACTAGATTTAACCAAATTACTCCCCAGGATTCCATCTTTTCTTTGATTTTTTGAGTTATGATTTTCCAATATTCCCCTAGGATGGATTTTAAGAAAATTGGTATCCCCAAGTATTTAAAAAGATTCTAATCTTCTGATATGAGAAAAGAGAGAATTTGTGCGAGGTCCCTAAGGAACTGCGCATCTATATTCCAGGCATAGATTTGAATTTTGTTCTTATTTATGAGACCTCCAGAGATCTGAGTGAATTCATCCAAAACTAGTTTGAATCATCTTGAAATTATTCTTGAAGCCCCATATTAGGAGTAGTGTGTCATCTACAAACTGGGAGTGATTTAATATCTTGACCCTCTTGGCTATTCAGATTCTAAGTATTGTTCCATTAGTGCATTCCAATTCCAACCATTGATTCAAAGGTTCTAACATGAGCACATATAACAAAGGTGACAATGGACAACCATGTCTTAATTCTCTTGTGGCTTTAAATAAGTGGGTTGGCCACCCATTGATTAGAGGAGCGATCCAAGGGTTTTCTATGCAGGAGTTTATCCAAGAGATAAAGAGATGGTTAAACCCAAATTTTTTTAAGACTACCTTGAGGAAGTCATGGTTTACTCTGTCAAAGGAATTTTCCATATCTATTTTAATCGYCRTTCCCTTTTCTCCTCAGCTGTGGCTTGAGTGTATTCCCTTAGCTTGGACTAATATTATGTTGTTCCAAATTATTCGTCCTACTACAAATCCCCCTTRATTGGAAATAATTAAGGAACTAAGTAGCGGTTTAAATCTATTGGAAATGATCTTGGCCATGATTTTGTAAGAAACATTGCATAGTGATATGGGTCAAAATATGTCAAATGAAGAGGATCCTTTCTCTTTTGGAAAAAGAGACAATAAGGTCAAGTTAGTATCTCCCCCTAGATGATGAGACCTTTGTACATATCTGAGCATCCAAATATAATCAAATTTAATAATGGACCAACATATTTTAAAGAAGTGGATGGTGAAGCCATTAGGGCCTAGGGCTTTGTCCAGGTTGAATTGGTTGATAGCCTTTATGATTTACTCTTCCTCCACTTGTTTATTGAGCTCAATATTATCCTCTTCTGAAATCAACTGAGGAAGGCGAGAGATAAATTTGTTTCTCATCTCTACATCCAAGTCCCCTGATTTCATATACAGTTGACTATAGAACCTGGTAGCATGTTGTTTTATTTCTTCAAAATATTGTATGGTTTCACTAGTTGGTGTATTTATTTCCTCAACTTTGTTTTTCCACCGTCTTACCATCGATTTCTTGTGGAATAAGGTTGTGTTCTTGTATCCAGGCTGTAACTAAAGGATTCTTGATTTTATCCTCCATATTGTTTCTTCATCCCTCAAGGATTTTATATAATCTCGATGGGTTTCTTGTTCCCTTTGAAGGAGTTCAGGATGAACATCCATTGTTTCAAATGCTTCGACTTGTATGTATTCTATTTCTTTTTTTCTAGAACCTCCATGTGGAGATGGTGAGAGAAATTTTTTGCAAATTTATTAATAGCCAACTTTGTGAGTGTAAGCTTCTGCTCCCAAATGTGCACTAGAGATATTATGATCCATTGACTCCAAGTTCTATATATTAGGGGGGGAAAGTCAGGCTTCTCCATCCAAATGGGATTGAATTGAACGAGGAGGGCCCCCAATTGGGATCTTTTTCTAAGGAAAGGGAGATGGGGCGATGATCGGAGCTAGACGAGGGGAAAATTTTGGATATAAAATAATTTGATTGGGTGAGGAAGGAACTACTAATCAGAAAACGGTCTAGACTAGGTGCTATGAGACTTGGTCCAACCCTTCTATTATTCCAGGTATATATTCCTTTTGTGGGGGGGACTTCGATAAGGTCCAAAGAAGAAATGGAAATTGCTATAAAATTGTTGTTAATTCCCAAGTGACATATTTAGATTGCATATCATTCCACTATATTAGGAATTCACAAGTAGTGCAATGACATAGTCGACAATCTCTTGTGGCAAGCACTACTTTTAGTTGTAACCAAATAGAGCCTTCTTTAGCTAGTTCTAGAAGGCTACTTTGAATTTATAAATTCATCCCCATGACCTTTTTCAAACATTACACATGAAAGAATGGATGGATCTTGGAGTGGGTAGGAAGATCCAACATATAGGTAACTTGTCTAATGTGTTGTAAGATTTAATAGGGTCCTTATAGATTCAGTGCTATCTTTTGATGGCCAATGTTTTGAGAGAGGTTTCCTTATAGAGATAAAGATGAAGAAACACAACATAATTACCAAATTGGCAAGAACTCTCTAGAAAATAATTTTTTAGATATTGCATTTAGTGGTTGTTTTTACCCCCGTTTCAAAAAGTGGTGCTACCAGTAGCACCCATTTTTCTAGGTCAGATTTATAAAGATTTTAAACTATGATATGTGATCCAAAATTTAGGGGGTGTATGGTCTAAATTCGTATGCAAAAGTCATAAAGCTATAAATATAATAGAATTTCCATGTGGATCAAGTAGATTCCCACCTCCTGATTAATTAATTGGGATAACAGGTTGCCCATATCGGTCAAAGAGAGTCCCACCTCTCCAATATTGTATTGGGTTTTATTTTCCACTACTTAGTTAGCTGGGTAGTTAGATCTATTATTATAATAATAGAGACTCATTTAATGAGCTCTTTCCATTATTGTATCAAGTTTTATTTTCCACTACTTAGTTAGTTTGGTAGTTAGATATATTATACTAATAATAGAAACTCATTTAATGAGCTCTTTTTGACTTAGTCCAATGGACCATTTTGTAATGCTATATAAAGACCTGGAAAGACTTCTCAAGATATCAAGTTACTCATTTTGGTTTCTCTCATATTTTCTATTATTCATTGTGAGATTAATTAGCTTTGAGTGATTTACTAGTAATTAGTTTTAGAGGTGAGGCTCCCCTTTGAGCCTCACCTCCCAAGTACTTCATTTACTTTTTCTTCTTTTCATGCAATATTGGCATGTCTAAGATCCTCCTCTCTTGGCATTCAATCCATCCAAATCTCAGCCCTCGAGATCTGTATCAGTGGTATCAGAGTGGGTAGACTCTCCATTGAAACAAGGGTTTGAAGCATGTTGCAGGTTCAAACATTTACAACAATCACCAACCTCCTTTTGGTACTATCGGAATCCATTTTTCAGGCCATACACTATAAGCATCACAGTTGGTTCACATGAACTACAAGTTTTTGTTTAACCTTGAATCTTCATTCACCATTACAAGGAGAACCATACATGGATTCACTACATCTATACATAGATCCACTACATCCATTGGTATGCAAAATTTTAAACAATTTTGTAGGGTGTCCATGCTACCCACGGAGGTTCCACAACCTCTACAACAACCCATGCTGCTCTACAAACCCTTGGTATCCTTTGTGTCCATCTACACTCGGCCAAATTCAAAGAGGTGTTTTGGCCTCTACACAGCATTTCAGAGGCTCTACCATAGCTCATTGGAAATATCTCTTCAAGATATCAAATGGGTATTTCACATAATCACATTTGGCTTATTGGTTTGAGAGATATAATCAATTGAATCTCAACATGTATTTGACCCAAGGAGGCCGCGCATACCACCATATTCAATGGTCTTTTTCTGCCTACTCTAGAAAATATAGAAAGAGTTCCACATATGACTGGAAATTTATCTTCAAGATCTCAAATGGGTATTTCTAGGAATCACATTTGGCTTCCTTTTTTTGAGAGATATCATCGATTGAATCTTAGCATGTATTTGACCCAAGGAGGTCACACATACCACCATCTTCAACAGTCTATTTCTCCCTGCTCAGGAAATGACAGAAGGATTTCCACATATTTCTGAAAATATCTCTTTAATATCTCAAATGGTTATTTTTCATAATTTCACTTTGTTGTCTGGTTTATGAGATATCTTTGTTTGAAGCAACACATGCCTGTAAATATCGTGGTCATGTGCCCTTCAACTTCGACCTAGTTTTTTTCACTCCATGGTCTACCTCAAAACAAGTTCCATATACCGATAAAAATATCTCTTTAGTAGCTCAAATGGGTCTTCGATGGAATTGGATTTTATCACCTATAGCATAAGTTATGAATATATTTGCAGAAAGATGTTCACAACCCCCAAAGTCATGATTTGTCCATATTATTTTTTAAATTTGGGGATTTTATTAAAATTACTTTTTTTTTCTAGCCATGTACAATGCCATTGTCAACTAGGTTATGGGTCAACCACTCAAAACCCTTCTCTTCATTGGGTATTTTCACATTGTAATCATAATGGTACAATAAAGAGGTTTCTATTTTTAGCATGGGTGAAATGATGGGGACCATCATTTTCTAAGGGGGGAGGATCCGAATTTTAGGGGGTATATGGCCTAAATTTCGATGCAAAAGTCATAAAGCTGTAAAGATAACATATTGTCCATGTGGATCAAGGAGATTCCCAACTCCTCATTAATTAATTGGGCTGACAAGTTGCCCATATGGGTCAAAGAGAGTCCCACCTCTCCATTATTGTATTGGGTTTTATTTTCCACTACTTAGTTAGTTGGGTAGTTAGATCTATTATTATAATAATAGAGACTCATTTAATGAGCTCTTTCCATTATTGTATCAGGTTTTATTTTCTACTACTTAGTTAGTTGGGTAGTTAGATCTATTATACTAATAATAGAGACTCATTTAATGAGCTATTTTTTACTTTGTCCAATGGACCATTTTTTAATGCTATATAAAGGTCTAGCAAACCTTCTCATGATATCAGGTTACTCATTTTGGCTTCTCTCATATTTTCTATTGTTCATTGTGTGATTAATTATCTCTGAGTGATTTACTAATAATTAGTTTTAGAGGTGAGGCTCCCCTTTGAGCCTCACCTCCCGAGTACTTCATCTACATGTCTTTGTCCATGCTTCTTTTCATGAAATATTGGCACGTCTAAGATCCTCCTCTCTCGACATTCAATCCATCTAGATCTCAACTCTCGAGATCTGGATCAATATGTAATGTTGCAAACAAAAACCTTAAAATTGACCCCCAAATTGAAAAGGGGGTGCTACTGGTAGAACCTCCATTTTTCAGTGTTAAAACTACAAATTGTTTGGAACCATGGCCTTGACAATTGCTACCATTGTGAACAAAAGCCTTAAAATCAATCCTTGAATCAAAAAGTGGTGTTGCTAGTAGAACTTCCTTTTTTATTTCAAGGTTAAAATTACACCTTGTTTGATATAATAGTTTTGAAAACTCGTGCCAACCTCAAAATCGATGCATGAATCAAAACATGGTCCTATCTACAACACCTCTATTTTTGGGTGGCTAAAATTGTGAAACTAAGGAAACATGTTTTTCTTTAAAAATAGAAATAAAAAACAAACATTTTCAATTTAAAAAAAAAAATTAAATAAAAAAAAAAACCCGTAATTTATAAGATTAAAAAAACAAACTAATCTAACCAAGTTTACATTTTTTTTAAAAGATACCTTTTTCAAACACATCGAAAAAAGAAAAAGAAAAAGAAAAGGAAAAAAAACATATAGACTTAAAATTGCCCCATTCCCTCGCCCAAGAAATTTAAAAAATCAGTTTTTTCGAAAAAAAAAAAAATGTTTTTGGCTTTTAGTTTAAAAAAAATGAAAATTAACATGTTTTTAAAAATTTTTATGAGTTTTTAAACATGTTATATGTGTGTGTTTCTTTTTTTAATGATTCAAAAAAAAACCTCCTTTTTACATTTTTTATTTTTTTAAAGTAAACTTGGTCTAATGGGGTTTTTTAAATAATTTTTTCCTCATCTATTTTTTTTATTTTTTGTTTATTTATGTTTTAATTATCTTATAAATTATTCTATTTTTTTTTTTTAATTTGAAATTTCATTTTTCATTTTCATTTTTAATTGAAAATGCTCATTTTTTCTTTTTCTTTTTTGACTTTTTTAAAGAAAATCAATTTTCCTTAGTTGGCAATTTTGGGCCTAAAACAAAAAAAAGGTATTGCGGATAGCACCATGTTTTGATTTGACAATTGATTTTAAGGTTTTGATTTGTAGTGGCACTAATTGTCAAGGCCAAGGTATCAAACAAGTTGTAATTTTAAACTCAAAATACAAAAAAGGGGTTCTACTAGCAACACCATTTTTTATTCAAAGATTGATTTTAAGGTTTTTGTTCGCAATGGTACCAATTGTCAAGGCCATGGTTCTAAATGAGTTGTAATTTTAACCCCTCCAAAAAAGGGGTGATTCTATGAGCACCTTTTTTTCATTTGAGAGTTAATTTTAAGGGTTTTAGTTGCAACTATACGAAGATTTAATACCATGGTAGGAAGAAGGTTGTAATTTTAACCTCAAAGAAAAAGGTGATTCCGGGAGCACTGATTTTGATTTGGGGGTTGATTTTGGTGTGTTTGACACAAAAATATGAGTTTTTATGGATAAAATCTTGTTTTGAGGTCATAGTTCTCATCAATTCAATAACTATGTTACACCTTATCCCCTTTGGAAAAAGAATGCTTAGAGTGATGTTGGTTGGATTGTTGCTACATTTTATTTTGAACCAAAGATAAATTGTTCTTAAGTGTGTGAAGAATGGTCACTCTAGTGCTAAGTGATCCAGTTCTTGAAGCTTGGATGTGGTGGGTAAAGTGGAAGCCACTGAGGGGGGTTTTAGGCCATATATAGCTTCATATGGTGACATTTTGGTAGCACCATGATAAGTGGTATTGTACCACCATTCTACAAGGGGTACCCAATAAGCCCATTAATGCCATCAATCTGAGGTAACGCATCTCAAATAAGTTTCTGGAAACTTGTTTCCCACTTTGTTTGATGATCCATTTGGGGTGACATTAGTGCTCATTTTCAAATATGTGCTCTATAGTTTAAAAATGTCTTTCCATAATTTGTCGGTGACTATGGGATCATGATCTTAGAAAATGGAAGTGAGCATGTTGTGTAACTTAACGATATGATCCATGAAGATAAAGAAAAATATGGAAGGATTAAATGGGTGTTGTAAGGCACAAAAGTGAGCATATTTGGAAATGCAGTCACCTACCACCATGACGATAGAATAATTACAATATTTTGAGAGGCCTGATATAAAATCCACGGGAATGTCAGTTTAGATGGTGGATAATATTGATAATAGCTACAATATCCTAGGAGTATTCATTATTTCATCCTTGTTCCTTTGACAAGCTTCATAGTTAGCTACAAAAGTATGGATGTATTTTTTCATGCCATCCCAATAGAAAGAGTTCTTAGCTCATTAATATATTTTATAAAAACTAGAGTGACTCATTGTAGGGGAGGAATGCAACTCCTCTAATACCCATTGGTTCAAAGAAGAATTTCTCACTAGAAAAATGCACCATTTATACCACAAGGTATACTGGTACCAAGTATATCCAATAGGGGGATCATGGTCCTCTTGAAATCTTTAGATGAGTTGAGCCACTATGTCATTATGTGATCATTCTTGTTGTGCCTTTGCAATCCAATATGTTATTGGTAAGGATAAAGAAAATAAATATCCTTTCTCCTCATATTTCCAAGACAAGCCATCGCTCACCACATTCTCTTTTCTCTTCTTGTATATGATCTCATAATAATACCCTAGCATCTTAGTGACCACTTTTTGCTACTCTAGAGACAACAACCTCTATTCCACAAAATAATTCAAACTATTATTGTCCATCTTGATCTAGAAGCACCTCCAAATGAGATATAGATGAAGAGTATTGACTACATGAGGGATGGATGCCATTTCTTTCTCTTAAGTGGATTTTCATAAATTTTTGTCACACAATTGTTTATTGATGAATTACAATGGGTGTTCTTTTGGCATCAACACTAATCCCATACCTCAATCGAAGGTGTCACATTGTAAGACAAAAGTCTTAGTGAAATCAAGCACAACTAAGATGGTCATAGTATACATGGCTTCCTTTAAATTGTAAAAGGCATAATCTATGGCATCATTCCATAGAAATTCATTCGTTTTAACCAAGGTGATTAACGAGGATGTATTTCACCCATAATTCTTATCCAGGTGGATCTCGGTGGCCATCCACCTTTTTCATTGAATCAACTTTTCAAGCCTTTGGTTTTTGATAAACCATGATATTCACCCTTTTGATGGGGAATGGAATGTAATGCCATCTTCATCTATTAATTACAAACATCATGTAATTATTTCCTAGTTGTCTTATGTACATGCTTACAACATAGCGTTAATGCACTGAATCCCATTAGAACTCTGTAGTTAAGCATGCTCGGGCTAGAGTAGCATTGGGATAGGTGACCACCTAGGAAGTCCTAGTGTTTTACATGCCTATGGCATTTTATAAACTTAGACTAATTTATCCCACATGCATATATAATTGAGGTGAAGGAGGCCCTTTAATTATGCAATGTAGTGTGATATAAATCTTGTTGTGAATGAAGTGTGGCCAACATCTATTTCTTTTCAGAGATAAGCTACCCCATTCTTCCAGTTTGTGTTCTACAATTTTTTTCTCTCTTATTCATTAATATAAGTTGGGTTTCACTACATTTATGTGTTTCTTGCAATATATCTATGTATTTCCTTGTTATATCTCTATTATATTTATCTCTTCATTCCATTCTCAAAATAATCCAGATCAATGGTATTAGAGAAGTCTGCTCCTTGTCATTTCTCAAAGAAATTCGTTGACAAGGTCAGGGTATAGATATTTGGGTCTCGAGCTAGTTTTTCTTGAGCGCAACCTCTCTCTCTAGCCCAAGCGACCTCCCATGGAGGAAGAAAAGAGAGATGAAAGAGCATGAGATCCTTTAAATATGTTTCTCGAGGAATCCCTCGTGCGACAGAGGAACAAGATGATGAACAAATTCACTCCTATCCTTTGAAGACTACTGATGGTGGAAATCGAGGCATATTCGACAAGAAAACATTTCGGAGGTGCGATGCCCTTCAAGTTACAAGTCAATTTTGATATCCCATTATTTGAAGTCCATATAGATGCAGATGCTCTAGAAAAATGGTTGAATATGCTAGAAGGTTATTACTCCATCCAAAAAAAAATTGATAGAGAAAATATCACCTTTGGGCTCCTTAAATCCCTTCCCCATGTCAGAGCTTGGCGGGAAGGTTACTAGGAGAGGTACACCAAGAATGAATATACACCATTCAAGAGATATCCCACTTGGGAAACCTTTGTAGATGCCCTAAAGGAGGATTTATACCATTTCATAAACTATGATGACTAATACATGAGATGGACGACTCTACATTAGAAAAGAGATCAGATGGTGTTGGAGTACACTAACATCTTTCATACCTTCTGCTCAAAGCTGGGTATTAAAGAATCTAAGAGGCACCTAGTTTTGAAGTATCCTAGTGGTCTACATAGGTACATCCAAACTTAGATGGATTTCTTGGACATATCTTCACTATGAGCTACTTATTGATTTGTAGTCAAAATTGAGCAGAAATTCAAGTAGCGGAGTAAGTGAGAGTTGGGGTTTGAAAATATGCCACAACAGAATCATGGAAAAGGAAAACCTAATTCACAAAACGAAGGACAAAATAAGGAATTCCAACCTTGAGAGAGCCAGTCCAAGACACAGGAAAATAAGGGTAACTATAATTCTAACAAAGACACCAAAAAGTGGTGCGAGTTCCACAACACTGGTGAATGTCGCTCGAAATAGTCATTGGTGGTTGAGCTCAAAGAAAGAGAATCAGAACATGACTTGGACTATGATTCAAAGCACATTAAAGGTAAACATATCATCGATGTATAACTCATTGCTACCATCATGGCCACAAACATACAACCAGAAGAACTAGAGGAGCTTTAGGAGGGGGAGAACCTCTTCCACTCATAGATGTGGGTAAATGGGACCCCAATGCATTTCATTGTTGACAGTGGGAGTCATAAGAACTTGATCTCAGTCGATGTTGTCAAGATATTGAAGCTGCTAAATATGCCACACCCCCAACCATACACCATTGGATGGTTGAGCCGGGGACGACATTTATGTCAGCCAAAAGTGTCACTTGTCCTATGGCATCAAACCCTTAAAGGATGAGGTAGTGTGTGATGTTGCTCCACTTGAAGTCTATGATGTTATTTTAGGACAACCATATATGTGGAAAATTCATGCTATTGATGAGTCTCAGCCCCATAGTGACATGTTTTCTCTAGGAGGTCAGATCTACATGGTACTAGAGGTAGCTCCAACTACTGCCACTTTATTAATATTGAAAAAACAATGTCGCAAAGTAATCTCTCATACCACAAATTTTTCCCTCTTCACGATCTAGTCAGATAGTGAACAGGAGGTCACTGCAACCACTACATCCTCATCCCAATATGTTTTTATCCAGCAGAAGCAGGTCGAAAAGATTGTAGAGGAGCACAAAGAGAATGAGATTCTTCCATATATTCATCATAGCTCTATTGGCCACGACCATTTTCAAGTGTTATTTAGGTTCCAACCATCAACCCCCATTGATATAGCTCTTATTTATGCATCTTCACCAATAGAGTCCTCCCACACTCATACCAAGGTAGATCATGCAACCAGATTTGTTGAACAGATCCAACACCTCCAACAGGTTCATGAAATACTTCCATAGGAAAAGTACAAGTAGGACATCTACTTCAACAAGGCAAGCGACTCACCAAGGTTCAGATTCAATAGAAATTTCCCCATCTCCCGAGGGAACTTGATGCAATGGTACCCATNAAGGGGGGGGGGGGGAATGATCTAGGTGGATATCAATGGCCATCCACCTTTTTCATTGAATCAACATTTCAAGCCTATGGTTTTGATAAACCATGAAATTCACCCTTTTGATTGGGAATGTAATGTAATTCCATCTTCATTTGTTAATTACAAATATCATGTAATTATTTCCTAGTGGTCTTATGCACATGCTTACAACATAGCATTAATGCACTGGATCCTATTAGAACTCTGGAGTTAAGTGTGCTCAGGCTAGAGGAGTACTGGGATGGGTGATCTTCTGGGAAGTCCTAGTGTTTTACATGCCTATGAAATTTTATAAACTTAGACTAATTTATCCCACATGCATCATGGGAATTTTTCTCCACTCACTCTCATATATAATTGAGGTAAAGGAGGCCCTTTAAGCATGAAATGGAGTGTGATGTAAAGCTTGTTGTGAATGAAGCATAGACACCGTCTCTTTCTTTTCAGAGATAAGCTACCCCATTCTATCAATTTGTGTTCTACAATGTTTTTCTCTCTTATTCATTAATAGAAGTTGGGTTTCACTATATTTGTTTGTTTCTTGCAATATCTTTGTCTATTTCCTTGTTATATCTCTGCTATATTTTTGTCTTCATGTCATTCTCAAAATAATCCAGATAAAATTCTTCACAAACTTCTTGTAGTATGGAATAAGTCCTACCAATCCATGCAATATTTTCAAAGTCTTAGGATGTGTTCAATCCTATAAACCCTATCCTTTATAGAACAAGAAAAACAATTCCTACACAATTAGGAATATCAATAATTTGAGAATTCTATTGGCATGGTAAAACTTAGATAAGGGTAATACTCAATTTTGGCTTTCACACCTATAAAATATTATTTTATGTTTTGAACGTCTAGTTTCATGTCATATATCTTAGAGACTTTGTTTGAGATCCCCAAAATTTTAGACTTGTGAGCCTATTCTCCATGGATATGTATTGAGTCCAACTCCTTGTAAGGACTCTATTGAGATAGGTCATTGACAATAGTATGGTTAGGTCAAGTAAACAAATTTATTGGATAGTTTTACCAATGTGTTTATCATCGCAAAAGGAGTATTTTGAGATACATCTCCAACAATGGTGCTAGCATGACCTAGACTCTTTTTTATAACAATAGGGTTATTACTCTTGATTGAGTATGACTACACTGAGTAAATTTTTGAATCCCTAATACTCATGTTTATGTATACAATTTTCTACCTATGCTACATAGGCTTGGGTTTGTAGGGTCCTAAGGAAAAAAGAGTTTCAAGTGCAATTAGTTCTTTGATATACCTAAGG
This sequence comes from Picea mariana, assembly GCA_032191745.1. Lineage (NCBI taxonomy): Eukaryota > Viridiplantae > Streptophyta > Pinopsida > Pinales > Pinaceae > Picea > Picea mariana. The sequence goes on from JASDQU010100681.1 coordinate 538,088, forward strand.
GTTTCCAATAATATTACTTGATCAAATATTTCACACCATCAACTAAGGAGGATAGACCATACCCTTAGGCATACTACCTGATTCCCTAGGACATGAAAGTGATTTCCCCGAGTGATATGCTTGGTGTAGTATAACAACATGATGGTTGAGAATCTTATGTAATGCTAGTTTCAAGTGCACCTAAAGGGATTTCAATGTACCTGAGGGTACATGGAAGATTGAATCTATAGGAAAATTATGTCTTATGTGGTACTACTCAAAATGGTACCTATAGAGGTTACAAGGGTGTCCAACTAGATGAATATACTTGTATTTATTGTGTGTATTCTTTGTCAATTGTAGGTTTACCCACTAAATTATATGTCTTTGTGTTTAAATATGCAACAATATATCTCTATCCTAACAAAAACAATTCTACAAGTCGGACATGTTCTAGCTTAGTAAATATATTTTATAACACTTGTAATTTATTTAACCCATATAAACCATATAACACGAACAACATTTAGAGAAACATAAGTGCAGAAAATCCAATACATGAGACAATGAGATAAAACCTGTAGAACATAGCCCTTGTATTCATAATTCCAAAAGAGAGAGAAATGCTCATAGGCTTTTTTTAGGGGGGGGAAATCCTTTGAGAAAACATCTAATATAAGTGTTATCACCCTAAAATTGGTCACCTGTGCCATTTTGAGTAATTTTACTTGAATATATCACTTTCCATGTATATCCCTCATCCTTTGTTGCATTCCATGACCTTATGACCTCAATGTTTCCAAAATTAGCCAAGTCAACTCTTGAGTTTGACAAAAAGTGGCCAATGTAGATAATTGGCCAAAACGTGTATGTGCTTAGTGTAGAAAAATCCAAAAAGTGTGTTGCCTAAAAAATAACAACTTCTTAATTGTTTTTCGAATCAATTAATTTGCATGTACATTCTAAATGGTGTATTAGTTATGGATGGACCTTATCAAACCCTAATTACTATTATCAAACATTGATTTAGTCATATTTAACCAAGGGGATATCTAAAGGTAGACCCAATGTAAGGTGGTTTTGAAGAGCAGTTGGTGGTCTACGAAAGTTATAGTTTATTAACAACTCGTCACTAGGAGATAAACTATGTATTGCATGCACAACAACAAATATGTATGTCATCCTTTTCACAAGGAAGTCTTTGTCATTGGAGTCTTCCTCAAAGGAACAATTTGCACTAAATAATGAGGACATACAACTATTTATGAACCCTACAATGTTCCCATGAGTTGTGATGGGTGTTCTGTATGCACTAAAAACACACTAAAAACCCTCAATTAAATTGTCAACCCGGGGTAAGTAAACTTAGAGTTGTAGAAAAATATATGCCAAGGTAGAAGGGCTGGTAGTAGTATAGTCTAAATAAGGAAGTGGCTATCTAAAGGCTAATATATCCAATAAAAAACTACTAGTGATCAAACCCTACTAAGGAATTCAAACTATTTACCCTAAGTAACCTTTGAACGAAGGATCGATGGATAGTTCTAAGAAAGCAAATGGAAACCCTACTTAAAGAAAAATAGTTCATTCATAACAATAAGAAAAAACAAACTATTCATCTAATAAGCAAATAACAACAACAAACTACTTGTAATTAACCTACTTAAATTCAATAAGCAACTATCCTATGAAAGCAAGTAAATAAACAAGCAACTACACTATCAAAAGCAACTAACCTATTAAACTAACATATGATAACTTCTACATCAAGTAAACTAATTAAAACTACTCAATAAGCAACTAACTAAGCTAAGAGATAAGTGAACTCTATTCTTAAACTAATATCCACAACTATTTCTAATTTACAAAAGGAAATCTACTAAATTGAAAGCAAGAGGAATTAACAACTAACCTTTAATCTATGATAAGCAAACTACTCTTTAATCTACCAAAGCAAGAAGACTATCTATCCTATAACAACAAGAAAACTATCTTCTAATCTATGAAAGCAAGAAACTATCTAAAAACTCAAATATAGTGTTGATGGTTGTGTGAATGTCTCTAGTGTCTTATAATATCACGATGGAACTTAACAATAAAATATAATTCAAGAGGGATAAACTCGATATTGACTTCAATAGAAAAATGAAAAGTGTGAATTAGGCAATCCAGTCAAAACTTAGCCATCATGAAAACATATCAATTACCCTGCATATCCATGTGATTATGTAATCATGCATTAACCATCAACAGTAAAAAGAGATTATGCTATGAAATTCAATTGAACTCTATACTATGTAAGCAAATTCATACTATACTAAATTCAATCATTAACTACAAATTAAAATTGCAACCTAAATCTAAGAAATAAATTGCATGAAGTAAGCTAAACTAGTTCTATCTTAACAATGCAAATTGCAAAAAGAGGAAATACTCATAAACAAAATTTAAACATTATTTCAACATATGACAAGAAAGAAAATAAGCAACTAATTGATGGATTAAATAAATAAAGCTAAATGGCAACTAGATCGGCAAACTAAAGGCTAATGACTATCCATCCACTGAACCATGTCAAAGAAAGCATGAATTAAAAACTCTGTTTTTATCATCTATTTCAGCATAGAAGAAAACTTAATTTATCATCTAGCTACACACACGGTTAGTATCTAAGCTTGCAAGCTTGCTTCTATCAACTAAGAATTCATTGCACACTAAAAAGATTCCTCATAATAACCTGCAAAAACTAAATTTAACCAATAAAATCATAAACAACAAGTTATATAAAAAAGAAGTAAAATAACATTTCATGTATAGAAAAATAAATAAAAAGACATCTATGTTATCTAATTCACAAACAAACTCATAAAATAGTTACCTAGACTACTGGTGGGCCCCCCATCAAGTCATGGTTACTCTTCAAATGCACACCACGAACTTCAACAAAGCGATTTCACCATTAAAACTAAAAACACGGGTTTTACACAATTATGGCAAAACAGAGAAAAATTGTATTTTCTCTCTAATACATGACTTCTTAACTTCTTAACTATTGTATGACCACTAAGGTGGTATTTATAAGCTTTACAAACTGAGAGGTCGACCATTGGAGGGTCAATCCTCTTCTAAAAACAGTAAATTGCATTTAAGATGCCCTAACTGTCGAAATGAGGTGAGCCAATAATCGCCCAACATTACAACCCAAATCAAGTTGTGAAGAATTCAGTAGCTGGAGGCCATGAGCACGAGCAAAACCCATGTCTCTTATTCTCCCATCATTGGCCGCCAATATCATAACTACCAAATTGCCCATCGTTTTTGTGCAGGACCAAGTGTCGGATGGAGTACCAAACTGAGTGTCGAAAGCAAAAACAAGCTGAGATTTTGCCCTGTGACACCAAAAAATGTGAATTAATATAGATTCCTGGAAACATAAAAACATACTGATTTAAACTCAAAATCATTGCAAAACATGAATTATGCATACCTGGTGTGGATCATAGTGTTTTGACACAAAAGCTCTTCAAAAACTAATCAAAACATGAAAACGCATATACACATTCGGAAAAAAGGATCTAATTAACATCATAAAATTGGTCATATCACGGGCCCAACAAGTTCATGGATGACCATCAATATATAATAGGTTTTTCTTGTTAAAGTTTCTATAAGCATAACCATTCATGCACATACTATACATGGAAATGATATGTTTGTATTTAACAAAATTAAAGTAATTAGAACGATTATAAAAAGGACCAAAAAATGGCACAATTGTTATTGATTGTTTGGGGGGAATAGATATATGTGAAAGAATAAAAAACCCAAGATTTGAAACGTCTATTTTAGACTTGGCAATTATATAACTATTACCACCAAAAGAGAATTTGGTTCCAACATCGAGAATAGACATGGAAGAAAGCCAAGCACCATACAAAGCTCAGTTGTAACATGTTTGGTATTTAATCTGTAGTTGGATACGAAGAGGGAAGTCATCACAACCTTCCAACAATTGAACTGAATTTGGTGTGTACTTGGGACATTTTTTCTATCGGCTCATATAACTTTTTGGATCTCCTAGTAGATATGTTTTGGGTAGAATTGATATCATAATTTGGCTCACTATAAATCTACATTGACTTAAAAGAAGGAGACAGGTTGGTCAATGTAGGACATAACTTAGTTTATATGGCTTCCAACTAAAAAAATAGAAGCATTGTGACCTATTCCTATGTGTCTTTTCTATATCACCTATTAGATTCTTGACCAACATGGGAGGGATTAGGTTTTCAACTTTGGGTAGTCGATCATTAATATAATGGGACGATGTGACACGTCGAGGGTTCTATTTCAAACCCTTCACATTTTGAAGAACCAAATATTATCAGGGTGTCATAAAAGAAATCCAATTCATAGTGTAATATCATTGACCCAGGATAGTTGCTAGAAGATGACATGGTAAAGAAGTTGTCCATTTTCATCAAACATCTTCCTGCAATATCTTTCTCCTAATAAGAGCTTGTGGTATTTTTGGATTGATATAATATCTTGCACATCCGAACTCAATTTTGATTCATGATCCTACAAAATTAAATGAACAATTATTCAAATGTACGTGCATACACAACATAAATTCAATAAGATAAATAAATTATAAATAAAATCTAGGCTTACTACACATGGTAGGGGAGAAATTGAAGAACTTTCAATGATATAGAATGAGATGGAATTTGAAGAATTGAACATTTGATATTATAACTTTTTTCCCTTGCTGAAATGTGAATAATTGACCATTTGATATTATAACCTTTTTTTCCTACATTTTATCCAAAACCATCATCAATACGTGAACAAATTTTTAAAATAAGGTTTGGTAAACATAGAACAATCTAACCTCAAACATAAATTCAAATGACTTTTAAAATTTAATAGTGCACTTAATAATATTTTGATGCCTTAGTGCTTGAATATATACAAAAAACACCGATGTTTTAAATTATGATAGGCACCAAAGAGTGGCATCTATTTTTATTTCCGCAAAAAAAAAACTCCACAAAATTTAATTGCAGAGGTTTGCATTTGTATTTTGTGAATTAAATTGTTTGTTGGTGCATTTTTATGTAATAAGTGCACCAATGCTCTTTAATCTATATAGCACACCAAAATATACAGTGACAAAATGAGCGAGAATTTCTTTTTTCTAAATGTATGTGTTTATAAATGAGAGGCAAGAAAGAGTGACATCCATTTTTTCCTCTACAAAGAAAAATAAGCCCAAGGAGAGGTGTTTATTACTAGCCTCAAAGTGTCATGATATCGTAGAGGTAGACAAATGGAGGAAGCATACAATCTGAGAGATTGGACATAAGTTCATGGAGATTCAAACCCGAGCCTCGACAAACACTACCTCCGAGACCTCAACAATGAAATCAACAAGCTGATCAGGAAAAAGAGGCACTGGGAAGCTCGAATCGTAGAGCTCGGTGGTCCTAATTATGCCAAAGTAGGGGCCAAGATAAAAAAAAACTTTGAATAGAATGTGATTGATGTACCTAGTTCCACTACTAAGGGCCTCGATTATAGATACTTCAAGGCTGTGAAATTTCTCCCCGAAATCAAAGAGCTCTTCGAGAAGCCCCTCAAGGAAAAGAAGAGGAGGTCTAGTGATCTAGATTATTTTCGGAATGAAATGAAAGTGGAGAAATTACAATGAAATACTCATGCAAATTGCCAGAAATAGAGAAATACAACAATACTTGATTTCTATTAATGAAATAATTGTAAAGAGACTGTAAAAATATAGAGTGCAAGACTCGCTAGAATGATGGCAACTTTATCTTTGAGAAGAGATGTGACGACTACGCTCATTCGTAGAAATATTATTACAATGAGGCTCCGAAGACCTTTTTTATGATAAACATGAATGCCAAAACCCTAGACATCCAAAAACCTAACCCTAGGAGATGAAACGCCAAAAGTCATGTGGGCCTCGTTTGGGTAAGTTAGTACATTAACTTCTCAAGGTTGTAACTTTTGCATACAATCTCCGTTTTAGGCATGTGATAACTTGTTGGAAAGGTCTTTTTGAGAAATACGCATTACACCATCAAAATATGACTTTGTCTATAGTTTGACTATGGTGAGCCAAAAAATAATTATTTAGGGCCCCAAAACGGCCCTGGAAGTACAACAAGATGTGATGACATGAAACCATACAAAATAAGCCAGTTGGATTAGGTGGGAGGCCACTAGTATCCACCTAGAATATGTGTAGGGCTTCAAATATGGGAATATCAAAATTAACTTGTACTTTGAAGGGAGAGGTTCCTCCAAAATGGTCGCTTGATGAAGATGTGTCTGTTGCTATCGACAGACGTTGAAGGATGTGTGCAAAATTCTCCATCATTTCGTCCCTCTGTCGTGCGAGAGCTTGCTCAAGCAACATGTTAATAGAATCTTTTGCTCCACCATTTTTATTTTCTGTCGCCATTGAGGGTTTATTGGTCATGTGAGAGTGATTTTCCTCAAGAGAGACAAACTTGAGACCCAACTAGCTATACTCGGACCTCATCAGGGACATACACTGAAAAACGATCAAGAGCAGTTTGCTCTAATGCCACTGATCCAGATTATTTTCTAAACAAAATGAAAGAAAAGAAATTACAATGAAATACACATGCAAATTGCCAAAAACATAGAAATACAACAACACTTGATTTTTATTATTGAAAGAATTGTAAAGAGACTATAAAAATATAGAGTGCAAGACTCGCTAGGATAGTGATAGCTTTATCTTTGTGAAGAGATGTGACGGCTATGCTCATTCAGAAGACGATGATTACGATGAGGCTCTGAAGGATTTTTTATGATAAACATGAATGTCAAAACCATAGACATCCAAAAACATAACCCTAGGAGATGAAACACCAAAAGTTATGTGGGCCCTGTTTGGGTAAGTTAGTACATTAACTTCCTGGGGTCGTAACTTTTGCATACGATCTTTGTTTTAGGAGTGTGATAGCCAGTTGAAAAGGTCTTCTTGAAAAATATGCATTGCGCCATCAAAATATAACTCTGTCAACCATTTGAGTGTGGCGAGCCAAAAAACAACACTCTGTAGATCCCCAAAACGGCCCTGGAAGTACAACAAGATGTGTTGACATGAAAACATGCAAAATAATCCAGTTGGATTAGGTGGGAGGCCACCAATATCCACCTGGAAGATGTGTAGGGATTCATAAATCCCCGAAAGTGTAGAACCCACAATTACAAAGAAGTATAGAAGAACCTGCTACACTAAAAATTGACAAGAGGATCCAGTTGGAACAGGTGAGTGGCCACCAATATCCACCTGGATCATCTAGGTATGAAATTTACAAGTGAATTGATGCCAGGTATTATGTCTACAGGGATAACGAGGAAAATATCCTGGAGAAATTCGAGCATCCCAAAAAGGAGGAGATGTAGGATAGAGCATTGAGGGAGTGGTAGAGGATTGATTCTATCAAAAGGGAGGTCGGGTTGATGATCAAGAGTAGGGAGGTCATTGCAATTAATTTGGTTCTATTCGAGGAAAATGAGAATGTGGTATAGGAAATGAGAGAGTAGGAAAAGGGAAACCATTAACAAAGAGAGAGAGTTTTTTTCCCATGTGCCCCTTTCGGATAAGAAATATATCAAGTGCATGGTTTTGGAGAAGAAGAAACAAGAGCTTCTTAGTAAATACATGAGTGAGGATGATATGAATTATATCCTCACCCAAAACATTTTGTAAAATTGTAATTGTTATTTTTATTCTATTTTGTCTTTTTTTTGGAAAAATGGGAAGTGGAAATGAACCACATGACAGTTGGTCTTCCAAAGGAAGAACATTAAAATAATGAAAGTTGTAGAAAAGAGGGAAACTGAAGGAAGATTCAAGAAGAAAGAGGGAAGGACAATAACATAAGTTAGAGCTCGAAGAGGGTAGCCTTCTTGAGGTTGAGTAGACACAGGAGTTAATGTGTTTGTTCACACTCTAAGAGAAGGTGTCTCTGAGACATGGTCTATTGTAATGTTGGTTTTCACAACGAGTAACAATACACATAGTCTGTTTATATCTCACCCATTTGTAATTTCTCCTCAGCATAGTAAAAATCTCATTTAAACATTGATATTTGTGAGTTAATGCATTTTTTTCTTTGGGTATTTTTTCTATGAGTTACAATGATCTATACATTCTCTGTTGAATTATATTTTTAGCTTGCAACACCTATTCACATAATTTATTGTTGGTTGTCATTTTTTTCTCATTAGATGTTTTATCCTTTTCTTGGGCATGTTGTTTACTACCTAGGTGAATTCAAACATCCTTGGGTGAATTTAGAGAATCTCGTGTGTGTTCTCCTCTACCTTAGTGTTTTGTGTATTGCTTGGGAGAATTCAAAAAACCCAGAACATTTTTATCTGATGCAAAGTACCTAAAATTGCACTGGTAATTTTTCTCCTTTGTCGGATGACTAAATTTGTCCACTGAGCATTTTCCTCATTGTTGGGTTGTGTAAAAGAGTCTTTGGCCAGTTGGTGTGAGTTTAGAGGGAGATTTGGGTTTTAAAACAGTCTAGTTTTTTAACATTAACACCTCAACATCACCTCCATGTTTCATTGATTTTTAACCATGTACATTGATTACTCTTGAACATTGAGCAGTGCAATAAATTCATTCGACATCCATGTTGATGAGATGGACATGCCATAGGCCGGCTATTTATGGATCGGATGGTATCAAAGAAAGTATGTTAGAGACCTTGAAGTAGCTGTCATGGGAAAATATTTGAACAAGGAGAAGCTAGAAGAGTTGAGAGACTTAGATAGGAAAATCCAAGAAGAAATATGGTATTGGAGACAAAGAGAAGATGAGTTGGAGAAAGAGGTTTCCAAGAACTAAGACTCCTTCACCACCATAAGGGAAGAATTAGAAAAGAGAAGATTGTAGCTCTTGCAATTGGGGGAGAAATTCATTGAGATGAATAAATGGCAAGAGGAGAAGTTCTCTGAGGTCACTGCTCATTTATACCATGATTTGGCAACGAAGGAAGAGGCCTTGAAAAAGCTGTAAGAAACTATCTAGGATATCAAGAAATTCCATTCCATTGCCACTGCTGAAGCTAGTACCATGATAGAGGAAAACATGGTAAACTCACATTCCAATGTAACCCTTAATGATTTTGAGAAGCACATAAGGGGCATTGGTTCCAAGTTCATTAAAAAAATGGGCTATGATGGCCAGGGGATAGGCAAAGAAGGACAATAGATTTTGATTCCCATTGTATCTCAACATAGGCCCAAGCATGAAGGCCTATGGTTTGGTGGAAAAGAATCCAGTACACTTGCAAATCAAGCAACTTTCGTCAAGACAAGAGAAACTAAAAAAGAATCCATGTGTAGCAAGCCACTCAAATGTGCTTGTAGAATCTTGGAAGAGGGAAACAAATAGATGATTCCACCATCTAGATTTGCTCCAATTCTTTGGGGACCAAGCAACCAACCTAGTAAGAATCATCAAACATAGAAAATGTATGGCTTAGCTTGTTTCTGTTGCAATAAAAGGGGTCATAAGGCTAGCAATTTTTGGCACTTTAAAAGGCTAAGTATCCCATGCAAGAATTATTGTCAGTATTGCAAATTGATAGGACATTGGGAGGCCAAATGTTGGAGGCTTCATCGAGAACTCCATCCCAAGAATCGGACAACCAAGAATAAATATTGGAGAGTCAAGTTCAAGGGGAAAGAGGAGTTGTTGGAACTTTCATCCAAAGGAGCATTGGTTGTACTAAGACCTATTGCATCAATGAATTTAATCCACAATCGTGAGAAGGACAATAGGGTTATGCCAAAGGAAACCCCTACTCAAATCTTATCTTACATACTACAATAGAGGCATCTGTTCTTTGATATTTTTTGGAGTTTGCTTGATGATAGGAGAAGAAGAATATAGAAGGAGTTGAATCTTTTCGAGACCAAAATCCTACAAATGGGGAGGTGTGATCTAAATTGGATCCTCACCCAAAAAAATTTGTAAAATTGTAATAAACTTGTAACCATTATTTTCACTCTATTGTTTTTTTTGTAAAAATGGGAAGTGGAAATGAACCATGTGATGGTTGGCCTTCCAAAATAAGTGCATTAAAATAATGAAGGTTGTAGCAAAGATGACAACTAGGGGAAGATGCAAGGAGAAAGAGGGAAGAAAAATAGTTGAAGTTATAACTCGAGGAGGGTAGCTTGCTTGAGGTTGAGTGGATGAAAGAGTTAATGTTCCTATTCACACTCTAAGAAAAGGTGTCTCTAAGCCATGGCCTATTGTAATGTTGGTTTTCATAGTGAGTAACAATACATAGAGTCTTTGTATAGCTCACCCATTTGTAATTTCTCCATAGCATAATAAAAATCACATTTAAATGTTGATGTCTGTGAGTTAATGAATTTTTCTCTTTGGGTATTTTTTCTATCATTTACAGTGATCTATTCATTATCCATTGAAGTTTCAACCTGTAAAACTCATTCACATAATTTTTTGTTGGTTGTGTGTTTTTCTTTTCCCCCTAGTTGTACACATCGATTGTTTTTCTCACTGAATGTTTTATCATTTTCCTGGGAGTGTCATTTGCTACTTGAGTGAGTTCAAATATCCTTGGGTGAATTTAGAGACCCTCGTGCATGTTATCCTCTACCTCTGTGTTTTTGTTATTGCATGGGAGAATTCAAAAACCCCCAAACTTTTTTATTTGATGTCGAGTGCATAAAATCGTAGTGGGAAGTTTTCTCCATTGTTGAATGACTAAATTTTTCCACTGAGAATATTTCCTCATTATTGAGATGTGTAAAAGAGTCTTTGGTTAGCTGGTGTGATTTTAGAGGGAGTTTTGGGTTTTAAAACAATCTGTTTATTTAACATTAACACATCAATGTCACCTCCATGTTTCATTTAATATTAAGCTTGTACATTGATTATTCTTGAACATTGAGCAATGAAATAAATTCATTATGCATCCATGTTGATCAGACGGGCATGCCATAGGCCAACTGTTTATGTATCAGAGGATCTCATAGAGGAGTCGGTCAAAGCCAAGGCAATTCTTAGTATTCACCGATAAGGTATGTTTGTGAAGCTTATGGATCATTAGTTTATTTTTTTCAAATGTGCTTCTTAACTTCTATTAAAAATACTAGATGTGGACCTTAGGTCATTCTCGAGGTTGGAATTTTATTATAACTAAGACATCCACTAGGGTTACTTTCTTGTCGATCTGGAAAAAGGGGCATTGGGAAGCTCGGATCGTAGAGCTTAGAAATCCTAATCATTCCAAAGTAGGGGCCAAGATGATGGACTTGGAAGGGAATGAAGTTGATGTGCTTGATGCCACCAAAAAGGGACACCATTATAGATACTTTGAGGATGTGAAATTCATTCCCAATCTCAAAGAGCTATTCAATAACCCCCCCATGGCAAAGAAGAGGAGGTCTAGGTATGAGATTTAAAAGAAAATTGACGCAAATTATTATCGCTACAGGAATGACAAGGACAATATCTTGGAGAAAGTCTAGAAACCCGCGGAGGAGGATATGTGAGATAGAGAGCAGAGGGAGTGGAAAATGATCAAGTCCATGTGTCAAATTATGAGAGGCATTGAAGAGTGATCTTTGTTTTTTCCTTCACAAAGAAAAACCTACTCAAAACTTTAATTGTGGAGGTTTGCATTTGTACTTTATCTATTAAATTGTTTGTTCATATGTTTTTAAGTAAAAAGTGCACTGGTGTGCTTTGTAGTGCATTGGTGCATTATAAACTATATAGCGCATCAAAAAATTAAGTTACAAAAAAAAAACAGTGCACGAGTTTATCATCAATGTGTCGAAATACACAACGGAAAAATGAGTGGGAATTGTATTTTTCTAAATGTTTGTGTTTATAAATGAATACCCTACTCATTAGTTCATTATTTTGTCAAATTTTAGAGAGGATATTTGTGTAAAAGAGATTTACCAACAAAGACTTTGGAGTGGGTATAATTATTTGAAGAGACAAATTTGTAAGGGATCACCGTAGGTCACATACAAATATACATAGGAGAAGTTTTAGGTATATCATTTCATTCTATTGATCATCTTAATATTTTCTCTATTTGATTCAAATAATTTTCAGTGCATTCAAAAAAAAAAAAATGGATTCATAGTTACCTTCGGTATTAGGAGACCTAACTTTATTGTTGTTTCTCTTGGTTTCCCTCTCTGTATTTCGTAAATAGATTTTGTTTTTTAAGAAATAGATTTTTATAAGGTTTCTTTACTTGTATATGGAACATTTGATATCTGTTGCAATGGAACCACTCATTTCATTGGATTCCAAACCCTTTCATTATCAATTTTATTTAAAATAAACGCTTTCACGGTTAGCAATGCACACTGTATAGGAATAGCACATCGGTGCACATATTCTTGTCAATAACACCATTGAGTTTAAAATGAAAATAAAATTGTTTTTAATACAAAAAACATCATGTTTTAAATTTGTTCATGGGTTATGCAGTGCATAATACATAGTAATGAGGCACCCACACTTCTATTAATTTATAGAGCACCACATGAATATAACAATTTGTAAACAAAACATATTTGATATCATAACAACACGATAATCATATACCAATGCATATACATATGTGTGACGCACTGATGCGTACTACTTTATTTTATGCACCGAAATCTTATTTTGTAAAAATTATTTCATAATTTTTATATTTGATGATTCCTATTTTTTTTTTTATAGAAGATGGTCAATACAAGTTCAAGGAAAACAACTTATTGCAAGGAGCGCAATGGTAGCTCATCCCAACAAGAGAACAAGGCAAGTTATTTAAATTTTATTAAAAAATTAATATATATGAATTATTTGTAGGTTTAAATTAATGATGTGCATTGTTTAAGGTGTGTCATGCAGAGAAAAAACTTGAAAATACTCGATAATAATGCTCACAATCTAAATGCAAAAGAGCATAAAAGATTTATGGAAATGTTGCAAAGATAGGAGTTTGGTGGATCAAAAGGTAATCAATATGAAGTTTTTCTTTGACTTTTTATTAAAAATGAATTTCTTAATGATTTAAATCATGAAGGTGGGTTACACTTTTGTGAGAATCGGGTCTCCAAAATTCCTAGCGGACTTTTTTCGGCCGAACTCATGGTTCTTTCAACCGAAATACATGTTTTTTCAGTCGAAATTTTTTTTGACTGAAAGATTAGACGTCAAATCGAATGACACCCCAACGACGCCCTCGACAGTCGTGTAGAATATTTGTTGTATGAATTTTTTCGTCCGGTGTACACTTTTCGACCGAAATATTTTTCGACCAAAAGAAACTTTCGGTTGAAAATTTTGTTCGGTCGAAAGATTCTTTCGGTCGAACAATTTGTTATATATCTCTTGCCTCTCGACCATTTGACCATTTTCCAAACTGTTGAGTCATCAAGTTGTTGCTATCACTGGTGGCGATTGTTGTTGTTGGTGGTGGCAGTTGTTATTGTTGTCGGTGGTGTTGGTTGGCGAGGGATCTGCTAGCACTTGGGTATATTATCCAAGTAAGAAATTTCATCCAACATGCACATCATATTAGCTAGTTGTTCCTCTGTAAGTTGAGATGGAACTTCATCTTTGACTGTGTTGTGAATTGAATACATGAAAGAATCATTATCCAAACCATGGTACCAAGGATGAGCAGCAAAATGTTTGGGAACAGTGACCTTTTCTTTCTCTCAAATCAATGGAACATGATGTCTTTGAACATCGATTTCTTCTCTTATGCTAATCCTGTGCAACATTTCTTCCATGGTGCTGGCTAGAATGTCCAGTTTAGCTTCTGGAGATTTCAGCTGCTCTTTTTCTTTGTTCTTTACCTTTGACCTTTTGATCAAAAAGTTGGCCTTCGCATCAA
>JASDQU010100681.1:555141-589197 GCA_032191745.1 Picea mariana
GGCCCGTCGGAAAAAACCGCCTCATTCCGGACCCCCCCCCCCCACCGTTAAAGGTAGAATGGTCGAGGGGGTCCGGAATCGCCTGTAGAGCGTCCATCTGCGCGTTGTCATGATGACCGTAGATCTATGTGCACTTGTTAGTCACCATTTCGGACCCCCCCCTCCCCCCCCTCACCGTTAAAAGAAGAACAATCGAGGGGGTCCGGAATCCACTGTCAGTCGTTGATCTATGCGCCGCTAAATCAACCGTCGATCTATGCATGTTCTTTATTCTCCAGGCATGAATGCAGCAAAAACTTAGGCTTAGTGTTTTTTGTGGGTTTTGTGCACTGCTTCCCTTGCTTTTGTCTCCATGGGGTTAGGAAAAACCACTCAACGTCAACAATCATGAATTTTCTTTTCTTTTCCTTTCCTTGAAAATAATTTGCAGAAATGAAATATTATTTGCAAGCCAAAATACACCCAGAGTGAAAATTTTCCAATCAACAGATGATCCTATGAATTATAGGGTTATAACAGGATCCAACCGTTGGTGGCGTGGTTGGCAAGGGATTCAACTACATCTAAGTCTATGATTTGCTCTGTTTTTTATGTAATTTTTTTTTGTTTAAATTGTAATTTTTAACATGTTCGATCGGTCGAATTCGGCCTGTTCATGTACATGGACAGGTCTCAAAAGGAACTAAGTTGTATTAAGAAAAAAATCCCTCCATCTATTAGTGTGGATGTGTATTTTGAAAAATATATTTGTATATATAAATATCGTGCATATTGCAGTGTATTTTGGAAACTTATGTTTATATATTTCATATACAATCGTATATTTTATAAAATTTGTATGGGATAATGATGTTGATGATTAATCTATAGATTAAGATTAATATTAATTTTGATCAATATAAAAAAATTGATAATAAGTTAATTAATTTATTTCATCATTTTATTTTAACTATAACTATAAAGAATTGAGAACAATTTTTTTAGATTTTTAGGTTTTCATGAATAAACAAATTATAAAGATAATGCATCTAGACAAAGCATCTGTGCAATTCAGATCAGAATAAAAATGAAACTGGAAAAAGCCAGTCCAATTTCATAGGTCCATATAAGATTTGGGCATGTCCATGTACATGGACATGCCATGCTTAAAATGAAGTTCCACTCAGTCATGTCATAAAATTTGTCGAAAATAATCTTGAGGAAGAGAACTGCCATTTAGTAATGTGATTTTCCAAGATGAATTGACCCTATAAGACCTGTTTGTTTATATCTTACAATTCTTTTAGGAAATAACTTTGATTCTATTGGTTAGAGAATTAGCTTGAACCTTTTTTGCTACATTGATAGCGTGATTGGTCTCTATCCACCACCTATCATGGCCTGCTTTCCCCCCTCTCAAAATAGCTTGTTTAAACTTACATCACCTACTCACCCACATTGTTCACACTTACAAATTATTTGCACATTTTAGCAATTTGGCTCCAATCTTAGGACATATTTTTATAAAACTAACAATGAATGTTAAAATTTCAATTCATGAAAAACAGATCTGAACTCAATGATTTAACCTACAACTGAAACTTAAAATCTTTTTAAATACCAATAAGACCTTCATATTTTATAAAAATAAAACCATAGAAGTATAGACCAGGAGTAGAGACACATCATATCTGAATTTAATATCAATCCAAGTCATGCACTATAGAACTGAAAAATACTAATTCTGAAAATAAAAACAAGCTAACTTGAAATCTGCAACAACAATCACGTAACTTCTCATTAACCTCAAAAGAATGCTTACAATAATACAAAACAAGAGAGAAACAGTCTTAGAAGGTAGGTTCTCCAAATGAGTGTGTTTTCTCAAGTCAACTCATCTGATAACTAGCCATGTGCTCATCTCCAGAAACCAAGTGGAAGAAGAAGACAAGCAACAGATAAAAAAGATAACAAAAGACATTATTAACTCTCCTAAACTAACACATTGGCTCTATTAGGAAGGTTTCCCCACATGAGTGTCTCACTGAAGTTTCATTGACATGCATCAAGTGAATGGGGGTAAATTTGACTTTTCCTCTCTAGATAAGGCACACTTGTGTAGGAGTGAGGCACACTAGTGGAGGTAATTTTCCCCCTAATTAATGCCCCCAATTCATTATTAAATTCCATTAACTCACTAATGACTAATCACTAGTCAAACAATGAATTGCATTCTAAAAATATATCTGCTAAACATAGATAGTCTAAAAACATAGAGTCCCAAAAGATACGAAAATGAAAGATTCCATCAACGGTCTAAAAATAGATGCTCTTAAAACATTGGAAACCCTAATGTTTAGGAGATGAAGGAAACCATCAAGGGAACAAGCTCAGAGAAATGAAAACTAACACTCCCTCTCTATGAAGAACATGTTTTCTACCAAATCAAGCTTTTCTCTTAGTGTCTTGAACTTGCTCTTTGCATGGGGCTTCTTCAAAATATCGATCACTTGTGAGTCTATAGGAATGTAATCCAGAACAAATTCTCTCCTCCATACTCTGTCTCTTAAAAAATAATATCGGAACTCAATGTGATTTAATTGATCATGGAAAACTAGATTCTGAGAGAGACTAATGGAACTCTAATTATGATAATGAATAATAGTGGGTTGCGGTGTTCCAACGATCAACTTTGATACCAACTTTTGAAGCCAAATTGCTTCACAACTAGATGGAGCTAATAGGTTGAAGAACTTAGCATGTGGTTTGAGTACTAATCACCCAAAAGGGAATAATACTACCAAAAAGGGACACCTTTTTTCTTAACAAATAACAATACTGTGAAACCCCTTCCCCTAACAAGGAGTATTAGCTAACCAATAGGAGACCCCATCCTCCTCTCATTCTTCTAGTTTTTCCCAGCTAGGAGATCCATCATTCTAGAACATATACACGAACTAAAAAGTATAGGGTATTTATTTAGATTCAACTACTTATTACTTACCTAAAGAGGATTTTCTCTTCTCATAGAGATGTGGGATAGATCCAAGTGTGAGTAGACCCCCTCTTGGTACAAAAGGCCTTGATTCCCCAGACATGGAAGGAAATTATTTCGGTTTGATACATCCATTTACTAGCTAGGTTCATTATACGCTTGGTGGTTCTAGAGACCAAGACTCTACTAGGTCTTACGATACTATCCTACATTGTGAACCTCACCCCACCGATGATCAACCTAGAGTAAGTGAATCTCTCCCCTCTCGAGTTGTCACAAACCCGATTTACCTTGTCAGCTTTGGACTAGACTAGTGATCCCCGAACTGTTTGATATTACTCAGCTTTGACCATATCGATCGAAAAACTTGTAAATCTATTACTACTCGAGACATAGTTTCTCATATTGATAAATTGGATGGATGAAGACTCGCTCACTACTAAGATGATGAAGACCGCTAGGAAACCAATATGTAATTGTTACTTGTATTTGTAACATGTCCTCATGCAATTGGGACAATATGTCGAGTACATTAAACAAAATCCCTAATTTTCACAGACAAGTATTCCATAACATACAACTTGTAGTAACATTCAATTATATTGATTGTCATTTATCACTTGAACTGTTGTCATTAATCGAGTTGCATGCATGTCTCATTTTTTCATCACTTGTAGGGGATATTGTACTTTAGTTATTTAACCTAATTTTTTTTATCGTGTTGTTTTTTATGTTCCACCTCTTCATGTTCCATATACAAACATAAAAATAAAGTGTAATAAGTATATCTATATTTATATAGTAGAATATACGTGATTGTGTAAATAAAAAATCATACCATAGCAGCAAATGTTTCATAAATAATACACATTATTTCGAAGCCATGCTATATGTTGTCTCTCAAAATATCTTATGTTGACTGCACTCCATACTTTGTTTTCTGCATGTTTAATATGCCATGACAAAACACAGTCAATATAATTAATATAAAGGTTTATTCTTGTTCCATTAGTTATAAAGAAAGGGAAGTTAAACAACATAGATACTTACAAATTATTCAATTAAACCTTGATACTTCAACATATACTCACAACCCATACTTAACCCAATGTTTATCAATTCTTTGGTTGGTTCTTCTTTGTATGTTTGCACATATTAAAAGACATCCATTGACGAGTGTAAATTAATTATTTAAATATAAAGATCACGACAAACATGAAATCTTAAGTAAGGCCGAAAATGTAAGTACTCACAAACATTGTGATCAACCATTTTATTCCTTGTTGTCTTGTCTTATGTGTTAAATGGATTCCATATTTTTTCTTTTATGTAACAAAACAATTGAAAATTAGTATTTCATGCGACAATTAATTAGATGTACATAAAAGAATAAATAAATGATTGCATGCATCCATTGCACGTTGTTATGGGATGGCTTCTCCCACGATGCACTTATATTCATTTATTTTACCATATCTTTGTACACTTTTTTGGACATCCCTACCGACATTTACCAGTTTTTCCCTCATTTGTCCCTTGGAATGTGCATAATCTTCCTAAAAACAAAAAGAACAACAATTATTTTTTAAATCAACATGAAAGTAAATATAGCAAAAAAAATTAATTTGGTAATTTTTGGGACATATTATAGAAAAAATGTTTAGTAATAATACTTTTTAAATGATTTTTTTTGTTATTGTAAGTTTTTTCTATTGCAAGTTGCACGGGTCTCATTGACAATTGCTTCGGAAATGTTTCCTGTAGTTTATATATAACCTAATTCTTGGAGTCATTGGGTTGATTTTTGTATTATAAGTGGAAATAATGTTTATACGTTCTTTTCACTATATCCCTCAAAGTTTTGCAAAATAATTTACCCCTCTCGTTAACTTTTAGAACTACTCCAGATTAATTGAGGACCAAGTCAACATCATTTACATCCTTCATACTTTTTACCCAGTTAGGATGACATTGAGTTCCCTCGCTTTTGGTCCATGCACAACATTAAAAAATGTGAAATTGAGTATTTAAAACATATTAGCGATTAATGTTCAAATTGATTATTGTGAACCTTTATGTTGTTCCACTTTGTATGACGACGTGTCTCTTATTTATATATATAATAAAATAGGTTTCTTATTTTGTTGCATTGTCAAATGTTGAATAATGTTGTGTTGTTGATTAATTAATATATAGATGACATACATTGTTACAAATAACATAAGTATAATCCGTCGGATAATGCATTAATACAATCAATATATCAAAACACAATAATAAAATTATAAAAATCAATATTATTATTAAAAAAAATTGATTTTGAGATGATTAATAGAAAATTTGGGAAAAAAACAGTTAATTAAAAATAAACATATTGATGCATTACATTATTTTTTTTTGTTTGTTAATTTGTGCGGGACCTGTTGGCTACGCGATTAACCTGTGGCTTGAGAAACCGCGACTCAAGGGCATCTAAGCCGTCAAAATCACTCGGGGATCGCACCCGGCCTGAGCCACACCAACCCTTAACATGGTTGAATTTTTTGTCCCCGCAGGTTTCGAACCGGTGACTTTAACATCACGAAGTGGCTTAACAACACACTCCGTCACCGACTGTCCTACACCTCGAGGACGATGCATTGCATTATTTTGAACTCAATGAACAATGCGTTTTTATGAGTTATATGCACTCGTGCCTATTAATTACATTGAAGAACCAATGTTAAAAATTGTGAAAAAGAATTATTGCTTTAAACAACATAACTTACAATTATATTTATCATTTCAAAATATTACGGTGCACAAGATTACAATAAGCACCAGTTCTTTACATATAATATATACACCAGTGCTTTACATATCATATACACACCGATTCTTAGTAACAAAGAATGGTGTCGACATCTCACCTCAAATGTTTGAAATTTCACTTCCCTTCAATGCACATGGTAATATAGGCACCCGTGCGTACAAATTATACAAGCATCGGTGTGCCATAAAACAAAAAAGAACTGCCTAATGCATAATATTTATACGAGAACAAATGTTGCATACAACAAAAAAGATAGACTCGTGCGTACATAAACAAAAAAATCACCGGTGCCATATACAACAAAAAAGATGGAACTGATGCATAATAATTATATGAGTACCGATGCTTTTTAGGTTTGTGTACACACCGATGCAGGGTACGTAAGAACACACTGATGCATTTTATCAATACAAACATTGAAAAAAAATCCTTCACTAAAACCTCAACCCACCCAAATTTTTTAGTTATATAGAACATTTGTTAAAACCTCTGCTACAAATATCAGAAGTTGTTTTTGAAAATTTTTCCAATTTTGTAATACTAAAAAGCTCTACTATAAAGTGTTTTCCCTATAATGATGAAAATTAAATTCCAATTCCCTTTTCTCTTATTTTCAACCTCTATAATGAATAAATCACAGCTTAAATAATTGAATGCATTTTCCCCTGTAAAATAATGACTAACCCACTCCTCAAATCCAAATCCAAATCCGGACGCAATTTGATTATGGGAAATGACCAACGACTATTCCTCCAAAAACTATGCAAAGAACCTTTTCAATACAACTTATTACAATGGAATGAATTTAGGAAAGAATATAGGCTATCAACTTTTCCACCCCACACATATATAAAAGAGTAAATAAAAATATGCATAGTTTTTCTATATTTAATGTTAGATATTTCTTTCATATAATAGTGCCATTTTCTATTTTGTTAAAAATATGAGGTTTTTAAATTTATAGTTAGTTCCAAAATCATATGCATTTCCTCTTTTCACCAGTTGAATTTAGTTCATAGATGCTTAATATATTTAAATTTCAAAGGTGTTTTTTTTTTTTTTAACGTTATTACATATTAGACATCATCGCTATAGAGCCAATCTTTTTTAACAAATTTGATTAGTTGTTATTATTTATAAATTGATTCTTCCATCATGCTTTCAATTTTGAATTTTGATTTTAAAATAAAAAAAATAAAATTTTGATTAAAAGTTAAAAAAAATATATTAAAATCCTTCACTATAAATAAAATTTACCAATTTTTTTTTATAATAAATCATTAAAAATAAATAAAATGATGTTTCATTTAATTAAAAATATAACAAACAAAAAACCTTATATATTTTCCCAAGAGACAAAAGCACAAGCATGTCCAAAGTTCCATTATAATGTGTACCTTTATTATAAGTTCCATTAGTATACTACTAGCCACAACACAAACCTTTGTATCTCCTAGTAATTTGTAAACGAACATATGCCTTCTTTATATTCATTGTTATTTCAATATATGTTATAACATTACTATTGTGATGTTCAACAAAGACTATACAAAATTATCCCTAATGGGTAATGGGTGTAAGTATTGCCTCCTAATTTGTTATTTTAATTTAAATGATTTTTTCATTTTATATGGGATATGGAAACATATGCTTCTTTGTATTGATTGTTATTTGAATATATGTAATAACATTACTAATGTGATGTTAAACAAAGATTATACAAAATTATCCCTAATAGGTGTAAGAATTGTGTTTTTTTTTTAAATGTTTTTTTTTATTTTATATTGTTTTTATTTAAATTCAATAAAATTGAAAAATATAAAAAAAAAAAAAATTAAAGTAATCATTATATGTTAATAATATCAAAGTAATAGGCATGTATAGAGAAGGGAGCATGTGGGTGTTATTTATATTTTTGATGGACATAAATATATCAAATTTGCATCAAGTATTGGGATTGTTATCAATAGTGTAGTGAAGTTGAAGGCTTAGGGGTTTACCAAGGATTTACAAACTTAGTTAAGAGAAATAGGAACACAACAACATCAATACATGATTCTTCCCTCATCACTAATGCATTGAGATCAGAGAGGGGAAATGTCTCTCCAACCTTGGCTAGATTAATCATCAAAACAAATGATCTAGTTCTCCAATTTGTTTAAGTCCACTTCCACGATGTTCTCTACACCAACAACCTAGAAGTGGATTCTATGGAAAATCATGGGAAGCCTACGCCAAGACATATTCACAGAATGGGGATAAAAACAGGTCTTGAAGAGCCAATTTTGTGTCCTAATATGCCTTCAATTGAGTATTTGAAAAAGGGGAGGGAGCTTGGGAGGAACTCCCCACACCCTCCTTTTTTGTCACCTATCTCTTCAATTTAACGACTTTGAATTGTCCTTCCTCCTTCGTGCATGTCTATCTAGGTGGCCTCCACTCTTTTCATTTCATTCCCTCAACACCAATCCTTCATGTAGACACATACAAGAGCTTGACCTTATCCATTACTCCCTCTCAAGTCTGTAGGGTTTACAATTTTGAGAGTTTGGAAAATCCTCCCACTCATAATTTTGTTTATAACAAACCATTCAATTGTGCAGCTCATGACTTTGGTTTTCTTTGACCTCCAACTTGCATGATAACTAGTCCTTTGTCATATGGTATTTGCCTTCTCCTACCTTGATTTTGAGGTCTTGGTTCTTCTCCCCTCCCCTAGCTGCATTGACGCTTATTGATTTAAGTGCAAGGTCAAAACATCATTGAAAGAGATTTCAGGTGCAACATGTCACAATGGAAGCCATGTAAATGTTGCCTTTGCCTTGGCAACACGAGCTATGAAATTAGTATTGGAATAACATACTCAATGCCAATCCATAGTGCTTGAACAAAAAGTAGTCAAATCCTTCATTCAATGTTTAAAACGATGGAAGATAGAGGTGTAGAGTGTAACACTCTGTTTCACCCAGTATGTAAATATAACTATATGGGCCAAGGAACTATGGAAAACTTAAAAGTGTGAGTGTTCGATTTGATGGACCTTGTGTAGAAGGTCGATGAATGTAAATTCTGATTATTTTAATAGAAAATGGTTACGTGTTGCATGACTGCTGAAAGAGGGGATGTGCTAAGAGAGAGACCATGAAATGTTGTGAAAGGTGGTGGAGGGGACTAGGAATGGTTGCGTTAACCTCCACCGAACCAGTACCATGCTGGAATTAATTTGCTCATATCAGAACCCTCTGACCAGGAACGAATTCCCATCAGGCTGGTAGGTGGGAAGGCATCCTCAAGAGTTAATGAGGGATGGGGCAGACTGCCCATCGGTAAGGCTTCCGGACCTGACCACAAACTGGAAAATTCAAGCCACACACAATCTTGTTGGGGGAGGCAAGAAAGGAAGTGCGGTGGACAGAGGGAGACCTGCAAAGAAAAATGCATAGACGAGAGAGCAAAATCTCGAGTCCGAGGAAGGACTGAAGGAGGAACAGTGAGTTTTGATCACAAAAATTAGAGATTGAACCAGGAGAAGGAGAGTAACCTTCGTCCTTATCTATTTTCTGTATTGGGAGAAGGAGAGTAATCTTCATCCCTAACTTCCGTTGAGCTGGAAGTAAGATATTGAATCTCAAAGCATCATGGCTTAAGCTCGGGGGTGGCCAATGATAAATCCATTGGGAGTGACTGAGCCTATGGTTGGGTGGAAACAAGCACCCCTTTCAGTAGTCGCATCACACTCTATGTTTCTGATAAGTGTTTTCTTGCCTTATGTTTTGAATTGTAAATAATGGATGCATGCGACTATTTACATGTTTATAAAGGTTTCATTCTCTGTATTAAATTATTAAGTTATGAGTATGCGTTTGTTTACTTGAGAACCTATAATTCTGCTTGGATTTCCATACGCCCTAGTTTAATCACTAAAAGGCGTTTTCCCCAGGAATTTACATCGTCATTACGGAGTCGGAGCAAGCCTCTGGGCATGTTTACCGATTTGGTAACCTCACAAGTTACCTTGCCTTGATTCAAAGCTTAAAGCTCTACGAGTCGGGAAGGTGTTCCCTTCAAACTAGTAGTCTAGGAGACTCTGAACTTGCGTTTACTTCCTTAACCAAAAACTTGACTAAGAGCGAGGATCATAGCCCCAGAGTTTTATGAAGATCCACGTGACCAGGGTCTAGGAACTTTGGAGCTCGAGGCTCCGAGATGTCAAGTTGTATGAAGGTCAAGTTAAACCCCGCAATTGATATGCATCGTTGATATATGAATGGAGATCGAGGGTGGGGAATCACTGTGGAGCTCGAAGGTGAAAATAGTGGACGCGCTAGTTCCCAACCTGCAATTCACCCTTGTCATTGATCTCGATGGGTTGGACGATCAACGATCCCGGTTAGACTAGAATCAAGCAAGCACTTTCCAGAATGCAGAGGTCGAACTCCCCAGTAAAGAACCCGCATGTTGGGACCCTATAATTCCTATGAACCGTTGATCATCGTTGACCTTCGATCTGAGTTTGAAGAGATTCCTGAAACGCAAGGAGCGCGTGGGATAGAGAAAACCTTCAAAGAGATCAAGCTCAGAAGAGATAACGCTTTCAGGAGCGCAGACAAAATCCAAGAGACGGGCCCGTAAGAGGAGAAAAGGTTGAATCCTTTGAGCACTTAGAAAACCTTCTAAGTCAGAGTAAGTCATAAGCCTAGGAGGAGGAGAAACAATGGTCGTTGGATAACATCGCAGAGGTTCGACAACCGTCTGATCTAAACAAGGTACACAAACCTTAGTACCTTGCACACGCAGGAGAAGAGGACTTACCAAAGTTTCGAAGTCCTGAAGTAGTTTGGGACCATCCATCGTCAAGAGGGACACGTGGCGACGGATTGTGGACTCCGGAGAAATCTATTCGAGGGATTTCGGTTAAAAGTTGAAATTCCCGAACCCTGAAGATCCGAAGTGAATCTGGACGGCCCGATCCAGAGGGAAACGTGGCGAGAGATCATGGAATATAGAGGAATCTGTTCGAGAGGAGGCAAGTTTGAAACTTGAGATTCCCAAAGCGTGGAAAGTCAAAGGTTCAGAGCAAATTTGGACCGTTGGATCCAGGAGGATACGTGTCGACAGGTAAGAAGATCCAGAGGAAGGCGAAGGTCAAAGTTTTGAAAAACCCAAAGCTCGAAGAGCCGAAGAGCCATGAGTCGTCGATTGGAATAGGGACACTTGTCAACAGATCGAGAGCTGCGGGAATATTGTAGTGGGGTTTCAGTTTGAGAACTGATATTTCCGAACCCCGAAGGCCCGAAGACTCGAAATGAACCTGGACCGACAGATCTAAAGGAGACATGGCGTGAATCTGTGAACTCCGGGTAAAGTCCCAAAGTGAATTCATAGTCGTTGGATTCAGAGGACACGTGGTGCAAATCTGTGAGCTCCGGGTGAAGACCCAAAGTAATCCTTGATCATCATATTAGGAGGACACGTGTCAGACTATTGTAACCTTCAGATAAAAGTCATTGGGAAAAAGGTTTGAGACTTGAGATCTCAGAAGTCAGAAACCCGAAGGAGATCTCGATCATTGATCGAGAAGAGGGTTGGAGGACTGTTGATTTGGGTTAAATGGTCAAACATTTGAAGTGGAGGCAAGACCATTGATCGAGCAGGATAGGTTTCTGCAGATCGCCAGCTTTGGATTTTTGAAGTACGAAAGAAGAAGGGTTTCAGATTTCAAAACCCCTAAGTCCGGAATTGCGAAGAGATCACAGTCGTTGATCTAGGAGGGACAAATCTGGTCCATAGATTTGAGAGGCGCAGATTTGAACCATTGATTTAGAAAATATCTTCAAGATCACGAGATCGATGATCCTGTAGCATTGTAGGGACAAGAGTTGCGCGAAGTTTAAAATATTGAGGGCAGGCCACAATTCAAATCGTTGTTTTGTCAGGAGGACACGTGGAGACTTGAGGAGGATTGCAGGCCCAAAAGTAGTTTGACCCCAAACCGCTTGTGGTCACACCCGCAATCGCGTGGTCATCGCCAAGGTCACATATGAGGAGAGGCCAAGAGAAAAGGGGCTAACGCCAACTCCGAGCCTTTGCTGAAGCGCGAAGGAGAAGGTCACGGGTATCATAAGACCTGCAACAGAGGCCGAAAGAGCATGTGTCTAATTTAGAGGTGAGACTATCATGGTCTCAAAGTCTCGTTTGATTTAGACTCGGATAATCTTGACCAGAGGCTTGGGCTGAGTCCTGGACTTTCCAAATTAGAACCCGTAGAGAGAAAGAGAATTGTTTCCTGTAAGGAGGACAAAATTTAATTTGTTTTTATTTTCCTTTGCCCCATTGTGGGTGTGTTACAAATTGGTATTAGAGCATGGTTACAACACTTGGCCTGCTTGGGCTCACGGACGAGTCGCTTAAAAACTCTATTTGGAGTACTTTTAAAAGAATGTCACTTTACCTTACCTCTTTCTTAAAAAGTCTGATTAAAAATGTTATTAAAGAAAAGAATGAAACTTTCTACTGTGTGTATGCATTTAAGAAATTGAATCATGTATTGTTCATGAACTAATAAATTGTTAGCTAACAATAAGTGTTTTTGTCAACACTCAAGCAGTCAGTAAATCACGGGAAAACTCCAAGACTAAGGGATGGTGACATGTCATGAAGTGGGGGATGGATCCCACAATAGAAACGAAGAATATGGTGAAATGAGGGCGATGGAAACCCCTCCATATATGACTGAAACTGTAAGGAGCCTCAGGGCCGAATTATAGAGTTGCAAGGCTGAAAACGAGAGATTGATAAAGGAGAAAGAAAAATAGACAGAAATTAACGTGGTCTTGATGCAGAGCTTATCTGACATACAGAGGAAACTACAACATGAACTCGCAACCAGTCATGTGGACCGATGACATAAGAAGAGAAGTCAAAGTCCACCTGAGATTCGAAAACATGACTCCATAAGTGACCACACTGGGAAAAGTACCTTGAATAAGGCCCAGCCTAGAGGTAGGGGACACTCATCAGTGGAGTCCTCTGGAAAGGAAGTTGGTAACTCTAAAGGATCTTCTAGTAGCAGAGCCAGCTCACATTCTCGAAGGAAAGGAAAGAAGCGGAAGCGTTCCAAAAATCATGATCCCGAAGAATTTAGGAAATCCAAACCACCCTTTTTCGATGGAGATATTAAGAAGGGAGAAGAGTTTGAAGCCTGACTGCTTGGTTTAAAGAAATACTTCAGAGTCCATGACTACTCTGAAAACTTGAAGGCTTCAATAGCCATCTTCAACCTGAATGAGAAGGCTTCCATTTGGTGGGAAGACCTTAGGAATGTGAAAGGAGTCCATGAGAAGGACTTGTCATGGAAATAGTTCGAGAAATACTTCAAGAAGCAGGATCTGTCAGAGAAATACATGGATAGGAAGACTAAGGAGTTTTATGAACTCAGGCTGGGGAAGCTCACCATATGCGAATTTTTCAATAAATTCCTTGAACTACTGAGGTATGTACCCTACATAAAAGATGAAAAAGTAAAGATGAAACGGTTCATTAGTGGGTTATCTCAGACCTACAGGGATAGGATTGAGTTCGATGAACCAAAAACCTTAGAAGAAACTATTCGGAAGGCAAGGTATTGCTATGAATAGTTTGGGAGTAAGACAAGACCTCACAAGGACTGGAAGGCTAGGAGTAGTTCGGGATTCCAGAAGAAAGGGTTTAAATCCTCAAGATTCAAGAAACATGGAAAAGATTCTAGAAGGATCCTTCCTACTAGAAGAGTATATCAGCAAAATTTCCCCTCTCAAAGTGGAAATAAACCTTTTAATACAACCCCAGGAAAGATTGATAATCTAAAGAATGAACCCTTAAAATGTTGGGGTTGTGGAGAGGATCATAAATTGAGGGATTGCCCACATAGACAACAAAACAGTAAGAGGGTCTACAATATCCAAGAAACTACCATCGCCAATGATGTGGCTAGGAACATGCTGCAAATCTATGCAGCTTTGTACAATAATCAAGCCGACCACCAAGCTTTAGTAGTGGAGCTAGAAGGTATGATCGCCAACCATCTAGTTTCTATTTTAATTGACCCGGGTTCTAGTTTGAGTTATGTGGCCCCTCAGACTATTGATAAGTGTAAACTACAACCAATTAGACATGTTAAACCATGGTTGGTGCGATTAGCCACTGGGACCAAAAGAAAAGTGGAAGAGGTCATACTAGCATGTCAATTCATCATGGGTGGATTGCCCACCCAAGCAACCCTTAATGTACTTCCCCTGGGATCTTATGACTTGTTGATTGGTATGGATTGGTTGGATGCTTACAAAACTAATTTGGATTGTTATCATAAAACTTTAGAATGTTTAAATGAAGAAGGAAGAAAGACGACCCTCCAAGGGATTCAGAAGCATGTCTCAGTGAGGCAAATATCAGCCCTTCAAATGAAAAAGTATTGTAGAAAGGGATGTTCCTTATATGCCATACAGGTATTGGAATTTGTTGAGGATGACAAACCAAACCTAGAGGACCACCCTATATTAATAGAATACAAGGACGTATTCCCAGAAGAAGTACTGGGTCTACCTCCAAGAAGGGATATTGACTTCTCGATAGAACTTACACCAGGAGCGGTACCAACATCTAGAACGCCATACAAAATGAGCACGCCAAAGCTGGTTGAGCTCAAGCTACAGCTAAAGGAGATGATGGACAAAGGATACATCTGACCCAGTTTATCTATGTGGGGAGCACCCCTCCTGTTTGTGAAAAATAAAGATGGCACACTCCGATTGTGCATAGATTACAGATAACTCAATAAGGTAACCATAAATAACAAGTACCCCTTACCAAGAATCAATGACCTGTTCGACCAATTGGGAGGTGCATCCATGTTCTCGAAGATTGACCTAAGGTCTAGCTACCATCAAGCCTAGATTAAGGATGAAGACATCCACAAAACAACCTTTAGGACAAGGTATGGTCACTATGAATTTGTGGTGGTGTCGTTTGGGTTAACCAATGCCCCCGCCACTTTTATGTGCTTGATGAACAATATACTCAACAAATTTCTGGACAAATTTGTATTGGTTTTCATTGATGATATCCTAATCTACTCCAAGAACAGGGAGGAGAACGAAGAAAATCTTAGACTTGTACTTCAATTACTAAGAGAGCATCAACTGTACGCTAAGTTTAGCAAGTGCAATTTCTTTCAGGAGCAAGTCCATTACCTAGGCCATGTCATTTCTAAGGAAGGAGTGGCAGTAGACCCCGACAAGATCAGATCTATTATGGAATGGCATGCCCCGAATGATGTATCCAATATTAGATCCTTCATGGGATTAGTGGGATACTATAGAAGGTTCATAAAAGGGTTTTCCAAGATTGGTTGTCCAATCACTACCCTTTAGAAAAAGGGTATTAAATTCATTTGGACATCGAAATGTGAAGAAAGATTTCAGAAACTGAAATACCTCCTGACCCATGCACCCATTCTAAAGATTTTAGACTCATATAATGATTTCTTTGTGTGTACAGATGCCTGCAAGGAAGGACTCGGAGGAGTCCCTATGCAAGAGGGATGTGTAATTTGCTACACGTCCAAGAAATTAAATGAGCATGAGATCAATTATGTGACCCATGACCTAGAATCGGCTGCCATAGTACATGCTTTAAAAATGTGGGGGCACTACCTCTTGGGTAGAAGATTTGTGTTTATGATAGATCATTGTAGAT
Source organism: Picea mariana (assembly GCA_032191745.1). Classification (NCBI taxonomy): domain Eukaryota; kingdom Viridiplantae; phylum Streptophyta; class Pinopsida; order Pinales; family Pinaceae; genus Picea; species Picea mariana. The sequence continues at coordinate 570,660 of JASDQU010100681.1, forward strand.
TGAGACACTTGTTTGATCAACCAAAACTCAATGTCAGGCAATCTAGATGGATGACTCTCCTAAGTGAATTTGATTTCGAAATCAAACACATAAAAGGAAAGGAAAATAGGGTGGCCAATTCCCTTAGCAGGAGTATAAAAATGATTCATCTTGAAGCAATAAGCGCCTGTGAAACGAACGTCAGGGAAAGAGTCATAAATGCACAAGAGACAAATGCATTCTTCAAGACAGTGACCTCATACCTAAAACAAGAGCCTACAGGGATGAAGCATTAAGGCTACCAGATGCTCAAGGAAGCGCTGTTGACTTACAGAAACAGATTGTATATTCCAAACTATGGAGACTTGAAGAGGTTCATAATGGATGAAATACATAAGAGACCATATACTAGTCACCCAGGATATTGGAAAATGATCATGACCACTAGGAAGCAATTCTATTGGCTTGGGTTGAAGAAAAACATAGCTAAATATCTAGCTAAGTGCCTAGAATGCCAGAAAGTTAAGACAGGACATCGACATCCAGTAGGATTATTACAGCCCCTACCGATCCCATAATGGAAATGGGAAACCATCTCCATGGATTTCATCATCGGATTACCAAAGTCAACCAAGCAAAATGATGCCATCGTCGTCGTGGTGGACAAACTGAGTAAATCTTCTCATTTCATTCCTGTCAAATCAACTTGCAAGGACAGATATTGCCAACATATTCATGAAGGAGATATTTAGACTGCATGTCATGCCCAAGGAAATTGTATCTAACCGAGATACCAAGTTTACTTCGAACTTTTGGAAATCCCTAATGGTCAGTTTTGAGGCTAAATTGTTGTTCAATGCAGCCTACCACACTCAAACTGATGGACAAATGGAAAGAGTGAACCGAATAGTAGAAGACATGCTAAGGATGCATGTAATGCATTAACCTAAGAAGTGGGAAGACTACCTACCATTGGTAGAGTTTGAATACAACAATGGTTATCAAGAATCCTTGAAGATGAGCCCTTTTGAAGTCCTCTATGGTAGACAATGCAAGATTCCAATCAGCTGGAGTAATCCAGTGAATAGAATTACAATCGGACCCAACATGTTGAAAGAAATGGAACACCAAGTGGTTCAGATAAGACAAAATCTATAGATTGCTCAGGATAGACAGAAAAGTTACGCTGATAGAAAGAGAACTCCCAAAGAGTTCAAGACCGGAGACCATGTCTATCTCAGAGTTAGACCCAGGAAGAGTTCCCTGAGAATGGGAGCTTGTGCCAAGTTGGCACCTCGGTATTGTGGACCCTTTGAAGTCTTAGATAGAGTGGGGACTGTAGCCTATAGGCTAGCACTTCCTCCCACAGTAAAGGCACATAATGTTTTTCATGTTTCATTACTGAAGAAATATGTACATGATGCTAATCATATAGTTGATTGGTCTGTGACCCAGGTGGAGCCAGAGGGAGAATTCCTGCCAGAACCCCAATGCATATTAGACAGGAAGGAAACCTCACTCAGGAACCGAACCATTGCACAGGTCAAGGTGCAATGGAAACACGTTGGCCCAGATGAGGCTACGTGGGAAATGGAAGATGCCATGAGACAGGCATATCCAATTTTGTTTACTTCTGTACATACATATCATGTTGATAGATAGAACATCAAGGACGATGATTCCTTTAAGGGGGAGGGAATTGTAACACCCAGTTTCCCCGAGTCTGAAAATATAACTATATGGACCGAGGAACTATGGAAAACTTAAAAGTGTGAATGTTTGATTTGATGGACCTTGTGTAGAAGGTCAATGAATGTAAATTCTGATTATTTTAATAGAAAATGGTTACGTGTTGCATGACTGCTAAAAGAGGGGATGTGCTAAGAGAGAGACCAAAAAATGTTGTGAAAGGTGGTGGAGGGGACCATGAATGGTTGTGTTAACCTCCATTGAACCAGTACCATGCTGGAATTAATTTGCTTAGATCAAAACAACCCTCTGACCAGGAATGAATTCCCATCAGGCTGGTAGGTGGGAAGGCCTCCTCAAGAGTTAATGAGGAATGGGACAGACTACCCATCGATAAGGCTTTTGGACCTGACCACGGACTTGGAAATTCGAGCCACACGCTATCTTGTTGAGGGAGGCAAGAAAGGAAGTGTGGTGGACAGAGGGAGACCTGCGAAGAAAAATGCAAAGACGAGAGAGGAAAATCTCAAGTCCGAGGAAGGAATGAAGGAGGAACAATGATTTCTGATCACATAAATTAGAGATTGAACCAGGAGGAGGAGAGTAACCTTCGTCCTCATCTATTTTCTGTATTGGGAGAAGGAGAGTAACCTTTGTCCCTAAATTTCGTTGAGCTGGAAGTAAGAGATTGAATCTCAAAGAATCGTGGCTTAAGCTCGAGGGTGGCCAGTTATAAATCCATTGGGAGTGACTGAGCCTATGGTTGGGTGGAAACGAGCACACCTTTTAGCAGTTGCATCACACTCTATGGTTCTGATAAGTGTTTTCTTGCCTTATGTTTTGAATTGTAAATAATGGATGCATGTGAGTATTTACATGTCTATAAAGGTTTCCTTCTCTGTATTAAATGATTAAGTTATGAGTATGCGTTCGTTTCCTTGAGAATCTATAATTCTGCTTGGATTTCCATACGCCCTAGTTTAATCACTCGAAGGCGCTTTCCCCAGGAATTTACATCGTCGTTCCGAAGTCAGAGCAAGCCTCTGGGCATATTTATCGATTTGGTAACCTCACAAGTTACCTTGCCTTGATTCAGAGCTTAAAGCTCTGTGATTCGGGAAGGTGTTCCCTTCATACCAGTAGTCTAGGAGACTCTGAACTTGCGCTTATTTCCTTAACCAAAAACCTGACTAAGAGCGAGGATCATAGCCCCAGAGTTTTATGAATATCCACGTGACGTGAGTCTAGGAACTTTGGAGCTCGAGACTCCGAGATGTCAAGTTGTACTAAGGTCAAGTTAAACCCTGCAATTGATATGCATCGTCGATCTATGAACGAAGATTGAGGGTGGGGAATCACTGTGGAGCGCGAAGGTGAAAATAGCGGACGCGCTAGTTCGTGGCCCACAATTCACCCTTGTTGTTGATCTCGATGGGCTGGAGGATCAATGATCTCGATTAAACTAGAATCAAGCAAGCACTTTCCAGATTGCGGAGGTCAAACTCCCTGGTAAAGAACCCACATGTTGGGACCCCGCAATTCTTGTGAACCGTCGATCGTCGTTGACCTTTGATCTGAGTTTGAAGTAATCCCTGAAACGCAAGGAGCGCGTGGGACGGCGAAAACCTTCGAAGAGATCAAGCTTAGAAGAGATAGCGCTTTCAGGAGTGCAGACAAAATCCAGGAGACAGGCCCGTAGGAGGAGAAAAGGTCGAATCCTTTGAGCACTTAGAAAACCTTCTAAGTCGGAGTAAGTTAGAAGCCTATGAGGAGGAGCGATAGTGGTCGTTGGATCACATCGCAGAGGTTCGACAACCGTTTGATTTAAACAAGGTACAAGAACCCTAGTACCTTGCACACGCATGAGAAGAGGACTTACCAAAGTTCTGAAGTCCCGAGGTAGTTTAGGACCGTCCATCGTCAAGAGGGACACGTGGCAACGGATCGTGGAATCCGGAGAAATCTGTTCGAGGGTTTTCGGTTAAAACTTGAAATTCTCGAACACCGAAGACCCGGAGTGAATCTAGACTGCCGGATCCAGAGGGACACGTGGCGACAGATCGTGGACTCTGGAGGAATCTGTTCGAGAGGAGGCAAGTTTGAAACTTGAGGTTCCCGAAGCACGGAAAGTCGAAGAGCCAGAGAAAATCTGGACTGTTGGATCCAAGAGGACACGTGTCGATAGGTAAGAAGATCTAGAGGAAGGAGAAGGTCGAAGTGTTGAAACACCCGAAGCTCGAAGAGTCAAAGAGCCGTGAGACGTCGATTGGCACGGGGACACTTGTCAATAGATCGAGAGCTCCGAGAATATTGTAGTGGGGTTTGAGTTTGAGAACTGAGATTTCAGAACCCCGAAGGCCCGAAGACCCGAAGTGAACCCGGACCAACAGATCTAAGGGAGACATGGCATGAATCTGTGAACTCTGAGTAAAGTCTCGAAGTGAATTCATAGCCGTTGGATTTGGAGGACACATGGCGCAAATCTGTGAGCTCCAGGTGAAGACCTAAAGTAATCCTCGATTGTCAGATTAGGAGGACACGCATCAGAGGATTGTAGCATTCGGATAAAAGTCATTGGGAAAAAGGTCCGAGATTTGAAATATCAGAATTTCGAAACTCGAAGGAGATCTTGACCGTTGATCGAGAAAAGGGTTGGAGGACCGTTGATTTGGGTTAAATGGTCAAACACCCGAAGTGGAGGCAAGACTGTTGATCGAGCGAGACATGTGTCTGCAGATCGTCAACTCCGAAAGTTTGAAGTATGAAAGAAGTAGGGTTTGAGATTTCAAAACCCTGAAGTCTGAAATTGCAAAGATATCACAACCGTTGATCTAGGAGGAACATATTTGGTCCGTAGATTTGAGAGGCGCAGATCTGAACCGTTGATTCAGACAGTATCATCAAGATCGTGAGATCGACGATCCCGTAGAATTGCGGGGACAGGAGTTGCATGAAGTTTAAAATATCGAGGGCAGGCCACAATTCAAACCGTGGTTTCGTCAGGAGGACACGTGGAGACTTGAGGAGGATTGCGGGCCCAAAATTAGTTTGACCCCAAACCGCTTGTGGCTGCGCCCACAATCGCGTGGTCATCGCCAAGGTCACATCTTAGGAGAGGCCAAGAGAAAAGGGGCTAACGCCAACTCCGAGCCTTCGCTGAAGCACGAAGGAGAAGGTCACGGGTATCATAAGACCTGCAACAGAGGCCGAAAGGGCATGTGTCTGATTTAGAGGTGAGACTATCATGGTCTCAAAGTCTCGTTTGATTTAGACTCAGAGAATCTTGACCGGAGGCTCGGGCTGAGTCCTAGACTTTCCAAATTAGAACCCGTAGAGAGAAAGAGGATTTGTTCCTGTAAGGAGGACGAAATTTAATTTGTTGTTATTTTCCTTTGCCCCATCGTGGGTGTGTTACATGTAGTTCTCCATGACTCAACTTAAAGCAAAGGATGAAGATTTGGAAGCAACAACACATGTCTTAGAAGCACCAACATTGCACACGTCTACCTTTGTGAACTTTCCAATGGAACCCTTGATTCCCCCACCACAGCAAGCCCTAGTGCCTCTAACAAAAGAAGCAACACATGTAGGTTGTTCCATTCAGATGGAATCTGTAGGGAATGCCCAAGATGGGCCTTAGTATTTTTTAAGTATAGAATTATGGTATTGTTTCCTTCTTTTTTTAAATAATATATTCAATATTATCGCTATAAAGTTTAGTTGCAAAAATATGGTCACCACTTCTATGTTTATATGACAAACCTTTATGTCTCTCAATTTCAAAAGCACGTTTTGTTTTTTATAGTATTAATAAATCTAATTAAAACACCACATTTTGATTCTCTCTCTATATATAGCTTGAGTGGGATTAATAACATGTGTTTCCTCCTAAAAATCACAAGTTCAAATTCGTGATACAAATAAACAATAGTATAAAGTAAACTACCCTGTTCAATATAAAAAAAACACCACCCTTTTGCATTCAAAAATCCATTAATAAAAAAACACCACCCTTTTGCATTCAAAAATCCATATAATGATTTTTTATTATTTTATATTTATCTTCCATGGAAGTGATAAATTCTTTCATGATGGATAAATTCTCCAGATGTCACGAGCATAAGCATTTCTGAAACTGAAAATGCTACTGACAAAGAATCAGAAATGCCATCATGAGGAGCTTAGATGTGCACTAAAGTTTAATTAAAACTCATTCTTTGTTTGGGCATTTGGCTACAGCTCCTTGTCTTTCCTCGAAAATGTGATCTTTTCGCAATTTATGACTACCCTGGTTGTGTTTGGTGTCTTCAAATCCATTTGTAAGCTAAATGTGGAGGATTTGCTTTGCCGAATTCTTTGTGGAAAATGTGAGTTTTGATTATTGCATAAACAACGTCAAGATTAAAGAGCCCCCGATAAATTTTGGGGTCATACTACTTTATTAGAGCACAGTGTTCTTTGCAATCAATCTTTGACGTAATAGAGTTTATTCTAAATTTTTTTATGGCTTGTCCAGTGCCGTCACTTATCCCAACCATCGTTAGAGTCTAACAAAACAAAAGTTCAACATTCCAATGAAATTGGCCTGATTCTGGGTTTTATGAGGCTTTGGATTGATTCAGTAGACGCCCAAAACCGTTCGGGACGATAACCCAGGTGAAAACAAGAGTATAACCATGATGTTTGCAGGAATTATAAAGGAATCTATCGCCCGAAAGAGGGGTCGTTGGCAGTTTAGATCACGCATGAGGGGCACCTGCATAGAAATATTGAAACTGAAAATAGTAGAGATGAAAACAAATGCCATCATTGGCAGATAAGATCAGGAAAATTTTGTGGCTAAATATATCACTGCCCTTGGTTGCTTTTCAGACTTGATCTCTTATTTTGTCCATAACTGAGGAGAAGCGAAATTGTTTTCGGGAAGAAGGCCGTGCTCCCAGCATGAGAAATCATAATTATAGGATTGACTAAATTGCCAAAAGAAGAGGATTCCTTAGCTGGGATGATTTCTCAAACCAAAACCCTGAGCTATGCCACAACTAAGGAAAGAGAGTTGCCAATGTTAGGCTGACATTGATTTAACCCAGATTCAACATCATCACGAGCAAAGACCATGAATATAGGCAGCCATATGTTCTTAGCGCAAGGACAGGACCAAAAATAGTGGTCACCAGACTCATTAGAGAAGATAGGGTAAATATTAGGGCCCTGTTGACCCCATCTACTCAAAGTCTCGGCTGAAATGAATGCTAGCTACTCTCCTATTCACAAAGTGTTCCTTTAGCAAAGCATATTTCCACTAAATCCATTTTCACTCAGCTTGGTTCCTAGATTGACAAATGAATGGTTTGATTCCAATAAAGCAGTTTTGAGTCGACCCTGGTCAACAAACGCACTGCTGTGTTCAATACAAGCATAGATTTTCATCACCAAAATACCCAGGCATAGTTATGATACTAAGATTGGATTTCGGCAGTCAACATCATACCATCCAATTACCTGTTGAGAGTCTGGACTAAGACATTGGCTGGAAACCAGTTTATTCCTGACCCATATAATGCTTATAACCTTCAAAGCCTGCATTGTACAAGTTCAGATCATGTAAAACCAAAAAACAATAGGAAACTTTGCAGAGCTTCCTATAAAATTTGCCAGGAAGAAGCAATTGTAGAAGTATTTTGTCTGTATCCCACAGTCCTTGATAAAAAGATTATTTCTTATGACTATTAGATTGGAAATTTAGAATTCAAAATCTTGGCCACGGAAGCCATCGAATGCATCAAAAGTCCATCCTTTCAAAATGTTTCAAACACATTTACCTGATCCCATGCTACAGACTCTCAATTCCTTACATTCCACCTGTAATGAGGGTCGTTTCTGATGGTGATAATGTAATATTTCATGAAAAGGCAAAGTTTTGTATGTACATTCTCCTAAATCATATTCCAGGGCAACCAAAACCGATCAGCTTTTGACAATTAAAACAACCTGAGTACTCTAATGGAGGTTTGAAAGAAAAAGTAATATGAAATTTCTACTCAGCTCAAAGTCACAAACCTAAATAACTAAAGCTCAAATCCCATGAAGACGCTTGTTTGTTTTAAGTAGTGCAGTCTTTAAAATAAAGGGAAAGAAACCATGCCGATGTTCTCTTCTCAAATTCTATTAGACCGGCCCTACAAATTTTAGTGAGTCAAACGAAATAATAGTCCATGTATTTCCTTGTAAGTTGGTAACCACAGAACAAAAGATGTACTATAGGATAACAAAACTACAAGTCTGATGTATTACCAAGCAGCTATCTATTTATATTTAGATTTGAAATTAAGATTGAAGGCTGAAACGTATTTACTGAATCATAATGGCATTTTGTTAAAGATGCCATGGACGAACCCAAAAGTATTCTGAATCCAGCACAACATGGAGGCAGGATCCCCAAACGATAAATGAAAGTAATCTCCATCTTTAGTTAGGAGTCCAATGTTAGTACTTTACATGACCAGAAAGTGAATAAGATATTTTCTGTAAGGAAATTTCAAATATCCATAGATGGATTTAGAAAACCACCTGATATGACGAAAGAAATCACTCCATTTCTGTCTCTTCCTCTGTAAGCTTTAAACCCACAATCTGCTAAAGCTAAGGAAGAACAAAAATAACGACAGATAAATTATTACCTTGTAACATAATCAAGCAAGGGTATAGAAATATTATTTCAATTTAAGTACAATCTAAATGAATCAGAAGAAGGCGTCCTTCCAAAGAACCATTTATACAATACTGCTAATACTGCTACATACAATATACACTTAATACTAGGGTTTTGGCACTGAATGAGCCAGAACCAGAAGAGAGAGAGGTCACCAATCTCGAAAGCAAGGACTGAGCTTGTACTTCAACAACAACAAATGACACCATCGACCTACCCGTCATTCACGAACTGAAAAGCACTCTTTGCTCTCCGAATACCTCTAGATATGGGATAATGCTTCTTGCATCTTATAGATTCATGCAAACTGCCTCTCTGTGGGGCAAAACCTTTTTTTAAGCCCTTTTTATGGAGGGTAGAATGAACTTATTTTGAAGTGGATCCGGTGCTTGAATTTTATTTGGAAGATAATTCTTTCATGACAGATAAATGCTCCTATGACCCTCATTGAAAAATTTTCAATTGTTATCCCTGCTCCAAAGCTCGTTTCAGCTAAGAAAACTTTCTCTGGAAAAATGGATAGCCAAGGTAGATGATACAAATACATTGGGCAGCTAAAGTAAACTGAAATGTAATCAAAGTTGTCATAGCCTTACTTGTCTGGTCAGGCTGTGGACGAGATAGCAAATGGGGTTCCCCAAATGGCCCACCAAAGGAAGGAGAAGAAGATGACGGAGGAGTATATGCAGAGGGAGGTATATGTGATGATGGAGGCTTAAGAACAACATCCGGTGGTGTTGGAGGAATTGCAAGGAGAGGAGATGATTGTGGGGCAGGGGAAGGAACCGGCACCTGGGGAGACTGAGACTTCTTAGGAGATTGAACAGGAGACTGTTTAACAAACATTTCGCGAGGAAGGAGAACCTTAGGCACTGCAAATACTGCAAGGGGTTTTTGATCAAAAACTGTCTGGGTTATAGAAGCTTGAACAATACCTGTATCCACAGCTACTGAACCATTGACCCTTGTGATGTTGAGGGTGTAGGTCTCAGCTCCCATGGACTCTGTGGCCAATGTGGGCTGAACCGGATTCACTATGGATTCCAGAGATCCAAGAGGATAATAGGAATGCAAAACATGGTACTTGAGAACCACAGCCTTGTTTCTGGCTGTAAGTCCTTGCAATGTATAAGGAGGAAGGGCTGAGAATGAATCGTCTGTTGGGGCAAAGATGGTAATACCAGCACCTGCTTGATCAAACTCCAACTCTGAAGTCATCCCAGAAGCCACCATCATTGACACCACAAAGTTGAAGTTCTTGGCATTCAGAAGAACATCTGTAACATTGATTGCACTGTCATTAGGTTCAGATGAGGCCGACAAATCAAACCCATAAGGTATAAGCATGTTACTGATACTAAAAATGCTGATGTTGTAAGGAAACGTCTTGACAAGCCTCGTGACCGTGGCATTGAAACTGCCTCCATAAGGAGCAGGTGCTCTGATTCTGATTTTTCCATTTTTCTCACAAGTTATGTTCATCAACCCAGAGTTTTTAGGTGCTCTTCCTGTGGTTTGATAAAGAGTGGTTATGAGTGTTCCCCTGTCGGTCATTTGGCGGAGCCTATCCCAATCCAAGTATTCCAGAAGCACATGATACTGGAGAACATATTGGATCTCCATTACTGGAAGGTTTCCTCTAAAGCTGGCAATGAAATTCTGCAAGATTGAATTGGACAGGGCGAGTATTGTGAGAGATGTCCCGCTGTTTATGTCTTTGGCCACATTGGTGGCTGTCAATAGATTGTTGAAGGTTTCAAACTCTTGGTACCTCCACAAAAATGTTGTGATGTTGAAACCGGATGCAGCTGTTGATCCTGCTGAAACCACCCATATCAAACACCAGAAGCAATAAAAGTAACGACAACCCAATTGTTCCATATCTTCTACAAGCTCTGCCCGTTTGATGCTCACAGCCAACCTTTAGGCGATCAATGGGGTCCAATATAAATAACAATACTGCCCAGATGGCTGTAACCGTGATAACATTCATTGAATTAACTAAAACTAATATATATATTAGCAGAACCCAATAAACTAAACTACTATGGAGTCCAGGTAATGCTGCTGCAGCATCTTTTAGTGCACCAATACTACAAAAAGATGACATGGTTTCCAACCTCGTCTTCAATGGCGCCTTATGCCGGAAATCATCCGTATAGAATTGGACTATTGTTTTAAAAGCTGCAAGAGGGATAGCCTTTCATTCCATTACAGCGCAGCAGCAACTACCATCTCTCATCTCATCTTCAGAGTGTAGTTAATGTGTTCAACTTATATACTCTCGGGTTTAAAGATGATAAAAGTTATAAACAGCAATGGCCGTAAATCTCAATCATCGACCGGGTTTAAGATGAGACGATGTAGCAGCAATGGGTTCCATCAATCAAAATCAACAATGACTGCGGCCGTTGAATAGAAGGAGCCATTCCATCTTGTACCATAATGCACTTCTGCCATGGGCGTGATGGCGTAATGCAGTGCAAGGTGTATGATAATGACGTGGGCTAGTTAATGTTTTTAAAACAGGACACTCCTAAATAAATGATAATAATCACAAACTGAAACTTTATCAATTCAATTTCGATTTATGCATTTTGTATGGCAGCATTCTAAACGTTATATTTTTGGTATTTTTTCTATTTGATTTTGCCAGAAATTCAATGATGAATGGTTGGATCTGCAGATTTGAGTGGTTAAGTTTGTATAATTTGAGTGCTTCAGGATTTTTCAGCATAATTTGAGTGCTCCAAGAGTTTTTCAACAAGCTGAATTCTTTATATATTCAAAAAAGTAATTTAAATAACAGAAAATAGAGATTTTGTCTAAATTTACATCACACATGTAAAACATTTAACCAACACGTTTTGTATGGTTTCTGAATCAAATCAAATTATCAAAATTGCATTTGGGATAACTGATTGAAGGATATTCACGGATTCTAGCCAGTCAGAATGAGGTGATTTTGATAATCCATAAAAAAAAATCCTAAAAAAATTGTTTAGAAATTGGTTTCAGCGTAATTTTATTATTTTCAAGGAAAATTTCGTCCATTTGACTAAATTTTATTTTTCAGGGTCCCTTATCAAGTTCCCTGGATTGCAATGCCAACTGAGAACGAAGATAAAAGAGTATTCTTCGACATTTTCTAAAGAATAATTAAAACGTCTCAGGTCAAACTATTTTTTTTAAATATAAAGCATTCTTTAGTCGGATTGCAATTTTGACATAAAATAGATTACGAGATCTCAAAAATCTCTCCTCTAAAATGGATGAAATTGCAATTTCTCTCTGTGATAAAGATTGTAACTTTTCGATCGCCACCCAACAATGGCCGAAAAGGATGAAATTGCAATTTCTCTCTGATAAAGATTGGAACTTTTCAATCGCAACCCAACAATGGCCAAAAAGACCAACAAAAAGTTGAACAGGAAGGCGTTTTATTTAGCGTTTTGACCACGCCGTATTCTTTACCTGCAACAGTCATACTCACCGGTGAAATTGCAATAACAATTGGACGACGGTTTTTACAGTATGCAGGCTGTCGCTTCGGGGACTCTCCAGTACATTTTTGCGCTTTTAGCGACGTTTGGTGAATCCCCGTGATGGAGGAATCAGAGACCTTCTCGCCCTACGAGGTGTAATGGCGATCACAAAATGGAGGCACTTTACCCTGAAGGATTTTGCAGACTGTACTTTCCTGTGAATTGGCTCCAACCGACAACGTGGTAAAGTCTTCAGATTGTGGTGTTGAATGAGCCAGACATGTACTTGAAATAACAGAGTGGCCTCCATTTTTTAATTGCTTTATGGTCAAGTGCCTACACATATAAGGGTTTAACTACAGGGAGTTAAACATTTAACCAGAGGCCATATGGATGGACATGTCAGCGTTTGAAAATGTTTCCTATTTTTGCAGTCTGTTCATTTTATGTTTGTGGATTGTTTTCATTTAACTCAATTATAAGTGGTGATGATTTTATGATAGTGGAATGTTTTCATTTAAACTCAATTAATTATAATTGAGGATAAGTGAGGATGGTTAAAGTTTAATTATATCAAATTTGGTATATTGGACTTTAAGAAAGATAAATAATTGGTTTACTTAAAAAATTTATTTTTGTGTTTGAAAAGGTTTAAGAGAAACATTCATAGATCACCATAGTTTTGATGAGTTACAAGATTAAGAAGGTCCGTATGGTAATAAATATTTTGAAATTGTGATATGATGTGGGTGTATATGCAAAGCATTTTAAGAGAAAATACTTTGAAATTGTGATATGATGTGGGTGTATATGCAAGGCATTCTAAGAGAAATTGTTTTTCATCTTCAACCCTCTTGGTGTCACAAAGATGACAAATTCTTTCAACCCACAACGTTTTGAGAATTGTCGAATGCCCTGTTTCACTATGGAGCTCGTGAAAGTTTGTTCTTATTTTAGCGATGTTGGTTTTCTAAGTGACTTCTTCTTTCTTTCCCTAATGATTTAGCCAATACTTGGAATCTTTATGCCATCCCCGCAAAGATTTAATTACACAATAGAGGCAAGGCCTTTAGCATCCTAAGAGGTAACAACCTCGCAACAAAAAACAAAACAAGGGTCCCAAACCCTCTCAACTAGCCCCTACTCCCCAATGATGGTGATAAAGAGGCCAATTCTAAAGACAAGAAGAGTAAGAGACATTACAATTTTTGTGAGCGAGATGGTCATATGGAGTCTAAATGTTTCAAGAAGGTGGAAGCTTTAGAAGCAACAATGAAGAAGAACAACAACAATGTTGATCCTCCTTCTAACTTTTATTCTCATAGACATGCTCTTTTTTCCTTTGGTTTCTCTTTCAATGCAACATTTACTTCTTCTTCTAATGAGTGGCTTATTGATTACTGAGCATCTTATCATATGGCTAAGGATTAAGCTATAATTTTCTTCTCTTAGTGAATTCAACACCAAACTAATATGTGTTGGTGATGATAGATCTCTAAGTGTTGTAGGGAATAGAAGGGTTCAACTAGATGGTGATTGTTGGGTTAACTTAGAGGTCTAGGTTCCTCAACATTTAATTATCAATATGGGTAGGTAAACTTGTGGGACATGAACAATATGTGCAAAATTGACTCTGAATATTCCCTAAAAAAACTCATATTGAACTCAAAGAAATTAAATAACTAGACTCACAAACACATGGTAAAATTCTGCGATCAATTGGTTCAGATTTAACTGTCAGATGGTAAAGACTCAGACTGCAAATTGATCATCACCCTCATGAATGCACCTCTTGCAGAACTCACTTCATTTAGTTAACTGAACTTTATGATCATATAAGTTATTTTTGCTTATGATCTTTAAAAGGTAACTGAATAAAACTTAAGAAATTGAGAGAATATCCATCACAAAAAATTACGAGTTTAATGATCTTTGAGAAGATTTCATGAAGTTTGTTTATATGGCACTGGAGACAAAAACTTGCTTGAGTGATTACTTTAAATGTCTAAATCTAAAACAAATTGTTCACCATACTTAAAGAAGTTAGCATCTGTAAAATATGATGAAAATGAAATTCACACTTGACTATGTATGAAAACATAATTATGAATCTAAATGAATTCAAACATGCACTTACAGGAATTTAACATACACTGTGAAATTACAGGAAAACACAATGAACACGCATTTGCAGGAAATTGTAGTGAAAATAAATAAAGACACAATGTAGAATTTGCAATCACTAAAAAGAAAGTAACTTCAACACTACTACAAGAAACACAACACATACCAGGGGGCCCTTCGTGGGGTGTGTTGTTTAGAGAAACTTAGAACACATAAAAGTTTAACAAAGGAATTACCAAATTTCCATTAATTAATCTTCAAGCATGGTTTCAAAAATTACAATATGTCTCAGGTGAAAATATCAACATTCCCCATTAACCCCTATAGATCCCCTCACTTTTACTTTATACGATTCTTAGAAATTCCAATGCCTTCCTATGTCTAACCAAATTCGGAATTTATCGATCAGATCTCCATTATAGCATAAGGGAGAATATATTCTTGATCTTCTTGAGCTAGATCCTCGAGTTCTTTACTAACTTCAATTGCTTCGTTATTTCTGGTGTTGAATCCCATATTTTCTGAATAGTTTGTAGATTTTCCAGTAATGCCTACGAATTCTTGTAATTTTGTTGATGTTGACCAAGTGTTTGGGTACTGAGCTCTGTATACTATCAAGATGGAAAACAAGAAATTCATCATCTTAAGGCATTCACGAAATAAATCCAAGTGGAAATTCTCCTTGTGACCGAGGGGAAGTATCTAAACCACCAATTCCTGTAATAACTCAAAAATACAATTAATTCATGTAATAACTCAAAAATACAATTAATTCTTGTAATAACTTATTTATAAGCAGTAAATTGCAAAAGAACTTTTAATCACCATTTATGAGATAAACTAAGAGTTTTCTTCCAAAAGACAACTTATACCCTGTTCTATGCACATTATGCCATCAAAGAGGTCAAAAATAAACAAAAGTGAAGGGTGATCAGACAAAAGTGGAGGTGAAATAGTTGGTGACAAGACCAAAATTGACACCCAACATCTCTCCCTGACTGAAGGTATTGCATGTCCTTGTACAATTTGATTCCAAGGAAGTTGATCAAAATTTCAAAATTTGTAGGTCCGATCTCGTTCCTTAGTTCTTCCTTGATTTCATTCCAATAGTAGTTAAAGGTGCCCATTTCCTATTCCTGTATTATTTGAGCTGAGCATATAGTTTTTTATTCTCTTCAATCATCTTCTGATGTGCCTCATACCTCCTCTTTGCATCCTTCTTTGTGTCTTTGTATTTCTTTTTGAGCTTGTAATATTTCTCTCGTAACAGAGCACCATGTGTCTTGATATTTTCATTTTCTTCTTTAATAACTTTATTCATAATTTCCAACTCATAGATTGTTTCTTCCATTTGGTTGATGTTTTTCTTTTCCTTCTTCACTAATATACCCATAATTTCTTTATTTGAAATTTTCTCCTCTGGAATTTCCTCAATATCTGGGAGTTCTTCAAGAACATGCACTGCTTCCATCATACATTCTTCCTTGGTTGCCTCTATTTTAATTTTGGTTTCTTGAGCTCTCACAGAAATTTGTGTTCTGGGTCTGTTCATCATCTAAATTGGACTAAATTTCTTTTCACTGGCCTCTTCTATTTTTCTGTTAATTTTCTCAATTGCTCTTAACAAATGCTTAGAAGTTGATCTCTTTGGATGTTTCATTACCGTGGGTGAAATTTATTCAACATAGTCAAGATATTCTTCTTGAATACTTTGCTTACCTTTTTCCTTTGCTTCTGACATTATGTTTATGTATGGATACTGGATTATTTTTTCATCTGTTCTCTTCTTATTTTTACATGCTAGTTGTGCCACAGATTTCACAGGCTTCTTTGATTTCTCATAACCCTTGGAATCCTCTTTTTTAGACGGTTCAAGACTCTCTTTTGTATCCTTCACCCTATCATCATTTTTGGTTAAATGAACCTCTTTACTCTTTGGTTTATTTTTGTCACTTCCTTCTAGAACGTTGGATTATGAATCTACAGATTTTCCTTCTTTTACAGGAATTTGTTCTTGTTCAAAGTTTTCCAGAATTGGTTCATTTTCTTCAAAATTGTTTCTAAAGATGAATTCCTGCCATGCTTGATTCAACTCTTCCAATTTATGTAATACACTCAACTTCATTAGGGCATGGTGATATAAAAATCTATCTTTGTTAGGTAGATTTTAGCTAACTGCCATATCCATTTTGGTCAAGTTCTTTAACAAATAGTAAGGCATGTTTACTCTCTTACTTTTGTCCTTCACATGTTGTAGTAAAAAAATGTGATAAAGAAATATGATACTATACCTTCCCTCCCAGGTCAGGTACATCTAGATATAGAAAACCACATCTTTCCAGGGGTCTGATAACCATGTTCTTGGAACACCTTTTGTCCAATCCGGGTTCTGTTGTGATTTTTCCATGAACACTTTCCATCCGTTTCCTTTCAATCTTTGGATTTTGAACCAAATTTCTCCTTTGTTTTCCAAACCTGTGATAGTTGCTAGAGTTTCTTCTGTTACTGAAATTTTAACATCTCCCACCTGAGATGTTTCCCCATCAAACATCTCTGCGGAAGCTCTTGTTACAACAACATTATGACCCTATTATTTTTCAAACAACGGAAACAACCCTGCCTTTTGAAACACCATTCTGCAAGTGGGAAATTCATCAAGTAGCACGATTCCCAGGGGTTCATACCTAACCACAAATGGTGTTTTCATTGTTGTCCTTGTTGTATATGGAGTCTGCTAGGTGCCAAATTCTAGTCTTCTCGACAAATTAGGGATTAAAGCTATGGGAGTGAGGAATGGGTGGAATTTTAAAATTGGGGTAGAATTTGCAAGGCTATTATGGAATAAGGATCTTGTGATACTCTTTTAATATGAGAATTTAATCGTTTGGAATATCTTATTATGACAGAGTGATTTTAAGTCCTCTCTACTGGCATCTTCGTATGGTAATTATGCCATACTGAATGAATTTCAATATTTGGAAATGATGGCATACATGTGTCGGATATGCTTAAGGTGATTAAGAGGTGGCATAATGATTATGGCTAAAGAATGGGTAATTGTCATGAAAAATCATGGAAAGAGGTAAGTAGGGAGAAAATCATGGAACACGATTTGCAAAATGCATTTATAATGAGTTTCAATTCCACATATGATTATGGAGATAATGGGAATGATTATAGGAGATTATGGAGTGAGTGGTGATTTTGACTAATGATATATGGAAAATGGTTTTAATATATAAGATGCATTTGAAATTTTACTCTAGTTAATTTCATGTAAATAATAATAAAAAATATTGCATACCACTTACAATTACCATGGAATACCTCCTCTGCAACCTAGTTATGTTTTGAAGATTATGTAGACTTGCTTGAACCATTGTTTCTTCGATCTGATATTTAATTACAAGAATTTGTTTGCTTACATGAATTTTCTTTGTTGGACTGCATGAAATCCTTTTCTGTAGGAATTGACAATGTTTCTGTGTTGAAGTAAACATGGAGCTTATGATGTTTTTGACTGAAACAAATATGTTGCTACTGAACAAAGAAAACCCAAATGTTGCTAAAACTTGCTTTAGTTACATGCAATGCATGTAATTATTTTGTTGGCATGGACAAAATTTTATTGCAAATGTTGGAATGATATTCTATTGTAAAGAAATGAACTTTTAAGACTTGTTTTAGAAGAATAAATTGAAAATGAGAGTCTTCTTCAATTGTTAATCACTTGGAAAGGTGATTAACTTATTCTAACCATTCTTTAAAGAAAATTCAACATGAATTTTTGAGAAAAATAGTGAACTCTGCCAGCCAGTTGTATGGTTTTCAAGCAGAGCCACATCCAGACATGCCAGAGCATGGTTTTCACATTCTGAACTTACTTTTTCTCTCTTTTTATTTTTACTAGTTTATTTTTTTAATTATATATATATATATATATATATATATATATATATATATATATATATATATATATATATATATATATATATATATATTATGGAAATCAAAATTCAGGACGAAAGATGAACAACAGAGTTATCTTCCTTGCTCAAAACCTTGATCTTGGACTGCTGAAGTAATTTGGAAACAAATTCATCTATGGATGTTGGCTTGTTGTAGAGTCTTATTCTATGTCCATTGACCACAAATGCAATTCCTAAACCATCAATAGTTCTGATTCTCACTGGGCCATTGTCGTACATTGTATCAATTTCGTAAGGGCCCAGCTAGTGGGTTGTAAACTTGCCTTTAAAGTTTTTGAACTTCGAATAAAAAATCAATGTCCAATCATCGACTTTGAATTGATTCTTATTAATGAATTTGTCGTTCCATCTAGCATGTTTTTCTTGAACAAGAGTGGTATTTTGGAGGGCATCTTGACACACTTCATCTAGCTCATTTAATTATACAATTCTTTTCTACTGAGCTTCTGATAAACTTAAACCCAACTCTGAAGTAATTTTGAAAGTTTTTATCTCGAACTCAATAGGGAGGAGTACCTTCTTTCCATAAGCTAACTCATAAGGGGTGTGTGTTGGACAAT
>JASDQU010100681.1:589247-605266 GCA_032191745.1 Picea mariana
GGGGGGGGGGCTGAATCAATTGTTATCGTGCTTAAACAACTATTCTTATTTTAAACTCTTTACAAAGCGCTTAATGAAAATCACAATAATGCAGGGAGGTAAGAAATAGAATATTCAACATCAATCACACACATGAAATATACAGAGATAGATATTTCCCGAGGAAACCCATAAAGGGAAAAACCTCTTCTTCTAGATATGATAAGTGATCTTTATTTTCTGTACATTATCATTCTTATGAGCTCCAACTCATTGTGAGTCTACCACCTCTAATTTACAAGCTGTAACTTGCTGAGAGCACCAACTCTCTGGTTTCTCTAGAACTTACTAGAAGGCAACACCTACTCCCTGAGTGTTCCAACACCAACTAGATGGAAGCACCAACTTCCAGTCACACAAGCACCAACCTGTATAAAAGAGAACAATAGTTCTCCCTTGCACCACCCTGCCACCCTAGTTTTCTTGGCTGCAACCAGATGGAAGCTACAACTCCCTGTGTTCAAGAACCCACTTGAAACTTTTGAGGACAATAGTCCTCCCTAGCACCTCCCTACCACCTTGAAATATAAATCTTTGCTTTTCACAACTTTATCACAATGATATAACATTTATCTATGGCTTACCAGTCTCATCATTGTTCTGCTACACTGCTCTGCCCTTCCTGCATCAGTGTCTCTCTCCTCATGTCTGCTGCGCTTTCTATTCTTCTCTCAGATATGCATTTTTGTTCCTTGCTTCTTTTGCGCTTCAACTCTTGCACACAACATGCTTCTACTCACATGAATTATGCTCCATAGTCGCACCCAAATATTCTTTGTTCTGTGCTTTTATACTCTCTGTGCACCTTCTGCATCCTTCATGCACAATACCTCTGCATGCTCTTCACAACGTCATTGTTCTACCCCACAAGTTGTTCACTAAAACTCTTCCTTACTCCTCCATGGATTTACAATAGAATCACTTCACAACTCTGTTCTGCATGCATTTCTCATGTCGAGTCTTCTCCTAATCATCATGGAAACTCTCCTTCTTCTCTGGTGGTTCTATTGCTTGTGAGTTTATCATCAGTGGCCGTTATACTGAGATTCCTTAGCTTCTCTGGCAGTTGAGACTCTTCATCTTCTTTGTAAGTTACAATCAGTCGTCTGTGGCGTCTTTGGATTCTAAGCCCCTTCCTTCACGTGACCACCGACGGTGACCAAATGCCTATTCAGAAGGTGCTTCCTGATCTCGGTCTAGTGAGTGCTAGCTCCTTTTCTTGATATGACCTTGGGCTATGAATTTCATGTGATCACACGATTGCAGGCCCATCCACGAAAAATTAAGGCCCGAGCATGTTTTGGCTCTGCAATAGAGCACGATCGTCGATCTCACGATCTTGACAGTGCTCTTGAATGGAGGGTTCATATATGTCCTCTCGAGTCCATGGACCAGATCCCTCCTACCTCCATCAACGACTAAGGTTTCCTTTGTGATCCGGGCTCCGGGAGTTTCAACTCTCAAGCCATGTTGCTGCTGACTGGATATCTTTCAGAATGGAAGATCCGTTGACATCTATCCTCTTCAATCAACATTTCTTTCTTCTTTCCTTTATCCACACACGATCCTTAGTCTCAGCGATCAGATGACACATGTCCCTCCAAACCAACGGACGAGATCGATTTCACGATCCGGGCTCCAGGATTTTCAATTCTCAAGTTATCATTTTCTCCCAAAGCATTTTGCTCGGAGTCCATGATCCAATGACGTGTGTCCCTCTCAGATCAACAGTCGAGATCTCCTTCGTGTCTTTGGACTTCAGATATTTAAATTCTCAAACTCTCGTTCATCCTTCCTTTGATTTTTCCCGGAGTTGACAATCCACTGACGCGTGTCCTCTTTAATCCAACAACTATCCTCTTCTCTGGGACTTCGGCCTTTGAGACTTCGGGTCTTTGGGTGAGTACTGGTGGTAAAACTCCCGAAGAAAAACTCCTGGAGTGACGTAACTCTTGCGTCAGTCGATGACATGTCATGAGCCAAGAAACTGCCATGTGTCCCTCGGATTTATGGTTTCCACGTCCTTGAAATGCCGAATCAACTTGACACTTGTCATTGTCTAATTGCACCACATGTCCTTGCTGATGTAGTCTGCTGACGTGATCTGCCATATGTCCTTCTCGAATCAACGGTCCTCGTTCTCCCTTTGATTGATGGTTGTGATCAAATCATGATTTCTTATTGTGAGTTGCCTCGAAATTCCCAACTCGTAAAACTTCGAAATGATTCATATCAGATCAATAGTCGAGATCTCTCGGTGATCCGACGGCCCAGATCATTTCACGACTTTACATATTGCAAGTTTCTACAACTATCACCTTTGAATTTCCTAATTTGTGAGTCAGCAAAATGTTGATCTCCTGCCATGTGTCCTCCAGATTCAATGGCTCATATCTCATCGTGATTTCGCATTTAGCAGAGTTGGAGGTTGGCTCACCTCTATTCTCTCGATTCCCGAATTCCTGATATCCACAGGTGCCAAATCAACGGTTCGATCTTCCCTGAGACTGATGGCTCCTATCTCTTCGAGTGTTGGATAGCTTCTCGGCCTTATCCTCCTCGCAATTTTAATGAATCTAGCAGCACATGGCTATCTATGTTTCTCCCTCCAAGGATTTCTGCAGTCCTTCTAAGTTCCTGAGAATGCTATCTCTCCTGAGCTTTGGCAACTAGTTAACCTCGAACCTAGCACACAATTGGGCTCTGCGTGCGACTCTCCGCTATTCCTCCTGAGCTTTGTAGATAATAATTTCTCATGATTTTCGTCATTCTTGATGATATCATTGCAGATTTCCTGTTTTCCATCATTGCACACTCTGATATTTCCATCAATGACAAGCACACTTAGCTTGTAAACATGCCGACAATCTCCCCCTTGGGCATTGATGGAAACCCTAAACGACTGCACTAATATGTTTGGACCTCCACCTATAGCATTCAAACCACTCCTTTTCTTCCCCTTTGACATCAATGTCAAAGAAAACAGGCTCCCCTTGAGCTGTTGCATTACTTTTCGAAGGTATCTGATAGTCAACCGATATATATTTCCCATGACAGGATGGACCCTCTTAGGTTGATAATGGGTTCATGCCCAACTTCTCCCGTAGATACTCAAACTGATCTTTTGCAAGCGGTTTAGGGAAGATACCAACAATCTGATCTTTGGAAGGAATATAATGCAAACAAACAACAATGTTGGTTACGTGTTCCCTCAAGAAGTGATACTTGATGGGTATATGCTTGGTATTGGAGTGGAACACATGGTTCTTTTATAGATTGATTGCACTGGTATTATCACAATGAATTGGGATCAGTGAAGTACAATTTACCTCCAAGTCTGCAAGTGTCTGAATCATCCACAATACTTGGGTACAACATGTGGCAGCTGCAATGTATTCATCTTCTGTAGTTGATAAGGAAATGGAACCTTGCTTCTTGCTCAACCATGATACAAGGGAATCTCCTAAGAAGAATGCACCTCCACTCGTGATTTTCCTTTCATCCACGCAGTTAGATCAATTAACATCTGAATAGATTGATAGTTGAAAATTATGATTCCTATGATACCATAGGCCATAGTCCATTTTTACTTTCAAGTATCTGAATATTCTTTTGACAGCTAAAAAATGACTCTGTTTAGGTGCGGCCTGATACCTTCCTACCATTCCAACAACATGCATTATGTCTGGACGGGATGCTGTGATGTAAAATAGGCTGCCTATCATAGACCTATATGAAATATGATCAAGATTAGGTGAATCATCATCCTTGCTTAACTTACATCCAGTGACCATAGCTGTGCTCATAGGTTTAGAATCTTACATTTGAAACCTTTTCAACATTTCTCTTAGATATTTTTATTGAGAAATAATTATTCCTTCAGACCTCTGAGTAATTTGTAGGCCAAGAAAAAATGGCAGTTCCCCTATCATAGACATTTCAAATTCAGACTGCATGGAAAAAGCAAACCATTTTACCAATGAAGCATTATTACTACCAAAGATGATGTCATCTACATAGACCAACACAATGAGCAGATCATTACCGTCTATTTTGATATATAGATTGTTGTCAATTGTTCCTCTCTTGAACCCTTTGTCTTGTAGATACGTATCCAGTCTGTGATACCAGGCACAAGGAGCTTGTTTCAACCCATATAAGGCTTTCTTCAGCTTGTAGACAAAGTTAGGGTTATCTGACAGTTGGAAACCCTCTGGTTGTTCCATATAGACTTCTTCTTTTAGATCTCCATTTAGAAAAGCTGACTTGACATCCATTTGATATACTTTAAACTGTTTATGACAAGCATAGGCAAGAAACATTCTAATAGCTTCTAATATTTCTACAGGCGCAAATGTTTCATCAAAGTCCATTCCTTCTATTTGAGCATATCCTTTGCAGACCAATCTAACCTTATTTCTTACAATATTTCCTTGCTCATTCATCTTATTTTTGTAGACCCATTTGGATCCTATTACATTTTTATTTGCTTGCCTAGGAACGAGTTCCCAAGTGTCATTCTTTTCAATCTCGTCGAGTTCCCCATTCATTCATTTTAACCAATTTACATTTTCACTGGCTTCATTGAAGTTCTTGGGTTCCACCATGGATATGAAGGCCATATGTGATTGCTCGGTGTTTTTGATTATCCTTCTCCTAGTTTGTACGCCTTTGTCTTTCTCACCAATTATCAGACTTGCAGGATGATTCTTTTGAGTAATTCTGGAGGAAGGATTAGATGTTTTCTGCTGATTTGAGTCTACCTGAGTATTTGCATATTCATCTAACTCAGAGTATTCTTGTTCTGATTCTTGGACCTGTTCAACTTCCTCTTCAACTATATCCTCTGTTGTTGATTCAATATTGCTCACCTCTCTTACTGGGACTCCTTCATCAACTTTTATGTCGGGACAATCAACCAATTTATGCAGCCTCTTATTATATCATCTATATCCTTTACTGTTTGTAGCATACCCTAAGAAGATTCCTTCATCAGCCATGTCATCATACTTTCCAAGGTTTTCATTATTGTTCTTTATGTATCACTTACTCCCAAAGACTTTGAAGTGTTTCATTGTAGTAAGTCTTCCATGCCACAGTTCATAAGGTGTCTTGTCACTGTGTGGTCTGAGATGATGTTTGTTAAGAGTATGGATTGATTTGTGTATTGATTCTACATAGTAGGTTTGACCAATGTTCTTCTCATTCATCATTGACCTGGACATTTGTTGAACTATTCTATTTTTCCTCTCAAATACTCCATTTTATTGCGGCGTTCCTGGGATTGTGTATTCTCTTTTGATCCCATGTTTATCACATAATTCCTTGAACTCACTTGACATAAATTCCCCTCCTCTGTCTGATCTTACTTCCTTTAACCTCTTTCCTATTTGATTCTCAGTTAAAGCCTTAAATATTTTAAATTTCTCAAGTGCTTCAGCTTTTTCTTTAAGAAAAGTGACCCAAGTAAGTCTGGAGTAATCATTAATGATCAGCATAAAGTAGTTTTCCTTTCCTGTGCCTTCCTGTCTTGATGGTCCACATAAATACATATGAACTAGTTGGAGTGGTTTCTCTGTTGAAGTAGAGCTCTTGGATTTAAACTGTGTCCTGGTTAGCTTTCCTACTTGGCAGGGTTTACACACAGAGTCTTGTGGTTTTGATATTCTTGGAAGATCTTTTATTGCCTCAAGATTTTCGAGATTGATTAAGTGGTCAAAGTTTAGATGTCCAAGTCTCCTATGCCATAACCAACTTTCATCATGTTTTCTTAGATGACACTCTTCTTTATCTTCTTTCAACACATATACATTATTTTCCATCCTTATGCCTTTAGCCACCACTTGTTCTGAGTTTATAGAGTTTATCTTACAATCCTTGGAAGTGAACACCACTTCACATCCTCTGTCACACATTTGACTTACACTGAGTAGATTATGTGTTATAACCCTAATTTGCACCATACATGCTTACTTGGCATCAGACCATCTCAGATCCCTTCTTTGCCAAAGCACTGTTGAACAACTCTTTAAAAAACCTCTTTTATAAGGGCCCACGTGCCCTACTCCATTACTGAATGCGTGTACATGCTAGCTGACCTAAACCAGCCCGCGTGGACGTACAAAAGCATGAAAAAAAAAAGTTGTCGACGGAACACACAACTTTGGGTGAGTTAACTGAAACTCCCGGCCATGCATGGACGAGGGTTCGTCCAAATACCTAGCTTCTTCTAGCCTATAAAAGAAGGGTTAGGGGTCCCATTTGAAGGAGGAGAATGATAGTAAAGAAATTCTGCCCAATTGCACATTCCCATTGTCCCAACCCTTTAGCCATCTTTGTGCAAAGAGAGATACAAAACAAAGAAGTTGGAGGACATTTGAAGAGGAGCCTAGGATCAAGATTCATGGAGTAGTGGCTAGTCTCGACATTGTAAGTTGATTCATTAAAGTTAATAATAAAGAAATGCTTTTCCTGTCCCACTATATGAGTTCTTCATAGTTTAGTAAATATATGTTTGAATCTCTAACCCATTAGTCTGTAGGTAAAATGCATGTGTAGTTTGTTTCTTATTTTATATGTAGGTCAACCTTGGGAGGAGAGCTGCTAAAAATAAATCAAGCGTGAGGAAGGATCGACATCGAACATTCGGAACAAGGTATGTTGGTCTAACCATGTATTTGCTGAAAAGAAATGGGGATTAGGTCTGGAGACGAAGGTAGAAAGTAGGTTTCTTTTGGTCATATCTGCATGCATAATATAACCCTATTTGCTAGTCCATAGGGGGATTTCCCACCACAACAAAATTGGCGACCATACTGGGGAAGTCTCTAGGGTTCCTCGAAATATTTTTGGGTAGTTTTAAAAGACTACTTTTCTTTCCTATTTTTTGAATTTTTTGCAAAGTCTGAGTTAACAGAGAGTCTGGTCTTCCATACCAACTATCTCTGTTATTTGCTTGATTGTGTTTTTTTCGAGACCCACAGAGGTACACGCAGCCTGCATAAGGTCTGCACGCGTGTACCCGCGCCCTACTTTCTTACAGACCACGTGTAAACGCTAGCTAAAGAAGTAGCAGTAGCGTGTAGATTCTAGAAAATTTTTTAGGCAGTCATCCTCTTCCTTGTCAGAATCAGTCATTCTCAGAGGTTTTCTGGAACTCTTTCTAAGTCTTGATTGTTTGCAGTCTCATCTTAGATTGGTTTGTTTTATGAATTTTTTCCTTACATTGTTTTCTTTTTTCTATTAAAGAGAGTGTCTAAGCCTTCAAGAGATCCCGGTTCTCAATATCAGTGGTCTCTTCCTGGTTTGGATTGTTTGTTTTTAGTTGTTTCAGAGTTTTAGAGATACACACGGCCTGTATAAGGCCATCACGCATGTACACGCCCTCTGGCTCTACACAGCTCGCGTGCACATGCTTGTTGTTGGATTGTCAGTAGTGTGCTTGTGCAGGATAGTTTTTGTTGAGGGTAAGGCAGTCATCCTTTCCCTTGACAACAGGGATGATTTTAAGGATGGAAATTTATTTTAAAATGTAGAAACCTTGGCGAATCTTACTAATCCTTCATATGCCAACTATAAATGTTTGGCGATATTTTTGTAAAAATATTCAAATTTCTAAGGATTTTATATAGTTTTTATAAAATTTTGGCAATTTTAAGGTAAAATAATTTTATCCTATAGAATTTGGGTGAATCATTTTTAAAATAGCGAATCTCATTTTTGGAAAAACTATGGAAAATTAGCCCATGAGCAAAATTTATCCCCTAAAATCATCCCTGCTTGACAAGAGTTATACCTCTCAGGTTTTTGAATCTTTGTCCTAGCAGTCAGTAGCTTAGGGTTGATCTTAGCCTTAGCTTGCCTTTTTCATTTAAAAGTTGTCATTACAAATTTTCTTTAGGGTTTTTAGACAAGTGTGAGAGTCTTTTTTTAAGTTGCCAGTGTGTGATTTCTTGAAGTGATTCTTTGCAATCTGCGATTAGGCCAGAAGTTTTTCTTGGTTTTTGACTTGTTGATATTTTTCCTTTTTGCTTTGCCAGCATTCAAATAAAAAAAAAAATCTCTTTCATTTTCTTGTTTGGTTGAAAAGTGTGGTTTTGCATTAGTAACCAGGGAAAAGTCTTTGCCTTCTTAAGTTCTTGATAGTTTAATTAGATCGTAAGTAGCTCGTAGTCAAGTGAAATCCTTCTTTAAGTTTGCTGATTCAAAATATCTTAGAAAATGAAATAATTTTTTTTTTTGAAAAGTTGTTGAAAATTTGCGTTAAGTGAAAGTTTTTGTTTCCAACTTTCTATTCATTTTTTACTTTCGTCTTTCAAACATCATATGTTTCACTTTCATACTTCTTGACATAAGACAAGCCATAAAATTAATGCTAAATGTAAAATTTATTAGACTTTTATGTTTGTAGGATTAACCAACTAGTTTAGGATTAGGGCCTTGGATTAGGTGTGAGAGGAAACTCTTCAAGGCCATTAAAATCAAACATTAGAGTTTGAGTTAGGGAGTGTCCAAGTCCAGTATCATGAAATTTATCCGGGACCCCCCTCTAACACAGGGGATAAACATGAAATCGCATGCGGAAAGGTAGCGGAGATAACCCCTCCAAAGCTGGACCAATCGTAGTGGAGAACACATATAGAGGGCTTGTTTTGGGATTCCATCGATTGCATTTGCCATGGGGATTCGTGGGTCTTGAATCCATTCGAGGTCCTCAGTTGTCTTACATACCACTTGCTTTCGATACCCTTGAAAGGTTTCAGGCTTGATACCCTTCTCATTGTGGTCTACCCGACTGGTGACTGTTTGCGCGCTGGCAACCTAGTTGCCTATCTTTTTTAGGGACATACACAGGTGACTGTGGGGGTATACTGCGGTACCTAGGACAAACATCGGACCACTCTTTGTAAAGTATACCCGGAGGGTTCTTCCGTTTTCGATTTGCACTTGCACCGGTAAGTTGCTCTAGTGTTGGTTGTTGTAACTGTTCTTCCAATTAATTTAGTGTTTGCCTGTCTTATCTTATAGGGAATTTTTTAGTGCGTGTTGTTTTTGAACGGTTAGACTACCCTAGTGTGTCTTTGATCTTCTCACATAGTGGAGGATCACGAGATCCACCGGTCACGAAGGCTTCTTGGCCTGCCAGTGGTTACACTGGAGCCACCCCCACCACCACTAAGGCGAAAGCTAGACCAATAAGGGTCTTTTGAAGCGACCGGGTCACAAGAAATTGTGCCCGACCAACATCTAGAGGAATCGACCATTTTAGACCTTGGAGCGCAAGCTTTTGGTCTAGTTGAAACCTACACCACTGATCTTTCGGCACCCACCATCATACCGATTCATCCTTACGAGTGCCAGATAGTGTCGCATGTAACAATGGAAACAAATGTTGTTACTCATTCTGGTAATTCTTCAATTCCCACTACGGTTGTCACCACAAGAGAGTTTCCACCTCCTAACCCACTGTCACTGGTCCGAGCCACCATGGTCTCGACCGCCTCTACATTGCACAGTGGTCCGATTCTATCTCTAGCGGCGACCACAACCCCTTTCACACCAAGTGCGACAGGCCCTCCGTTCTTATACGGGATGCCTAGTTCCGGGACAAGTCCTGTACTTTCCTACTCCACTTCACAGACTTCAGGTCTGGGGTAGGGAGCTCTAACGCTCCTCTGCAAGGACACATGGGGGGAACTCCTGCTCCTTTTAACGCTTTCCCTTACAGGGGAGGTCATATACCTTCTTCATCCCCTTCACTCAGTGGCTCGCATCATCAAACCTCCGAGCCACCTGCATACCATAGTTTATTTGGAGTGGGGAGTCAAGGACCACCTTCACATAATATGTCGGTAGGTTCGACACCGTTTTCTTTGTTCGGTGTGTTTGGTAACAACGCCTTCTCATCAACTACTTTCCCAACTAGGGGCAACCCCAGTTTCGGACAACCTATTCATATGCAGGGTACTATTCCTGCACAGGGGGCACACCTAGGAACTTCTTCCGCATCAGGGCCTTGGAATTCTTAGCAGGGATTCATTCCCTCATCAGGAATGCTGATTTGGGGTAATTCTTTGCACAATCAATGGAACCCTGAACAAAGCACTATGCCTATCCCCATGGGACTGACATGGAGAAATCCTTCCCAAAGTGCTTCGAATGTAATCCATGCCCAGCCATCTATGTCCTATTTCAAAAATCAGCCGATGATGTCTCTTCACACGCAAAATACATATGCTGGTCATGGCCATGGTTTTTACCAGAACCCAGACCAATAGCCGAACTTTTGTTGGCAACCTGGTGCCAGTCAAACTCCAGGCCCCTTTTTCCCAGGTTATCACCAACAACCCAAACTACCTTTCCTGGAAACCTTGCATTTTCCAGACTTGACAAGGTTGTTGAATGACCCTATCTGTCACGATTCATGTTGGCCTCCTATGCCGACGAAGTTTCCTTCGGACATCCCAAAGTTCGAAGCCAAGCCTAACGAAGATCCAGGAGATCATGTGACTACCTTCCATCTTTGGTGCTCATCTAACTCATTGAAAGACAACTCCGTACAGTTGCGATTGTTTCAACGTACTCTCATTAGGAGTTCCGCAAAATGGTACATTGAGCTCGATTGCTCAAGATACTGTTCCTTCAGCAAACTGGCGATGGCTTTCCTAAACCATTTCCAGTTACCTATGAGATACAACGCTGGCACCGAATTGCTAGCCAATTTCTCACAAACAAAAGTAGACCATATCTCTGATCACATTTGAGAATGGAGACGCAGAAAGAGTTTAATTAAGGTACCAGTCCCACCAGCATTCCTGCTCGAGTGGTTTCTTAAGTCTTTGGTCCCACAGTTGTCCAAAGATGTCACAACGTCGAGAGTATTTTTTGAAGAGGATGCCATCATGAGAGCTCAACAACTTGAGCTAATCTATTCTCAGTCTGGTTTATTATAAGAGATCTTGCCAGATGCACCATGCTCAATACTCAATAACACCAGACAAAGAGCTAGACCACATGCCGATGGTATTGTTGGTTCTACACAAACAAAGCCCGCTGAGCAATTGACAAAGTAGTTGCAGCAATTGTCTATACAACACACAGCGGCCAGCCAAACTACTGCTTTGACTTCTCCCCCTACCAAAACGTACACAGTGCAATTAACTAATCCAAAGGCCACCCAGTAGCCTGAAGGAAAGAAAAAAAAATGAAAGAAGGGTAAGGGGGATAAAAAACCTACCAATAATGCTGGCGGGGACAACACTGAGAAACGGAAGGCGAGGTATCCATGCAACTTATGCGCGGAAGACCACCTGATCCATCTATGTCCTCAGCTTGCAGAAGCCCAAAATTTTGTGATGCAGCAATAGCCTGCTGTGTTAACCAATCCATTTCAACATGGGTAAAATCTAACCCAAGCCTCTGCAAGCACGGAAGGGGGCAGCCAAGGATCCTCTCTGTCTTCGAACAACCCCACATCCAAAAATGTATATATGGTGAAGGGTGATGCTTTTATATTGACTAGAGTGAATGACTATAGTAAGCCAAGCACTTCTGAGAAGGGAAAAGAAGCCGAACTCCCATCTCTTCCTCTACAGATTGAGAATACATTGGGAGAAACAATGACATGCATCCCCAAAGGTGCGTTTAAAAAAGCTTCTCACAACCCAAACACAAGGGCCGCCCAGAACTATTCTGTGGAGGAAGATTTATAACAAACCCCTTGTGCGATGTCCGCTTTGGAGGTCCTCCAAAGTTTCCCTTCCTAGAGGAAATCCTTGTTAACCGCTTTAGGATCTACCGAGACTTGTAATCCGGGTACAATCATGCTGGATACAACCGACCTAAAACCTCGTCTACCTTACCATGTAGCGTTTTAGATAGTAGTGGCTTATCCCACGAAAACTTTTACTCGGAATATCTTCCGCATGGTGGTCAATGAGGGAGCCTCGACATGTGTTATGTCGTTGGCATGTTGGAAGGCCGTTGGCCAACCCGTTTTGTCTCCGTCACCTACTCTCCTCACTGCTTTCGACGGTCATTCATTCCAACCACATGGTATCATTCCCTCTTTCCCCGTGTAGTTAGGAGGGAAGACCGTGTGTGTTGAGGTAGAGGTAGTCGATACTCTGCTCGACTATAACCTCTTGTTAGGAAGGAGTTGGACTTATGCCATGCAAGCTATGGTTGCTACAGTTTTCCAGGTCTTGTTGTTTCCACACGAGGGCCAAATAGTGACCATCGATCAATTGTCTTTCTCCAGACCTGACCCTTCATTGGGGGCATCCACGGTCCCGATGATTGATAATCCTAAACCTAGTGTAGTCAACGTAGGGGTTGGTTTGTGCCCATATTTGATGGGTACCTTCGATTACCCGCCCCCTCAAGGCGATATCAAGTTTATATCCAATCANTGATATTTTTCAAGTTTCGTCATTCCGCATGACTTACTTCGACGATCCATGGATACTTCGTTCCCCATCGGCCATGATGGATGGGACAAGGCACTTGGGCATGTCCATGCCCTTGTACGCAGCTGAAGTAGCATACTCTTTAGTCCAGCAAGCTTCAGCCAACACTGATCCAACTCCTGCACAAGAGTTCGGTCCACTTCTAGAGCCTATTTGGGCTCAGGGTTCTCTCGTTCACACCGATTCATTAGACTTAGTCGTGCCCTTTGATGAAGCTATAATTGAGGCAATGACTAGTCCAGACAAACCCTGGGAAGATCTTCATCACAGATCATACTTACTCCCAGCGTTAAGTAGAATCGAAGCTAGAGAATTCACCTTGACTATGACAGGAGATAGGTCTTGTCCCATTAATCCCTTAACTACACACAAGGTTTATGCTGAGAGTAATATGGGAACTATCGCTGAAACTTTATCGATCAATATCTCCTGAAACCCTGGCGTCGTGGAGAATGTTTTCGTCAGAGCTGATTGCTCCCCCAGAGAGATTCAACTTTATACAGATCATTTTAAATAATTTCGCGACGTTTTTGCCTGGTCTTACGAGGAAATGCCAGGCATCGATCCAAAAATAGTAGAACATGAAATCACAACTTATCCCGATGCCAAGCTTGTTCAGCAGAAACTTCGTCTAGTTAATCCTAGGAAAGAATCAACCATTAAGGTTGAGGTTGAGAAATTTCTAAAAGCCGGTTTTATCTATCCTATCCATTTGACCCAATGGGTGTCAAATCCTATGCCGATCAATAAAAAACAAGGCACGATTCGTGTATGTACAAACTTCCGTGATTTGAACAAGGCCTATCCAAAAGATAATTTTCCAACACCATTTATCGACCAGATCATTGATGAATGTGCCGGTTACGAGGCCTTCTCTTTCATGGATGGTTTTTCAGGATATAATCAAATACAAATCAAACCCGAAGACCAGCACAAAATGACATTCATTTGTCCATGGGGCACATTTGTGTATTGTAAGATGCCTTTTGGTCTTAAAAATGCTGGAGCGGCCTTTCAGCGGGCCATGTCTTTTTATTTCCATGACCTCAAGCATATAGTCGAGGCCTATTTAGATGATTTAGCATCTCGATCATGGAGAATGTTTTCGTTGTAGCTGACTGCTGCCCCGAAGAGATTCAAATCTACACAGCTCTTTTTGAAGAATTTTGCGACGTTTTTGCCTGGTCTTACGAGAAAATGCCAGGCATCGATCCAAAAATAGTTGAACATGAAATCACAACGTATCCAGATGCCAAGCCTGTCCGACAGAAGCTTCGTCTAGTGAACCCCAAGAAAGCAGCAACCATTAAGGTTGAGGTTGAGAAACTGCTAAAAGCCGGTTTTATCTATCCTATCCATTTGACCCAATGGGTGTTAAACCCCGTGCTGGTCAATAAAAACCAAGGCACAATTCATGTATGTACAGACTTCTGTGATTTGAACAAGGCCTGTCGCAAAGATAATTTTCCCACACCATTCATCAACCAGATAATCGATGAATGTGCGGGTTGCGAGGCCTTCTCTTTCATGGACGGTTTTTCGGGATACAATCAAATACAAATCAAACCCAAAGACCAGCACAAAACAACATTCATCTGTCCATGGGGTACATTCGTGTATCGTAAGATGCCTTTTGGTCTCAAAAATGATGGAGCCACCTTTCAACGGGCCATGTCTTTTGCTTTCCTTGACCTCAAGCATATAGTCAAGGCCTATTTAGATGATTTAGCATCTTGATCTCGCAAGAGAACGGATCATCCCACACACCTCCGACTTATCTTTGAGTGTTGTCGCTACTTCCGGATTCACTTGAGTCCAAACAAGTGCAACTTTTGCGTAACATCAGGATGATTGTTAGGTTTCATAGTGTCAACAATAGGGATCATGGTCAATCCTCTCAAGGTTGAGGCAATAATTCAGTTTCCCTCCCCATGCACAATCCTTCAACTTCAGAGTCTCCAGGGCAAGGCGAATTTTCTAAGATGCTTTATCGCTAACTACGCTGAGATCACCAAGGGCTTTATGCGCTTACTTAAAAATGATGTTCCTTTTTATTGGGACGATGCTGCTCAATGCTCTTTCACCGCATTGAAACATGCACT
The DNA here is from genome assembly GCA_032191745.1 of Picea mariana. NCBI lineage: Eukaryota > Viridiplantae > Streptophyta > Pinopsida > Pinales > Pinaceae > Picea > Picea mariana. The sequence continues at coordinate 603,856 of JASDQU010100681.1, forward strand.
CACAACTGCCCCTCTGCTCCGGCCACCTAACTATAACAAGGATTTCTTATTATATCTAGTTGCAACAGAGTCAACCATTAGCATGGTCTTAGTTCAGGAAGATGACTTGTTCTCAGAATATGTCATCTATTACCTGAGCCGAGGCCTTGTAGGACCGGAACTCAATTATTCTCATATTGAAAAACTTGCGTTGGTAGTAGTCCATACTGTTCAACGGTTCCATCATTATGTTCTATTTCACAAGACTACCATCATTGCTGTCGTAAATCCATTTCAGTACATGTTGACACGATGGTTAATAGGCGGAAATATCAGTAGATGGATAGTCATCCTCCAGGAGTTTGACTTAGNTTAGCATGGTCTTAGTTCAGGAAGATGACTTGTTCTCAGAATATGTCATCTATTACCTGAGCCGAGGCCTTGTAGGACCGGAACTCAATTATTCTCATATTGAAAAACTTGCGTTGGCAGTAGTCCATACTGTTCAACGGTTCCATCATTATGTTCTATTTCACAAGACTACCATCATTGCTGTCGTAAATCCATTTCAGTACATGTTGACACGATGGTTAATAGGCGGAAATATCAGTAGATGGATAGTCATCCTCCAGGAGTTTGAATTAGATTTCATTTTAGCGAAATCTAAAAAGTCACTAGTGTTCACAGAACTTATTTCGGAACTTCCAGTTGAGTCAGGTGATCTTGTGCCCAAAGAGTCACCTATCAGAGGAGATATGTTTTTGATCACCTCTTTGGATCCCTGGTATGGAGATATCCTTATCTATCTTCAGACTTTGAAGTGCTCCACCACTTCTTTTCGTGATGAGCATCGACGCATACGCCATCAGGCTAAGAATTATCTCATACTCGATGATACATTGTATTGGAGAGGTGTAGACTGCATCCTACGCCGATGTCTCACTCACGGCGAAGCAGTTATCGTGCTTAATGATTGCCATATCGGATCTTGTGGCAGTCATTTGTTTGGGTTGGCAACAACCCAAAATATTCTACGAGCAGGTTACTTTTGGCCGACACTTATCAAAGATTGTATTGAATCGGTGAAGAAGTGCCATCCATGCCAAATCTTCTCTCAGAAGATGAGGGCACATCCTGCTCCCATGTTTCCTGTCATCACAGTTGGTCCCTTCACCAAGTGGGGGATTGATTACACTACATGCAACCCTCCTTCAGCAAGGGGGCACCACTATATCATCGTAGCTGTAGACTACTTCACAAAGTGGGTTGAAGCTATGCCAACGTTTAAAGATGATGGAGAGACTGCAGCTCTCTTTTTATTCAACCAGATAATAGCAAGGTTTGACGTCCCAAGGGAGATTGTCACTGACCATTCCAGTCACTTTCAAAACCACATGATGACCGATTAACGTCAAAGCTTGGGTTACGACAG
>JASDQU010100682.1:0-11748 GCA_032191745.1 Picea mariana
GCAATTTTGATGAAACTTCCTAATCCTAGCCTTAAAATATGGTAGAAAAATCTTAACATGCCTAATCAATGATTCTGGTTTGAGTGAAGGGTACATTTTTGCTAAGGCCATGACAAAGGAGTTTAACAATCAACACCACCAACATTGGGGTATATAGAGGGCTTGGTGGTCTTGATTAAATGCCAGTTCCATACCCTCATACTTGATAGAATCCAGTGGAAACATTGTAATCTTGTCAATCTTGAAATCCTAAAAACCGTTAAGTCTGCTGAATTTTGAATGGGACCTAAAATTCTACTTTCTCCATATGAAGTCCAATGAAGTTGGAACCACTCTCAAACGTCCTGAAACAATTAATGGTAATGTTAAAAATTTAAGTAAAAGTGGCATTTCCTTTAAAAGATAAAGGAAATGCCACTTTTACTTTAAGAATTTAACATTACCATTAGGGAGCGCCCAGGGAGCATATGGGGAAACGTCCCCCCTGGAGTCCCCCCGTCCCGGGGACGTGGGGAACGCGTCCCCTGCGTCCCCCACCCTGGGGGACGCGTCCCCGTGGAACACTGAAAAACCCGTGGAACACTGAAAAATTATGCATGTTGGGTCAGCTCTGAAGCACAGAGAGGATGTAGAAGGATGCCCTAGACCTTATACTCTACTCAGGACTCATGACAAAGGCTTAAAATATGAAACATACCTACTTAACTGTAATAATCAAGGTTTGTCAAGATAGACCTTTGGGCCATGGATGCTTATGCATCGTCTGTAATACACCTTCAATATAAGTTGGCTACTCTCACCCTAAGAATATATTGGCTATGGCCCAGAGGTATATATATAATAACTATTTTTCATATAAATAAGATGTTCTATTTATATTAGACTTACTAGAATAGTAGCACATCAAGGAGCAGCATTCAGCGATCTTTCAGGAGGAAAATCATTCGCGAGCAGCTCTTTTAGGGGATTTCCGTTACTTAGTGCTTTCTGCTTTCTCAGAAATCTATTATTGCCTTAGAGTCACCACATTGTTCACTATTTGGAGACTAAGATGCAAGTACATTTTGCCCAATGTAGTCAATTTGATTCATGTTTTTTGTCATGTCTGACAGGAAGATGTATGTATGCAAGTGTTAGCCAAAGATATCTGCAAACAGAGATGCTAAGGAGCTAAATGCTCCTACCTTCTCTACTTTTATTACCGCTTTAATAGCATTGAGGAAGAGGATATGAATCATCTTTGTATATACCCTTCTGTGTTTATTTTCTCTTTTGTAAATAATTTTCCATATATACCTAGTATATTTTTCAATAATAATAATAATAATATGTGTCAGATATAGTCAAATATTGAATCCAAAAAAATGGTAAGATCAGATTTAGTAAGATATAATCAGATATTAAGTATCAAATATTGAATATAATTAAACATCGAAAGAATTAAATATTAAACAAAATTAAAAAAGGAAGGTAGGCTTTATGGTTTGAGGTATTTATTTAACCTAGATACATTTGTTTAATCTTTTTATCATAAACCTGTCAATTCCACCCAGGTTTGTTTAAACTTCAATTTTTTCTTGTCAATTTGTCCATATTAACTAGCTTCACCCCTTTTAAACATATTACGGTGGCTGTTAGAGTAATTCGTCTAGAACTTGTGATGTATTCAATTAATCACATAGAGAAACAACATACTGGACGAAGAATAGAGAAAAATGTGAATTAGATAGCAGATTAAATGGGAAGTCAAAATGCTGAGATTGGTAGAAAATGCAATGTAAGAGTAACACCCCATTCTTCTAAATCACGTGTTTTGGTCAACTCGAAATTGCATTAAATAAAAGAGAAAATAAGAACAAAATGTACATCCACAAATAATATTTTTGAGTAAAAGAGATTCCAATATTCATCATTTTGAAAATACATTCAGCAAGCTAATCAAAAAACGATTAGATGGTATCTAAACAACCCTAACATTCAACTGAGATAGTAGCTCCAAAGGATGGCCATTGAATGAACTCACAATAAATTCCTCATGCGTTTCAATAATTTTGCAGCTGTTTCTTCCCGTGTAAATTGGGTCATACTCTCCATTTGGTCAGCAATTTGTGTAGAGAAAGTATTTATCTGTTAATGAACATATACACAACAATATTTTCAAAAGAAAACAGTTTAAAACTCTACTTCTTTGTCCATCAAGTGTATGTGAGAAGAGACGTCACGATTGCCAACTACAGATGACATGCATATGTAACATAAGTCTTACCAACTCCCTTATCCAGCTTATTCCATAGTAAAGTGAAAGGCATATTATATGCTTGTGTCTTCTAGTCGAAGATTTCCATGCATCTCCAAATAAAAGCTGAAATCATTAATCATTGTAAGCCACTAAATGTTAGAATCAAAGATCAAACAAAGTAACCATGAATCTTAAAGTATGATATATCATGACTATATCACATTTAAAATATAGACCCAATCAGGCACATAGGATCACTATGTCATGGCTTCCAAACCATGCTTTGATGAGAAATGGGGGTGCTTCTTTCTATTGAGTCTCATGAAACTGTACACTGGATCGTACCAGAAGAACAATTTGAACACAATGGATCTATACTTGATTGGATCTATATTATGAGTTTGCCTTATTTTGTCCTATGCATGTGGTTCCACTGTTTATTTCATGGGATACATAGAAATATATGATCTCATTTTCATTTTTTCACATTCAAGTAACAAGTCCTTTTATTATATTATTAAGGGTGCAAATGCAAGCCTCTCATATATTTGTTTTCTTGTTTACTGTGATGAACATAACTGATATTGAATCATGATAAGCCTACATATACACAATGTCCACCAGATATGGGCATGGAGAACAACTCCCAAGAGTATGAATATGATGAGTTACACAATAATTCATTAGATATTAGGAGAAGAACTCCAAATAACCCAATACATTTATATATCAAAATCACAAGTCAATATGTGTAATAGTGACTCTATTGACCTCTTATATATACTAGTTCTTAATAATTGCCTATGTAGGCCCACTACCAAGCCAACCTACCATTTACATATGCATTTGACCCCTATACACCCCCATTAGAGTCATTACATACATTACATATTAACCCCTTAGAAAAGTTGTCCTTGGAGCTATCTAGTTACATACATTACACATTGTGAAACCAAGTAATAGGATTTCCTCAAATTTTTGCTCTCTTGATGCCATTGTTGATTATCAATCCATCCACAATTGATTTATGTTGATGCCAATCCTTAATAGTTTGGTGTCACATAGTTTACTTTATTCCTTTGATTCCATGCATTGTTGTAACTTTTCCAATCTACCATAGTTGTTCCTCTCTCATAATATTCAACTACATAATGGTTCCTTGATGCCACATTCCATGAGTGTGTAATGTCCCCACTTTGGGACATCATTATATTACAGAGTGTTATGATGACAAGAGTAGCCAGATGGAGGTTATAGCAAGTACAGGGGCTATTGAGGGGTTGTTTTGGGTTCGGCTTGCATCGCTTATCTTATTTCATCATCATGATCCATTCTGCACAACTTGGCTTTGGTTCCGTTCCATTCCGACGATTTCCGTAATTTTGAGTTATTTTGGGCTATATGTTGATTAACTTCACTAAGGAGGTCATATTGGGCATAATACTGGGAGGAACCTTAGTGTAATAGCTCATTGGAATCGGAAGGAATAGCACTATAGGATAGGATGATGAGAAGTGACTTTCAGTGGCCAGGGAAGCCACAAGGAGGGATAAACTACTTTTTAGAGGAAAAATGGTTAATTAATTAATTAAAGTGATTTAATTAATCAATTAATAATTAAATAAAGTAAAATTCACTTGGAGAGACAAGGTGAGCAAGGAGGATAAAAGAGAGACATGGGCCTCTATTCTCTCATTATGTTGTTTATCATTTGATATCTGGCTTCTTATTAGTGAGCCCATGCACTTGGGGGTTTTGAGGGTTTTGACTTAACAAACCCTAGAGATCATCTCGGTGATGAAAGATCCCACCCAACCTGGTCCAAGCTTGGTCACGGAGGTGAAAGATTCCTCCCTCACCATTCTACATCAAATCTACTCAGTTACAGGAGGTTTCTACATCAGTTACAGGTTCAGAGAGAGCTTGGGCGCAGCTTCAGAGGATTTCCAACAGGAGGGCGCACCACCTTGAGGAGATTAGCTTGATCTAGGCAGAGGAGAAGGATTCTGAGGAAAAGGACTTCTAGGTATTCTTTGTAGGGCCTAGGGCACCTTTCCTAGCCCTTTCCAGAGGAGGTTTCTCTGTCGTATTATTTATTGGAGCTCAGCACAGGTTCATAGAGAAGAGGGCACACCACAGATTGAGGATCATGTCTTTTGGAGGGTCAGTTCTTCATTGTTCAGCCCGAGACTCTGCCAGGGGTTTTCCCTTGACCCGATCTACAGTTCCATGTATTTTGAGAGCATTTGGAGGTCTCTAGGATAGAGGTCGAATTATTGGGTCTTCAGTCATCCAGGAGGGCGCAAGCCAATTAGGGATTTGCTCATTTGGATGGTCATAACTTCACCGTTCAGCTTGATATTTCACCAGGGGTTTGGTCTTGGCCCGATCTACTCTTCCAGCCATTTTCAAAGTTTTTGGACTCTGGAGGCCTCTAGCAGCAAGGCCGAACTATTAGGGGTATTCAGCTTTCCAGCAGAGCACAACTTATCCAGTTTGAGGGTTTGATTCAGCATTGGGCAGAGATCTCAGTTGTCATTCATCTTCAGTAGCCATGTGGCCTTTGGAGGCTTGCATCTTCTCTTCTTGATCTTGCTTGAGGGTTATCCTCATTTTGCTACTAGGTATTAGCTATATTGTACCAGATCTGCAGATCCATTGTATCAGGGTCTTCTTCTATTATGAATAAATATCAGATCTGAGGTATTTTTAGGTTATCTCATGTATTGTTGATCTTGCATCTTGTTGAGAAAACACCTAAAAATCACATGAAAAATGCAATGTTCTTGGCACCTTGGCTTGGGAACATTACAGAGTGTCAAGGATTCTTCCATCTATATCCTTGATAGAGTCAATGCACAACTTCATGTCCAAGGATATCTAGAGCACCTCGCTTGGGGGCATTCCCCCTCCATAATTGCGCTCTCGAGCAATTCATTCAAGCAACGCACTCCCAAGCATTAAGAAATGGTACCTACCCTCTGTGAGTGCACCTTGCTCCCTCCACACTCCTTATCGCACTCTCGAAAAAGGAAGAAGCACACGCTAATGGCCTTGGTGTGTCTAACATGATTTAAGTATTTATAGATAATGCAACAAATTGTAAGGGAGCTAGAAAAATCAATGTGTAGGTGTTGTTGAAATATTGTAACTTCGAAGAATATTCTAATTATATTTGAGTTATTATCTTATAGATCTAATCCCCTTTTGTGGATTGATCATGTCGAGTCTTGTATAAGACCAAATCCCCTTTTGTGGATTGGTTAAACCATATTTATATGGTGGTATTTGTAAAGTCGACCCCTAGGATTTATAAAGTGGTTTAACCACTCTTGGAAGAAGTTGGCCCTACTAAGTGAAGAGACATAACCCTAGCACCTCCTCAACAAGTATTTATAAGTGAGGATGGCACCTCACTTACTCACTCACTCACTCACACTTCTAGTGCACATCTTTTGAAGGAAGTTGCAGTTACAAGAAGGAGAAGAGAGGCGCATACTCAGTCCTAGTTTATTCTTGGTGGTTTGGTCTTAGTCTTGGCATTGTATTGGAAATCTATTATTGAGGAAGTTTTTGTTGGGTTTTCTCCCACATGAGGGTTTCCCAGGATAAAATGTTGTGTACCTTGTGATTGTGTTTCTTTTAGTGATCCTCTTTATGCTGTTGTTTTGGATATGCATTGAATGCTCTAAGAGCAAATTGAAGATAACCTAATAACAACATTAAAACTTAACAGGTGCATCCTCACATCTTTTGGTATGGGTGTTTGGTGCACACATTGAACCCTTTAATGCATGGTATTGCTAAGCCTAAAGAGTGTGGATGGTTTGATGACTTGTACAAGACAAGGAAGAAACTCATCAAATTCATCACCAGGGATACAAAGGTCCACTTCATTTTTGGCACTTAATCTAAGTTGCAGCTACTTAAGATTGTAAAGCATAGATTTGGTAGCTATTTATTCACCTTCAGGTGCCTACTAAAAGCAAGACATGCTTTGGCTGGTATGGTGATTAGTGATGAATGGGATGACTTGAGTATTGATAGAGATGGTGCAAATGTGATAAGGAAATTGTTCTTGATGGTCATTTTTGGTTATAGGTTAGATATGTTTTGTAGTTCACCAAGCAACTTATAACAAGATTTAATTTGCAAATTTAAATCAATAAGTGATCGGGGAGGTGTATGAGCAAATGCACACCATGCTAGGCCATATTAAGGACATTATTGAGCCTTGAATCATGAAGTTGTATAATCATATTCATATCAAATTGGAAAATGATGGGAAAATACAAATATTCCACTACATGCATTAGCATATGTGATTACACCAAAATATTATCATCTAGTATGGATCCAAACACCAACACCTAGTGGTAGGGTGAAGAGAAAACCACACCAAGATCCAAAGGTTCAAATTGGTTATATGCAAGCATTAGACAAATTGGTCCTTGATGATGAGGAGTGTCATACCATACGACAACAATTGAGCAACTACATTAGTGTGAATTGTCCTTGCTAGGGTTAGAACCCTAAAGCCATAAAGTGCTAGCACTTTAGGATTTTAGCCCTAGACAATTGATCTTTGATCTAGTTAAAGCTACAAGAAGGGAGAAACAATATCTAGGGCCCAAAAGTGGTTGCACCCTAGACATCCTTCTTCTCAAAGTCTAATGCCTAAGGCCCAAATGTGCTTGCACCCTAGACGTCCTCCTCCTCAAAGTCTAATGCCTAAGGCCCAAATGTGCTTACACCTTACGGTTTAGACTCTATCGCTTGGTTTCAAGTAGATCAACCTTCAAGCTTGAAATCATTTGAGACTCCATAGCCCTAGAAAGGCACTAATCTAGAAGCAACTCTTGTGGTGAAAATGATTGATAAAACCTCTCTTAAATCTCTCAAGTATTCTACTAATTCTACTAACTCTAACCCTAGCAAACTCGCTATGTTATTTCCTGTCGTTATAAAGGTTTGCTACAACCATCTAAACTGTATTAAATTGTTGCATACACTCATCTAAAGGTGGCTTAACTCACTCGTAAATTTCCTCTAACAATTGGATAATATTTTATTGGTTATATGCTTACTTTTCATGGTCAATTGTGGCATTTCTGAGCACTAATTATTTCTATTGTTACAATTCATTTACTGTTGTCATAATTGTTTACTGCTGCAAATTTGTAGCAGCCATTGCAATCTATCTTGTCTAGTGTCCTAAGAGGTTATTTTTGCATACTTTAGCTTGGTAATTGTTGAATATATGTTGCAAAGTGTTCTTGTTCCGGGAAGGTACAAAAATCACCTTCAACCTCTTCTCTATCCTAGACCTAGACCAACAAACTGATGATCAAGACAAGGGGCGATAGGTTTGGCTACTAAACTTGCTATTTGATCCCTTGAGGTCATCAAGGAAACCTCCCTTGTGGTGGACCCCTTCCATCACTAAAACGAGGGAAGATCCTACTAAGGTGACAGTGGTAGTTTATTCCATAGTTACGCAAGATTTGGGGATCTTGTGGTGGGCTTTGCACTAGTACAAATCCTACGATAACAAGGCTTATTCCATAGATCTTCTATACTGCAAGAAATCATTCACAGTTATATGACTAGAAGTCGAAGTCTAGTCCTTCCTAATTTTCTATGTCAATGAAAACATACAATTGAAGAAATTCACAAAGTTTAAAGATAGCTATTTATAATTTCATACATAAAAAAATTACTGAAAAATCGCCACCATCATGCTAAATCCTGATGTTAAACAGAAAATTATAAATTGTCGAGAAAAAATCAAAATTGTTTTGAAAAAATCGTCAAGGTTGTGATAAAAACATCGGTTTAAGCTAAAATTTTGATTATTTGGGGTTATTTTTCTGACTTTATTTTCTGTAGGAAACGATAACATGCAATATTAAATCCTTAAAATAAAAATTGGCATTCTCCTTTAACTTTCCTTTTCTATCCTTTTAATTTTTTAACATTACCATTAATTGTTCCAAGATGTTTGAGAGTGATTCCAACCTCATCAAACTTCATATGAAGAAAGTACAATTTCATATACCATTAAGAATTCAGCAATCTGAACAGTTTTCAAGATTTTAACATTTCAATACTGGCGGGATTGCAGCATTTCAAGACTGTATTATATCATGCATGGAGGTATGGGAGTGGCATTTAATCAATAGCACCATGCCCTCTATGCACACGGTTGTTGATGTTAATGAAAGTTGAACTCATGAGACGAACAAAGTTCGCTCACACAAGAATTATCCAAAATACTTGGAATATAACACAATAATCCATGTAGGAATAATGTATAAATGTATAAAATATGAATAGATGAGATGAGATACAATTGAGAATGAGGGGCTCGTTTATATACCCACACAGGGGTTCCCTTAACCAATAGTCATGTCATTTGAGACATGTCCTTTCATTATTAATAGTTATTATTTATTAATTAATTATTATGTTATGAATATCTATTTATATGTATATTTTATGTTCATAACAACTCATCTATCATTACCTTAATAAAAATGTACGCTTCACTCAAGCCCAAACCACTAATTAGGCATGTTAAGCTTTCTGCCTCATTTTAATGCTTGGATTAGCCAATTTCATCCAAATTGGAGAGTATTAATTTGAGCAACAACAGGGTGAACAAACTTGTATCCACAAGTAGAACCCAGCACTATGCTGATGATTACAGCCGCATGAGATGTCCTCCAAGACATAGACCTGAGAGAGAGCCCCTGATTTGGGTGTGTGCTTCCTATCTGAGACAGAACTGGAACGTTGTGTTGGCCTCCTTCTTACAAAGAGTTGAGAAGAACTCTAGATGATTCTCATGTGTAACGCAGTGAGAAGAAAATATTTTGAGTTGGATGTGTCTGTAGCTGAGCACAGGTGAACGTGTGAATTCCCATGAGTTGGATGCATCGTTCTGAGACAGAGATGAAACGATGTATTAGCCTCCTCTGAGCAGAGAGTTGAGATGATGAACTCCAGATGACTCTCCCGTGTAATGCAGTGGGAAAGAAGATTTGTTGAGTTGGACGTGCATGAGGATGAGCACAGGTGAACGTGATCCTAGTGGTTGAGCACTAGTGAGTGTGGTTCTCCTGTAAACGCAGTGAGATAGAGATGTGAACATCCCTATGGATGTGCCCCTAGTGGCTGAGCACTAGTGAGTGTATGAGATCCCTTGCTATATTTGTTCAAGAGTCAGACTTACCTGTAACCCTATTTGTAATGTAAAGGGTACAGGTCGGCCCCACCTTAATATAAAAGATAATTAATGTAAAAGATGATTAATATAAAAGATAATTAATAATTAATATGGTAAGTATTAATTATATTTTGAGTTATTGAGGTCAGCCCTATTGTGCCAATAGACACATCATTTGATGTGACAAGTCTTATATAAATAAAGGTGAATCCCCATTGAGGAAACACACTTATTGTGTCATCTCATGATTTCAGAAGTTGTGGTCTGAAATTATGAGAATTACAGCACCCTCTTGTGTGCTAGGTTTGGTGATGGTGTGGGAGGTCTTTCTCTTGAAGAATATAGCAAAAGATTGGTTGGGTTTTCTTCCCTTGTTGAGAAGGGTTTCCCAGGATACTTCTTGTGTTCTTGTCCATGGTTATTCTTCTTGTGATCTTGCTTTGTTGCAGTAGTTATAGTTCAAGTAAAACTAAACAGAAAATGTAAAGAGAATACATGAGCCATAGCTCATTGAAAATCCAACATGGTATCCAAGCAGGCTTGAAGAAGACTATTGCACATTAAAGTTGAAGGTAAGGTCTAAACTCTGTTGTAGGTGTGAAGAGAAGAGGGTCGGTCCTCTCCTTGAAAATTTTGTGGTAGAATGATGAGGTCGGACCCCTCTTAATTGCATTGTGAGGCTAGCCGCAGGCCTCACCGAGCACTATTTGAATTGTTGTAACAAGTAACAAGGTTGCCGCAGTGACACCCTAAACAGCAAATCCGTAAGGCTACCATAGTGACACCCTAACACTCTAAGGCTGTCGTAGCCCAGAAGAAAGATCCATGTGGTATAAGAGGAGAAGGCGGACCTCTCCTTAATTCGGTAATAAATGTTGAGGCCAGACCTAAGAAGAGACCCTAAGAGGAGACCTCAGCAAGGGAGAGCTCTATCGAAGACCCTAAGGGGAGACCACAACAAGGGAGAGGCCCCTCTAAAGTTGTTGCGGAAATACCCTCACAGCAAACACTTAAAGAAGAAGGGTCGAACCCCTTCTAAGGTGAAATTTAAGGTTGCCACAGCCCAAAACAGAGGTAGCAATCGGCCTAAAAAATGCAGACCTGTGGCAACAAACAACTGAGGTAGCATCTGGATGTTTTGAGGTGAAATGTAAGGCTGCCACAGCCAGAAGAAACCCTATGACAGGTACCCTAAACAGCAGACCTATGGGAGGAGAGGATAGAGCCGAGGATGGTAGCAAAACTAAGTTTTATGAGCAGTAAAGTGAAGGACATTAGGCTTGTTCTTGTTGTAGCAGACCGCAGACTTGGAGGCCCATTACCCTCGTCTAGTAAGCAGACCTCAAATCCGATCTCAAGCTCCTTTGTGCCATACTGAAATGGCATTACAAAAATATGAAGCTGGCAGGCTTTTAAAATTGTTGGAGATTGATATTCTGAGGCAATTTCTGGTTGACAAGTTCATGCATGAAGAATATTATTTTTGGATTTTATTAGTGTTGTCTCAAGCATGGATGAATGCTAAATTGATGGACAAGTCAAGTATTTTATTTTTGTGTATTATTCTCTCCAACTATTGTCCGAACTTTTATGCTCTTGCCTATGATGTTCCATCTACCCCTGAAGTTCCCTCCACAGGAAATTATAATCGCTTGAAGATATTGATGAAAAGAGTGGACCAATGAAACTTATTGAAACACAAAGATCTGTGGACAAGTCAAATTTCTAAGTTATATCTATGTTGTCCTATTGCTCCATTCTGCCATCCTTTAATGTCATATATATATATATATATCGATGTAAGTGTTTAATGGTGGTGCTGGTGTATATCCCAGCAAACATGGAAGGATGTTGATGACTTGCCTAAGTGCATTGAAGATGTTGATTACAGACCAGATTGAAACCCTTAAATAAAGATCTGAAGTCAAGATGTAACAGCGTTAAGTAGCAGCAAGAGCTACATGGATAGCTACAACAGCGTGTTTGGAATTTTGTTGAAAGTCAATAATGAACATGACCTTGATAAGCTAAAACAGTCATAGCGAGTTAGACCACCAACAGAAGGGCAGAATTACTAATATGTGATACTCTCATATTAGATACAACAGTAAAGGTTGATGCAAACTTCGTCAGAGACTTGTGTGGTCTAGGTGGCTACAAGGCAAACCAGCGAGGAACGTCATTGATCATCATGACATTGACAAACAAGCAGAACCTCCATCGGTGTACACTCTCAGGTATGCACTTGTATATATATATATATATATATATATATATATAT
>JASDQU010100682.1:11790-35056 GCA_032191745.1 Picea mariana
CTGGAAGTGAAGACTCCAGGTTTGATTGTTTTAATTATCATACTACATTACAAGTAGGTGTTGTAGCTGTGACAACAATCCTTAAATTGTTTTGATTCTAGAGAGGTACTCATGAATCTCCTCTAGGAGATATTCTTGTCTTGTTTCCTTTCGTTTGTTTCCTTGTTCCAGGCATGTTAACAACAAATGAAGATGTTTTTCTTTAAGACTTCAGAGGGAGTCACTTGACTCAGAGGGAGTCAAAACTATTTGAGAAGAAGGAAAAGATAAATACCTTCTCCCCCTCAGCAGTTCAGAGGGAGACAACCATTGATACAGTTGTTCTAGTTGATATTCCCAGGGACTTTACAGTAGGCCATAAAAGGCCTGTCTGGGCTTGAAAAACTCTGCAAGAGGCAGAAAGACATGCAGCTGATGGAAGTGTCGAGAAATACAAAACGAGACTTGTAGTCAGAGGATTCTCACAAGCAGAGGAAGTGAACTATGATGAGACATATTGATCCAGTAGCCTGATGCACTCCCATCTGTACTACCATCCATGAGTTGGAAACTACATCAGATAGATGGATTCTTGATCAAGTTTGGGTTTCAGCAAGAGTGTTGTTGACCCAAACCTATACTATTACATTGTTGGTGACGAGAGCCTGATTTTGATGACTTATTCAAAAAGTCTTGTTGTTACAAGCAAGCTTTGACTTTTGATTTCGAGATGAAGGATTTGGGTATGATGCACTACTACTTGGGACAAGAAGTATGACAGAGGACCAATGAGACTTTTCCTAAGACAAGGAAAATATACAGTGGGGATATTAAAGAAGTTTAGTATGACAGAATGCAAATCCATGTCTACACCAATGGTGGTGGATTTGACGAAAAATAAATGATGATGATTCAAACGAGATTGATCCACATGTGTACCGACAATTGATTAGATCATTGGCGTATCTAGTTAACACTAGATCTGATATATGATATGCCTCCAGTGTGAACTTGAGTTTGCAGGGATATGTCGATACAGATTGAGCAAAGAGTACAGTGGACCAGAAGAGCACATCCGATTGTTGTTTTACCTTAGAGTTTACCATGGTTTCCTGGTGTAGCAAAAAACAAAGCTCTGTGGCCTTGAGTACCGCAGAGGCAAAGCATATAGCATCAGGTGTGGCAGTCTGCGAAGCAGTGTGGCTTCTGACAGATTTATTTGATCATGAGATGGATCTTATTATTACTTGTGATAACCAGAGTTGTGTGAAGCTCTCTGAGAACCCTGTGTTTCATGATAGATCGAAACACATTAAGATAAAATATCATTATATCAGAGACATGTTGCAGAGGAAAGCCGTACACGTGCAGTATCTTCCTACACATGAGCAGATTGCAAATATCTTCATCAAACCGCTTGCCAATACGAAGTTCGAGTACTTCTGTGAGAAACTAGCTTGGTGGAGATTACCTCCCTAGCTGAGAGGGAGTGTTGATGATTACAGCCAGGGCGAAGTTCGAATACTTTCGTGCGAGACTTGGCCTAATGGAGAATGCCTCCCTAGCTGAGAGGGAGTGTTGATGATTGCAGATGTGTGAGACATCCTCCAGGACACAGACCTGAGAGAGAGACCCTGAGTTGGGTGTGTGCTTCCTATCTGAGACAGAACTGGAACATTGTGTTGGCCTCCTCCTTAAAGAGAGTTGAGAAGAACTCCAAATGATTCTCCTGTGTAACGCAGTGAGAAAGAAGATCTGTTGAGTTGGATGTGCTTATGGCTAAGCACAGGTAAACATGTGAATTTCCATGAGCTAGGTGCATCGTTCTGAGACAAAGATGAAACGATGTATTAGACTCCTTTGAGCAGAGAGTTGAGATGATGAACTCCAGATGACTCTCCTATGTAATGCAGTGGGAAAGAAGATCTGTTGAGTTGGACGTGCATGTGGATGAGAACAAGTGAACGTGATCCTAGTGGCTGAACACTAGTGAGTGTGGTTCTCCTGTGAGACGTAGTGAGATAGAGATGTGAACATCCTTATGGATGTGCCCCTAGTGGCTGAGCACTAGTGGATGTATGAGATCCCTTGCTATATTGTTCAAGAGTCAGACTTACCTGTAACCCTATTTGTAATGTAAAGGGTACAGGTCGGCCCCACCTTAATATAAAAGATAATTAATATTTAATATGGTAATTATTAATTATATTTTGAGTTATTGAGGTCAGCCCTATTGTCCAATAGACACATCATTTGATGTGACAAGTCTTATATAAATAACGGTGAATCCCCATTGAGGAAACACACTTATTGTGTCATCTCATGATTTTAGAAGTTGTGGTCTGAAATTATGAGAATTACAGCACCCTCTTGTGTGCTAGATTTGGTGATGGTGTGGGAGGTCTTTCTCTTGAAGAATATAGCAAAGGATTGATTGGGTTTTCTTCCCTTATTGAGAAGGGTTTCCCAGGATTCTTCTTGTGTTCTTGTGCATGGTTATTCTTCTTGTGATCTTGGTTTGTTGCAGTAGCTATGGTTCAAGTAAAACTAAACAGAAAATTTAAAGAGAATACATGAGTCATAGCTCATTGAAAATCCAACACACTAGAGGCCAGAGGAGGCAATGGGTGATGCCAATGATGACGATACCAATATTGGGGATAATTTTGATGATATGTAGTCATTTATTGTAGCATGATGTTTTTTGGACATAGGAGTTCATTTAGAGCCTTGATGTTAATGTATTTACTCAAATATGTATCATACTTGGTGCCATTTTGATATATTCACCCTTACGTGTTATATACATGGGTAAATTTTCCATAATTAAAGTGTAATTGTATGGATTTACATTGATATATTTATATACATATTATTGAAATTTGCATAGTGGGTGGTGAAGACTGAGAGATCTGTTATGGAGGCGCTGCCTAAGTGATTACATGAGAAGGAGCAGGATCCAGGGGTAGAGGAAGACGACCAACAACCCATTAGGGGGGAGGAAGAGACAAATAGTGAGGAGGCTGATGTGCCTACCTCAACACCACCTTCTACACAGAGTGCAACACCTGCAGATGACCATCCATCTCTAGACACAGGCCTTCATCTATGAGAGGATGAGCCATTACCTTTGCACATAAAAGTAGAGGGAATCAGTAGCTAGCTACTGACAGTTAATCCTTGTAGATGACTCGTGATGATGTGATACATTTATGATTTATTATATATTTGATGTAATTTTGTATTTATTAGTCTTGAATGGACAACTATTAGGATTCAGCATTGACAGTTAATGTTTGATGTATCATTTGGCATCCTCTACATCTTATATATCAATCTTATTTTCATAAATATGTGGTAATGTGATCATTTGATGTTGTTTGTTTATATTTTAAAAAAATGGAAAAAAAAAATGCTCCAGATGTCCAGACCCTCGGCAATTTTTTGTCGAAGCCAATTTTTTCATGAATGATTTAAATACAGGAAAAGAAATATAACTACCTTCTAAAGACATTCAAAATATTAAATTATTTATAGCAAGAGCCTGCAATATTAAATTATAATGCAGGCTTCCATTTCTTATTGAATAAGGGTGCTATATCTTCCTAAGAAACAATGAGAAAAGGAGAAATATGCTATTAAATAATGATAAAAAAGCATGAACACGGAATATAGCTGACCTGATACTTCGGAAGATACAAGGGACAACCAAGTAGTGCATCAATGCTCCCCAGAGAACCCTTGTTTGTTAGTTGCTCCACCTATATCATACAAATTATATAGATTGAAACAGAATAACAACCTGCTTTAGCAAATCTTCACAAAATCCCATTATTTCAATATCATAATTTGTGCATGTAACAAGGCCAAACAATATTTCAAAGCACAAACAAGGTATGCAAAGTACTCACAACCGCTAATAGATAAAAATTAGAAGGAAGAAAATGCAATGCCTGTGAGGACCTACAACCCACATTGAAAGACCATTCAGCCAGTCAATAATAATGCTACAACATTCATAAAAGAAATACAATATGACTACATGGATATCATTGAAATCTGTCTTGAGACTTGAACGAACATATTGAACAACATATCCTATTCAGCAGTCACCTTTGCTGATAAGATGTCAGTAGAGGTAGGACATTAAGGCAAATTGGTGACACCTCACCATCCAAATTCATCCATATTTCCCCTGTACATAGGTAAACGCCTATCAAAATACAAACCATGTGAACTGGGATACATGCAGCATCACCATCGACAAAGGAATTAAATTATTAACTAATCGGATTAGCATAAGGAGGTTTATTTTGATAGCAAAGCTACAGACAAATGTTTCTGTTTAATGCAAATTATACTTTAAATTACAAAAAATTCCAGCATACCTTGTACACCACCACAGGGACCAGGCTCAACCTGAAGATGGCCAGACTCAAGATCTAAAAGGAAAAGGCTCTCAAACTCTCCTGTGTGTTTGGATATCCTGCCAGAAACAAGCATGATATGTTTATAAAAATCTTTAATGCAAGAAGTCCAATATCTCACAATACAACCATAGGTGTAGAGTTAAACATCTAGCTTCAAAAGTTACCATTCTATAACAGAAGGATGCAGTTCTGTATAGCCTACTAGTCCTGCTAATTCATCGTAAAAGAAACCGCGAGCTAGTGGCAATGACTTGCAAGACTCCACAACCATTTGCAACAATGATAATGCCTCCTCAGAGCCTGCTTTCTGCAAAGGTAAACTCAAATTTATAATAAAAAATAAAGAACAAACGTCAAACATTAACCAAAATACCCAAGCCAAAATAAGGCCTTGTTTTCAAGGTACTTCTCAAGAAAAAGAAAGAAACTACTAGATTTAGTAGAAAGATATAACCAGGTTAAATTGAAACAAATAATTATGTTTTATGTAAAAGACAACCACCAAACCCATGTAGTGCAGTAGGGTAAATTAAAAACAAAAAGAATCTAGAAAAAGTGAAACAAAAAAAAAGATACAGAAGATATATATTGTAGTACCCATACATACAAAAAAGTCCAAGGTTACAGAGATTGCACAAAATAAAGGATAAGAACTCAAAAAACAAGCTTGGAGAACCATAAATATCCAGACAAAATTGCATACAACCAAGCACAAAATCCAACGCAGTAATTAGTAAAGGCACCACACAAAGAGCAAAAGCTGAAAGCCTACCCTTGAAGAGTAAGCTTATTTGTATTACATTGGCCACAGTGTAGTTTAGCAGTCTATTTTCAAAATTGAAATCAGATTTAGGCTTAGAGTAGGTATAGTGGTTCAGATATGCAATAAGGGGTTGATACTTTATGTCTGTTTAGCATCCATAGTTTCCCATCTTTAGCATTTACCTGCCATGAAATCTAAAGAACATGGATATTAAAAACACTAATAGAAATGCATATGTAAAATATAGTCAATCCAACAGGTTTAAAGAAAGCTCTTATAGTCACATAAAGGTATTCAAAGAATCCAAAACACCTTGTTAGATCAACCCATGCTTAACAGTGAAAGCTTGCTAATGTCATTTTGAGGTGAAGAAGGCCAAAGAATTTCAAATTCCTCATACAAAAATAGGATTAAGCACATGCAATTGGGTACTAGAATTTATGAAGGTTATCTCCTAGTTGAAGCAATTATGAGTCATGTTACCTCCCAACTTGTACTTGATGATAAAATCCCTAATCCACAAGGTACAACCCAAGAGGGAACTACTAGAATGGTCACCACTGTCACCTAAGTAAA
Organism: Picea mariana; assembly: GCA_032191745.1. Taxonomy (NCBI): domain Eukaryota; kingdom Viridiplantae; phylum Streptophyta; class Pinopsida; order Pinales; family Pinaceae; genus Picea; species Picea mariana. The sequence continues at coordinate 17,539 of JASDQU010100682.1, forward strand.
TTATCCTCTTCTCATAAGTCCAGCTCTCCTCCGGCTCAAGAGGGTATCCCTAATAGGATTACTAAAGCTAAGCAATGAGGTACAAGGTGATATGAGAGTAGCTTTTGATCTGAATTGGAACATCGCCAAAGAAAAACTCTTTGTAAACTTTGTAATAAGCATTTAATTGTTTTTGGCAAAGTTGGGAAAAAGTTCAAAATACCATTGGAAGTTGAAACAAACCATTCTGATGGTTGGCCTTCCAAGGAAGCCCATAAAAAATGAAGGTTGTGATGAAGAAGAGCATTGAATGGAACAGAGAGGAGGAAATGAAGAAGGGCAGTAGTAGAGATGAGATCTCAAGGAAGCAATTTTCTTGACCAAAGAGTAACAATACACTTAATCTGTGTAGAGCTCACCCTGCTTAATAAAATCCCCAATCAAGCTGGTTTTCTTCCCAATTGTGTTTCCAAGAACATCCCAGTATCTATGTGAGTGTTTTAATGTTATGTAGAGTGCTCTAAGTGAGATTATTGTTGTCATTTATGGTGTATTGTTATTGTTGGTTGCACACACAACTGTGATGAAGAGTTCCATCTTGTAATTCTCTTAATCCAATTAGAAACCAATTTCCATTAGTATTTAATGAATGCCAACAGCTCTCTATTTTCCTCTATCCATTGTATTCGGAGATTGAAGATCAATGGTTGTCATCTCATTGTTGTTGTACTTCTGTAGGATGTTTCCAAATTGGTTTAATTGAGTCTAGTGGACTATTGTGCATTTCTAGCATTGTTGGGCATTTTTCTTTTTGCCTAGGTCGTTCCCCTCTCCTCTGAGCAATGTTTTTTTTCTGCAGGGTGAATTCAGGGTTAGCTTTGGCTATCCAAGAGCCTATATGCATCCGCTGAACCAAATCTGCAACAGAGTAGACTTGCTTTCCATTGCTTGACATTCAACAAGCCCAGATTTTGTTTGTTGGATTTTCAAACTAAGCATTGTAACCAATTAACAAACAATAGGTGAAGAGGCATGATCTCAACCTATTTTTGATTGCATAGACGTCTTTTAATTTTAATCTGCAAAGTATCCATGTTGGTGAAATGGATAAGCCATAGACCTGCCATTTACGGATCATAAGGTATTAGAGCAGGTTCGTTAGAGACCTTGAAGCAGCTCCCATGGGAAAAACCTTGAAGAGGGAGAAGCTAGAAGAATTGAGAAACTTCAATAGGAAGATACAAAAGAAAATTCGATATTGGAGATGAAAAGCCGATGAGATGGAAAAAGAACTTGCCAAACGCCAGGATTCCTTCACCATCGTGAGGGTAGAATTAGAAAGGAACAGATTGCAACTCTTGCAATTGGAGGAGAAATTCACTCAAGTAGATAATTGGTAAGAGGAGAGGTTCACCGAAGTGACTGCTCTGCTATACCAGAATTTGACAATGAAAGAAGAGGCCTTGAAGGAGCTACAAGCTGTTGTCCAAGAGACTAAAACGTATTTGCTTTAGAATGTGGAAAACGTATTAGAGGATATACTTATTATTGTTTATTATATTATAAAACAAATTTGAATGTGGCAGACGTATTAGAGGATATTTGTAGTATGGATTAAAGATGAAAAGATCAACGCATACTATGAATTAACTATTACACAAAAACTTTATAATACTAAATTAATAAGTATATTACAACATTATAACTACTAACTAAATATTATATAATAATTCTACAATATTACAAATTAATAACTATATAATATTATTATATAATAATAACAATACATTATTAATATACAATGGAAGTATATATTATTATTGATAATAATAATAATAATAATGGAAATATAATAAATAAATGATAATAGATATTATATAATAAATAATTAAATTACTAATAATATAAAATATTCAGCATTGAAAATTTCAAAGATATTCAACATATCACGAGACGATCTCACCAAGATCTTAGCTAAGTTGAGGTGTACATATGGTTAAATATTGTCAAATCGAAATGTGACACATAATCATCCTCGACTTTTATATGTCCAACTCAAAAATTATTGTTGACTCAATTCCTTGAAATTCTATTGGCTATTGAATTTTCAATTCAACAAGCATGGTTTTTCTTATAAGGCCCATTTTTGGAGCAAATTTGCTCTAATGATGGCATCGTTAACTCCCTCTTGATCCATTCTTCTAGCTTCTCCCTGAGTCGAGGTTAACGATGCTCTAATGAAGGCATCGTTAACTCCCTGACATACCAAATATCTTATCTAAAAATCTCATCAGTCCTCTGTCATACTTATTGTCCCAAGAAGTAGTGCATAATACCCGAATCCTTTATCTAAAAATCAGAAGTCAAATCTTGCTTGTATCCAACAACTTGGCTTCTGGATCAAGTGTCTCATCATAGACAACTCCCTCTGTTTGTGGGAATCCTCTGGCGATAGATCTCAGTTTGTATTTCTTGACACTTCCATCAGCTGCATGCTTGATTTCATAGATCCACTTGGAAGACACCATAGACTTCCCTACTGGTCTCAAAACAATGTCTCATACTTCATTCTTTAAGATATACCAGTAATCTTCTGTTATGGCATCTTGCCATACCTATTCTCTTGTTGCTTCTCCATGACAGGGAGCCTCAGAATCAATGAAGTGGCTCATGGCTGAAGGGTAGCTCGAAAATCTCTTTTGCTTTCTCGGGATGTCCCTTGAGGGACTTGTATGTTCCTCTGCCTTCTGCAGAGTTTTGACGAGCCTAGGCAGGCCTTATATGCCCTACTGCAATATCTCTGGGCATATTGACTGGAGCAACTGGATCAACTGAAATAATGTTTGTCTCCCTCTGAACTGTTGAAGGGGGAGAAGGTATTGTCTCTTCCTTCTTTTCTTTTTGTTTTGACTCCCTTTGAGTCAAGTAACTCTCTCTGAAGTCTGAAGGATGGATGTCTTCTTTTACTTGCTTGCTAGATCTTTTATATCTTCTTGACTAGTATAATAATCAATTAATAAGGTTTGGACTTGTTATCGCCCCACTTTCAGGGATAACTAGGAGATCATGTCTCGAGGCCCACAGGGCCTAGACATGGAGTACCGAGAGCAGGATTGACTTTAGCATGGCCCTGGAGGGCCCACCTTTTCTTTCTTCCAACATCTTCATCTTGTCAGTAGCAACAACATCCATCACCATCGGCTTGGTCCTGTGTCAGAAAAGGTTCTTGCTTCATGAGGTAATTAGTTCGGGGCATCATGGTATGTGTCACTTTGATCATCAAAACCATTGAATGTATGCATCTGATTCCTTTTATTTCTAACAATTGTTTGGATCTTACACTTGCCCACTTGACCATGTTTGGGGGAACTGACAGGGTGCCCTAGCAAGCCTGTGTCTGTAGGTTTTGGTTTGCCACTTGGGGAGAATTTCTGAGAAGCCATCATCCACTCCCATCATAGTACCACTTTTTCATCTTGTTTCCCGCTCACCTATCCCATTCCACTTGTCCAGACATTGGGTTGATCTATGTTCAGGATTGCACCTTATCTCGTGGGAAGAAGGGGCTAAAGGCCCAGAAGGTAAAAGCAAGCTGGTAAAAGATAAAAGCCTAAAATAAAACCTCGAGATGCTTCCCCCAGGGATCCTCGAAGAAGCAATAAAAAGCTTCTCAGCAAGAAACAAGAGGGACCCGGAAAAAATAATAAAACAAGGCCTAACCAGAGGATGGGGGGTCTCATCACGAGCCAGCCTATTAGGTCCATGGGTATCTAACAATATGTCATTACCATTAGCTGGTCACCACGCTAGGGCAGTGACTCTTGGTTGCATGGCCAAGGGAAAGGGGGTCTCATCACGAGCCAGCCTTCTCATTTCTGTGAAAATACTTGTGGGTAACATTGTCACCACTAGTCACCACGCCAGGGCAGTGTCCCCTAATTAGCTCTTGAACAAAAAAAAGGCAATAAAAGATAAAAGAATGCAGAATAAAAGGCAAGAATGGGCTTGGAAAAAATGCATCCATGACAGGTACCACTCGCCTTCTACAAAGGCACCCACAAGTGACATTTTTGCATCCTTGGCCCTCACTGCACCCACATGTTTGGACATCCCCTGACCACATCACCCACCTACATGGCTTGGATGAAGTTTTCTTCCAAGAACTTTCCTTCTTCTGTGGACACTAGCCCAATAGGACGTTTTGTCCTTTTCTCCAGACTTGTATTGTAGGCTTGTGTAACATTTTTGAGCTGCTAACTGATGTACTAGGGATTTTATGCATATGTTTAATAATATTGATGATGAAATGTGATTGACATTGCTATGATCCCTGTGACTGATGAGCCCATGGAGGGCGTAGTTTTTGATGTGCAGGACCTTGCCCAACGGACAAGTACCATTTGGACCAGTACACATGGGGAGATGATCAGTTCGGACCTCCATGGGGTTGAATAGCCCACTAGGTGGATGCTGAGACCCATCAGGGAGCAGAGACAGGATGGAGATGTATCAGGGGCTTTGCACCGAAGAAGAAGAGGACGTTCCACCAAAGGCACCCCGACACAGCTTGACCTAGGGGGGTTGAGCCCTTTTCAGTGAAACGTTGGTCTTGGAAGACCTTGGACGTCACCCTTGATGACCATGACATCATCCAACCTATTTGACGTCTTGGGAGGCAGACTGAGCAGCAGTGGCACGTGTGGCAGGTTGGAGAAGCCCAAGGAGGGATAACGTTTTGCTCCAGGATGCTTCATTTTCCCTAAAAGGGGCTAACGTCTCCCTTAGAGGGGCTTTTATCTCTTTTCAGCTCAATTAGGGTTTTAATTTAACATTTTAATGTAAAACAGTATGATTTTGATATTTTGGCCTTATCGACCTTTTACATGACCTAAAATGTAAAATTAGGTCATGATACTGTATAAATGAGGGATTTTTACCTTCATTTTTTCATCACAACTCACTCACTCATTAGTGAAGTCTGAAATTTGCACCCTCTCTTGGGTTATTGGTTGATTTAGTGATGCGCACTTGTTGAAGGAGGGCTATTTTGGCATGTTTTGGCTTTTCTCTTGAAGGAAGGTGTTACAACTAGGGTTTGCATTAATATTTCTTGGTGAATTGTAAGTATTTTTCTGCAAAACTTCTTGAATGAATGGTTGTAGTTTAATTTCTTGCATATGTTTATGATTTTGCTGAACAAAACCCTAGGTGACAAGCACACAAGTAGGTCCTTGTCTGATGTCCCCTGATAGAGAAATATTCAGCCATTGTTGAAGAAAGAAAGAGCCTAGTCGTAGCTACACTCCTATTTCTTCTTCCCCTTTTGCTAGTCGTACCTTTTACAAGCTGAGAAGAAGGAGACGCCTTGAAGCCTAGGATTTCTACACTTTGGGGCCGATTTTTCTAGGGTTCGCTGGTAGAGCCTTGCTGCTGCAACACTTTGTTTTATCAAACCCTCTTGTCTCAGTTTATCTTTTATGCTAGCCATTTTTCCATCTGAACTAAGGAAGGAGGAGAGAGCACCAAGGCCTAGTTCACCTACACCAAAGTGAGCCTCTCTCCCCTAGGGTTTTCACTTTGAGTCCTTGCTTTAGTAACACCTCAAAGTATCTCCCTCTAGTCATTAGCCGTTTTTGTCTCCTTCAGCTCCTGCGTCCTTCACTATTGACTCCATTTAACCTTAAGGCATCGATCCTAAGAGACCTCATGCATTGAAGTGACTTAGTCAAAAACTACTTTCAAACTCTTGAATCAAACCCTAACTGCGCTGACCCTAACTAACCTGCTAACCCTATATGTTGTCGTCATCTTTAGCTATAAATCACTAGTGCAGCTAGACATTGTCTTTATGAGCAATTGAATAATGATTAAAGGCATTAATTGAATGAAGTATTAATTTATTGAATGCCACATTGTTCTAGTATCTATTGGAGAAGTGATAATTTCCATTTGTTATTTATAAACATTGACTTCGTCAATATTTATTGCTAAAATTGCTTATATGTTCATCAGATAGTCATCTCTTTATATGAAGTACTAACCCATTGAATTAGCTTGCATATATTATTTGTTGTTGCTTTGTCTTAGGCAGGTACATCTTTGGGGGGTTTTACTTTATTATTGGTTGTTTAGCCAGGACTATCTGCTCGGTGGTGACTTGTGAGGGGGAAATCTATCCTTGTCTTTTATCCTTTTGCCTCCTCAAAACCCCAGGTCACCAAGGACGTCTCCCCTGGGCCTAACCTCCCTAAAGAGAAAGAACCATCCCATTGTGGTGACATTGGGTGGGATTGGTTCCTGTTACGCCAATTTGGCCTTCAAACCTCAAGCTTTTATCCTTGCTACAAACTGTGCGATAACAAGACTCACGTACCAGGGATAATGATCCAAATCATGAGGGCTCCCACACTAGAGATAATACCCTTCACTTATTTAAGAATGCAATCAACTATAGATTTAATGATCAAACAATTTACCTGGATCTGCAGTCATGCTCAACTTTATATTAGTTTTAGAGGAAATACTTCTCGTCTCTCTTGTCTTCATCCTTTTGAGGTGGGTCTGGTTCAATGTCAGCGATGGAGGCATATTGTCTCCCTTTCTTCCTGGTTGGACAATTTCAGCCATAGTGTCCATATTTGTCACATCTGAAGCACTGAATCTTTGAAACATCTCTTCTCTGATTGTGATCTGAAGCTGATGGAGTCTTCTCATCTGTGAATGTTTGTTTGAAGTTCCCTTTGAATCTTCCTCCTTTCTTTGTCTGAAGTGCAAGAGCATGGTTGTCATCAGGGGAGTCTTCCACTCCTCTATTTATGAGTCTAAGTTCTTCTTGAGTACAGTCTGTCCATAGACGATCAAAAGTTGGTAACTTTTCTCTTCCACTAATGCTTTGAAGAAAAGGTTCCCGATGTTTTGGAAGATTGTTGAGAGTAGATAAGACAAGTTCTCTGTCAAACATGATTTCTCCAATGGCACCTAGTTGTTCTTTGATCTCTGATATCTTCATAAAGGTAGCTAATGTATCACCTTTTGTCATTTTGGTACTTTGAAGTTGGCCCTTTAAGGTGAGGGCTTTGAGGGTGTTGTCACTTTCAAACATATCTTTCAGTGCTTCATACATTTCATAAGATGTCTTTAGGTTAGCAATACGAGGTAGGATATGATCTCTTACTGAGAAGATGAATATTTTTCTTGCCTTGACATCTTCTTCCCTTCTTATTTCCTTCTCTTCATCGGTAGTTGTTTCTGGTAAAGTCTTTTGTATCACACTCAAAAGTTCATCTTCTTCAAGGGTGACCTGAAGCCTTGAATTCCAGTAGCTAAAGTTGCTTGATCCATCAAGCCTATCTTCCACTAAGGTTTTGTTCTTCATATTTTCAGATTTCTTTACAAATTCTCGCCAACTTGACTTAGAGAACCTAATGGCTAGGCTAGGCTAGCACTTTTAGGTTTTGTTGGGCTTATGGCTGCCAACAATAAACTTTGAGAGTGTCACAGGAATACTTGTTGAGCTGAAGCGTTTCTTCAAGGAGTTGCAGAAACCCTAAAATCAAGATTCTGCAGAAAATTGTGGAACCCTAGAAACCCTAGGGCCAAAAATTCAAAATCCTCAGAATTTCACTTTGAAGGTCTCTGGAGGTGCGTTGAGGGAGGTCGCATACCTTTATCCAAATTTCAGCCCCAACGTCCAAGTAGGGTGCTGAAAAGGCCAAACAATAGAGGGTCGTACGGATTTTGCAGAAACCCTAGAGGTCGTATGGAACTGCAAAAGAGGAGGACAACTTAGATTTAAATGCTTGTGCAAGGGTTCTTCAAAACCTATGCTCTGATACCATGTTGATTTTTCAATAAGCAAGGCTTAAGCATGAAGTTCATTCCATTTTAGCATTTTACTTAAACCATGAACAATTTGTTGCAGCAACCAAGATCATAAGAAGAAACACCATGCACAAGTACATAAGAAGTATCCTGGGAAACCCTTCTACACAAGGGAAGAAAACCTAGCCAATCCTTTGCTATATTCTTCAAGAGAAAGATCTTCACCACCATAAACACCTAGCACACAAAAGGGTGCTCACAAACCCTCGAAACCTAGCGCCCAAGAGAGGTGCGCACTTTTCCCAAGAACAAGTGTTAGCTGAAATTTCCAAACTCACACTTGTGTTATAATTCCTCAATGGGGAATTTACCTTTATTTATATTAGACTGAATCTGTCAACAAAAGTGTCTATTGGCACAACAGGGCCGACCTCAATAGCTTATAATCTAAGTCACCTAACACGATGACACGAGACACGGAGGACACGGAAATACGAGTGTCCGACACATGAAATTTTTACCTCGACAATAGGACACGTTTATATATATATATATATATATATATATATATATATATATATATATATATGAAAAAAAAATGAAAATTACACATACAAAAATGAAATTTAGACACAAAGATTCATATTTTGTTAGAAACTAGAAGATTTACATGATACAAAACTTTAAACATGTAACATAAATGATAAATCATGATTCATTATAATTTATACTATATACATTCAACATTGTAACATCAATGATGATAAAATGACAAACATTGAAGTCTGAAGTTTGAACACACAAGAAATTAGAACCATTAGTTGCAGCGTGCAACATTCTCATTAAGTCATCAAAATCAAAATGTATTACAATGTATAGATACTAGATAGTAATATCGAGTCAGAGTCGCTAACACTATAGGTGGGAATGCCAATGGAAAATACAAAATAGACATAGGGTAGATACTAGAACTAACACCGTAGGTGGAAGAACTGTCAAGACTCAGTAGTACTAGTCCTCCATGACATAATCATCAATATCGGTGTCCTCACCACTGTTCTCCTCTCCATCCTCCTCCTCTTTATCCAATGCAATATGTGCATCTGTTGTTGTGGAGGATGACTCCTCAAGAGGATCACCATCATCAAAAGTGACTGACTCTAGCACTTGATCATTAAGATCCAAGTTGGCTAATGCCAACTCAACGCTGTTGTCTAAACCCATATCATCAGGAAACACATCCCACATCTTTGTCTTTCCCTTCACCCACTCTTCTCTCTGCCTATAAATAAGACGGAGATTGTTGTGCACATACACCATTGTCTCTGCCCTGAACTGCTCAAGCCTGCTCTTCTTCAAACTGTACAAATTCCCATATGTGCTCCAATTCCTCTCGCAACAAGAGGATGAAGTAACCTGAGAGAGGAGCCTCATGGCTAACTGTTGTAGAAGAGGGCATGTTGCCCCATAAGTTACCCACCAAGCATAGGGCTTCTTAGCCCCCCTGTCTCTGAGCACAGCATAGCCTCCAAATCTCCCAGTGCCAGTGGAAAACTCTATGAAGCCCTCCTCCACCTCATCAAGGTATGCTCTATCCTGAAATGTAGGCCTCCAAAAGTCGGGACACGTGTCACTAAATCGGGACACTATCCAGATTCATGTCCGACACAAATTTGGGTTGTGTCACGTGTAAAGGACATGACCCAAATTCGTGTTGGACACGAATCTGGTCGAATCCATGTCCCCACGTAGGATTCAAGACACAGAGGGCATTTTGAACAAATCATGTTTCATAGCTTATAATACAATTAATAATTACCATATTAATTATCTTTTACATTAAGGTGGGGCCGACTTGTACCCTTTACATAACAATTAGGGTTACAGGTAAGTCTGACTCTTGAACAATATAGCAAGGGATCTTATACACCCACTAGTGCTCATCCACTAGGGGCATATCCAACTGTGCTCAACCACAAGGATGTCTCTCTATCTCACTGTGTCTCACAAAGGAGAACCACACTCACTAGTGCTCAGCCACTAGGATCACATTCACCTGTGCTCATCCACAGGCACGTCCAACTCAGCAGATCTTCTTTCTCATTGCGTTACACAGGAGGGTCATCTGGAATTCATCATCTCAACTCTCTACTCAGAGGAAGCTAATACATCGTTTCATTTCTGTCTTAAAACGATGCACCCAGCTCATGGGTTTTCACACGTTCACCTGTGCTCAACCACAGGCATGTCCCACAAAATAGATCTTCTTTTGCACTGTGTTACACAGGAGAATCGTCTGGAGTATCATCTCAACTCTTTGCACAGAGGAGGTCAACGTTCCAGTTCTGTCTCAGATAGGAACCATATACCCATCTCATGGGCACACTCAAATCGTGGGCTCTCTCTCAGATCATCTCGATCAGTCAGTGTCATGGAGGATGTCTCACGCAACTGTAATCATCAACAATATATAATACAAAAAATATAAAATATAAAATTTTAAAAATAAAAATAATAATGATAAAATCTCAACAATAACAATTCAATGTTCATCCCATGCAAATTCATCAATAAATACCCAAATACTATAAATTAGTAATTGAAAATTCAAATTTGTAAATGATATAAACTATTAAATTAGAATGATAACCCACTAGGCCTGCCATAAATCAATATCTACTATTTAGTATTTTGTTAGTACATAAATTAGAATGATGAAACCATAACTCATTGAAGAGCAAGATATAATTAACAAGTGAAAAAAAACACTGTAGAGTATGCACTAGTGATCAAGTCTTAGGGGGATGAGTCTTTTACATAAGAAATACCTCATGGTAGCTCATTTTATTACAATCCCCCCCACAATGGTATGGATCATGCATAAAAAAGAAGAAGAAGAAAATTTGAAGGTGTCATAAGACCCGGCTAGACTTCTAAACTCTGATTTTGAACAAATGACTTGTTCAATCTTTGCGGATCATCGTCAATCCTGCCTGGTGCAACTAGGGAGGTAACACTGCGTATGCTTCTTATATGAAGAAGAGATAGAAGTGTTAAATTTTTAATTAAATAAAGTACCTAGGCAAGTGTTTCTCATCCCTAGGCGCCTAAGGGGTGAGAAAGTGCCTAATGTGGGCCCTAGTCATTTAATTTGTGAGATGCAAATTAAAAGGTGACTTTATGACTTTAGTGAGGGTGAGTGAAGAGACACCAAATCTCAGCCACTCATCTAATCCAATTTCAACCGTTGGATTAAGAGACCCCTCACCTACCTCATGAGGTCGATTAGGGTAGGAGGGCACACCCTAGCTAGGGTTGTTGTTCATTTTCATCTTTTGGAGAGCAAGAGAGAGGTCGAGCTTGAGAAGAGGCAACATTTGCATAGTTGGGCACGCATCCCAAGGCAGCAAGCTAGCACGAGTTTCAAGGCAGAGTACAGCATTGAATGCAGTCCGTACGATACGGATTTCTAGAGGTCGTACAGCCATTTATTATGCACAAAAATCGAGGAAGATAGCAAAAACATTTCTGAGAAGTTTGGCACGCATCACAAGGCTGCCATACAGTCATTTATTGGCATAGAAATCGAGGCACCTGTTGTCATTAATTTTTGGGTGAAATTCCGTACTATCCGTACAGTTTTTGGCATGATTTTTTAGGGTCGTACAGCACAGATTTCGAGAAGAAAGGGCACGATTTTTGAGGAGTTGTTCCTACTTCATATTCCGTACAGTCTTAGCAAAAATCTGGCATGAAAACCGAGACAGTCCGTACAGCATTTATTGTTGGGACAGTTCATACAGCATTTATTGTTGGGACAGTCGTACAGTTGTACGGATTTTTGGCACAGAAATCGAGGAGCTTTACCGGGACTATTCAAAAGGATTTTTGCAGAAGAAAGTCTGAGATAAGTTTTTGTAATTTCTGAAGATGAATATGCTGTAAAAGAAATTTCTCAGAAGCTCATAAATAATAAAAGCCCTCTCTCACTGGTTTTCCCCTTGTGGGTTTTTCCAGGGTCAATGTTAGACCGAAAATATCTGTGTCATTAATTTTCTGAGTTTTACATGCTACTGATATTTTATTTCTGCATCATAAACAATGTTCAGAATCCTCATGTTTCAGTTCTGAAGTTAATTTTCTGCTAAGTTTTATTTGCTGATATAAAACTGGTTTGGGCATTAAACATTGGCTGAAAAATCAGCGAGACTGAAACTGGGTTGGGGTCTGAAAATTTTACAAGAAGAACATTTTTTCCTTCATTGCTCTATTTATTACAAAATCCACGGTAGATGCCATTGTGTCTTCAATAATTTAGTGAGTTCACTTTTTATCTTCTTTAGATACCCTTATCCAAGGTGTTTGGCTATATTCATTCATGAGGTAGACACCTATAAGCATTGCATGTTCGAGCATCCCTCAATGAAAGCAATTCAAATTACCTCCTCCTTCCATCCTATTAACCCCTATTTCTAGGGGTAACTAAGGAGATGATGTCTTGAGGCCCACAAGTTGCAAACATGGAGTGTCGAGAGTCAGATGAGCAGATAGAGCCCCTCCTCCTACCACACATCACCACTGATCAACAACAGCAGTGTCCACCACACCAGCTTGGCCCACAGAGGATAGCAGGTCTTGCTTCATGAGGTTACAAGTCCGGTCTCATGGTAAGTGTCATTTTAATAATTGAAGCATTTGAACATGTTGCAAAGGGTCCTTTCTTGATTTTGAAAACGATTGCTTGGAAATTACGCCTTTTGCCTCATTTCACCTTGGTGGTTGACTTATCCTAGTAAGTAGGTCACCCTCGAGAAAAGGGTTGCTACTAGGGGGTCTCCTTAAAGGGTCATCGTACCATTCCCGCACATAATTATCACTTTCCACACTTCTTCCCTTATGTTTCCTCATATTTTGGGTCTCTGAGCATATTGATCCAAGAAGGGCTTGTACCTCATTTCATGGGCAGAAGAGGCTAAAGGCTTAGAGGGCTTGTAACTGGCAAAAGATAAAAGCCATACATTATCCTCTAGATACTCGCCCTAAGCTCCTAGGAGAAATGAAACGCTTCTCCACAAAATTCAAGGACCTGTAAAATAAAACACATAATTAATAACGCTTGTTGAGGGAATGCATTTTGTGGTGTCTTTTACTTTCCTTGCACATGACACTCTGTGAGTTCCTAGCTTCAAGTGGCATTGTGGTGCTCCTTACTTTCCATTGCACATAGCACTCAATGCTTTGGACCCTAATCAATTAATGGCAAATAAAGGGCTTAGAAAAAGGTTCCATTGCAAAAGAGGATGCAGCACACCCTCTAAAAGGCACCCATAAATGAGACAATATGAGCCCTTGTATGTTAAGAAACCCCATGCCCAAAAGTGACACCCCCATCCACCTCATACTCTTTTACATGACTTAGAGAGGGTCCTCTTGGGAAACACTCCTTGGCTTGGGGAATGATCTACCCAATAGGGCACCATCACAACCCTACCATACATAAATTTGGAAAGTTATATAAGGTCTTTGAGCATTTGTTTATTTTGAAAAGGGGGGATTTAATGCACATGTTTGGGTGGTTATTTTATTAAATATGGCTTACTTGGCATGATACATGTGACTAGTGGACCCTTGGAGGGCGTACTTGTTTGTCTTTGTAGGACCTTTCCAGATGAAAGCTTTTCCATGGAGGAACTAGGTCACTTGGACCTTCATAAGGGCTTGAAGCCCACAAGTTGGATGATGTGCCGCCACTCATTGCACACTTGGGAAGATGAACGTTGCCTTTGGAGGCACTTGGACAACATGAGATGATCACTTTGTGGCCCCTTGCACCTAAACGTTGACCTTGGGAGACCTAGGACTTCATAACCTAGCCCTTTACATCACCTTTTTGATGGGGTTATGATGGAGTTTGATGATTATGGTGGTGATGTGATGAGATTTGATGGAAAGAGATGCATTGCTTGTCACCCTAGTACATGATGAGGTGACACATGGCCTTTGGAGGCCCAACGAATTTCACCCAAAGTCCCAACGTCTCTCTTGGAGGCCTGACGTCACCCCTTAGGGGCTTTTAATTTAATGTTATTTCATATTTGTAAATTGTAAAGACAAATAAGAGGGTCGTCCCTCTTTTATTTTGTTGTTGACAAATTAAAGTGGACAAATTAGGGTTAGATTACCTTGTATAAATAAAGGTCATCTCACTCTCATTTTATAGTCATGGTTTCGATAATTACATACTCTTGGCTGAAATTTTCGCCCTGCTTGGGAAAATCACTCTATCTATCTTTGGTGCAATTGTGGATGCTTTTACTTGTATATTGGAGGAAAAGGCTAGGCACCATCTCTTGGATGCTTGTTTCTTGGTAATGTGGTGCAATATTCTTGATAAAGAAGTGTTTTTCATGCTATCTCTTGAACTAGGTAAGGAATTTGTGCAATTGTGTTGTTTCTTCTTAGTTTTAAGGTTAATTTGTCTAAACCCTTGGAGGCGTATAAGGGAATACACCCTCCATCACTTAATTGTCATTGAAAGAATTTACTTTGCAAATGTTGCTACAAGGAATAAAAAGGCTTACACCCTTGTAGATTTACCTTGCTAAGGTTTTGTTTGCTCTAGGGAGTAAATGGGCCTACACCCCTAGAGAAGTAACAAACCCTAGCTCAAATACAAGAGACTCCATAACCAAATAGATAAGGCACTAATTTACTTGCATTGGAGATTGAATATTCATGCATTGATATATGTGATTTCTTGAGAAATTGCAATTGTTTGAGTTGGATTTAATTCTACATGTTATAAGTTTTTGTGTGCCCAAGGGGTGTATTGATTGGCCAAGTGATCTCATTGTTGTTATAAACTTAATGCTACAGCCAATAGGGGTGCAGCAAACTCATCTTCCTTTCATTGTTTACTCACCTTTCTACCACTAAATTTCACTTGCAAGCTGCCATAATTAATCTACTAGTTATTAGCTATCTTTTGGGTGGTTTAATTGTTGATTCTAGTGGCTAGAATTTGCTGTTGTAGCAATTGTTTGCTACAGCCATAAGGCTGTTACAAGTCTTGTTGATAACACTAACTAACAGCACTCTAATTGATATCAAAGTCTTGCTTTAATCATTGGAAATTTATTTACTTATTGCTAGCATTGTTTCCAATATCTTGCACTTGATTTTGATGGTATAATATGCAGCTCTTATTATCATTTATTGCTGATATATATATTTCCATATTGCTGCAAATTTGGGACAGCAAGGTTTCTTGCTGAATCCCCTTTGGTTTTGAGGCTTCATTTGCTATACATGGTCTTGTTTTGGACAGGGCTAACATTGTTTTGCAGGTACACTTCCTTAGCAACCCGTCACTTTCTTACAAGACTCTTTCTCAAGCCTCCTTCCCATATTTGACCTTGACCTATAGGGGCATCCTTCATCTCCTTTCACTTTCCATCTCAATCCCCCTCGGGTCACCCGGGATTCCCCCCTTGCAGTGATTTTATCATCACTAAAGTGAGGGGAGTGTTTATCTAAGGTGACGATGGGTAAATACTCCCATAGTTGTCACACCTTTGTGGTTTGGGTTGTGTTATCCCCCACTTTTAGGGATAACTAGGAGATTATGTCTCGAGGCCCACAGGTCCTAGACATGGAGTACCGAGAGCCAAATCAACTTGAGCATGGCCCTGGAGGGCCCATCTTTTCTTCCTTTCAACGCCTCCACTTTCTCAACAGCAGCAGCATCCATCACCTTGGTTTGGTCCTGTATCAGAGATGGTTCTTGCTCCATGAGGTAATGAGTTCGAGTATCATGGTATGTGTCACTCTGATCCTCAAAACCTTTGAATATGTGCATCTAGTTCTTTTTGTTTCTAACAAGTGCTTGGATCTTATACTTATCCACTTGACCATGTCTGGGGGGACTGACAGGATGCCCTAGCAAGCTTGTGCCCGTAGGTTTTGAGTTGCCACTGGGGGGATTTCTGAAAAGTCATCGTCCGCTCCCGTCATACTTACCACATTCCATCTTACTTCCCGCTCATCCATCCCTTTTCATTGGTACGAGAATTGGGTTGGCCAATCATTTAAGGGTTGCACCTTACCTTGTGGGAAGAAGGGGCTAAAGGCCCAGAAGGTAAAAGCAAGCTGGCAAAAGATAAAAGCCTAGAAATAAAACCTCAAGATGCTTCGCCCAAGGATCCCCAAGAAAGCAGTAAAAAGCTTCTCAACAAGAAACAAGAGGGACCCATAAAAATAATAAAACAAGACCTAGTCAGAGGATAGGGAGTCTCATCACGAGCCAACCTATTAGGTCCATGAGTACCTAGCGGTATGACACTACTAGCAACTGGTTACTACGCCAAGGTAGCGTCTCTTGGTTGCATGGCCAAGAGAAAGGGGGTCTCATCACGAGCCAGCCTTCTCATTTCCATGAAAATACTTGTGGGTAACATTGTTGCCACTGGTCACCATGCCAGGGCAATGTCCCCTGATTAGACTCTTGAAAGAAAAAGCAATAAAAGAATGAAGAATAAAAGGCATAAATGGGCTTGGAAACATTTGCATCCAAGACAAGTGCAGCTCGCCTTCTACAAAGGCACCCACAAGTAAGCCTTGCATTTCCCTGCTATCACTGCACCCATTGTCAGGACATCCCTTATCCACCTCATCCATCAACATGACTTGGATTTGATCTCTTCCGGAAACATCACATTTCCAGTGGACACTAGCCCAATAGGACGCCATGTCACTTCCTCCAAACTTGCCTTGCAGATTTGTATAATGTCTTTGAGCACTTGACTGAGTAGAAAGGTTTTTATGCACATGTTTAATAAGATTGATGATTGGATGTGATTGACATTGCTATGATCCCTATGACTTATGAGCCCATGGAGGGCATATCCGTTGATGTGCAAGATCATACCCGACGGACAAGTACCATATTGGACAGGTACACATGGGGAGATGATTAGTTCTAAACTCCATGGGGCTGAAGAGCCCACCAGATGGATGTTGAGACCCCAACAGGGGGCAGAGACAAGACAAAGGGGTTTGCACCGAAGAAAGGGAGAACGTTCCACAAAGGCACCCTGGCAGAACCCTACCCAGGGGGGTTGTGCCCTTTCCACTAGGACGTTGGCCTTGGAAGGCCATGACGTCACCCAGGACATCCTATGACGTCATTCAGTGATGTGGGAGCTTTGGGAGGCAGTTGAGGCATGATTGGCATGTGTGGCAACTCCAGAAGCCCAAGGATGGGCTAAAGTTTTTCTCCAGGAGGCCACATTTGCCCTAGAAAGGGCTAACGTCACCCTAAAGGGGCATGATGTCCTCATTATTTGCTTGATTAGGGTTTCATTGTGACATTTTAGTGTAAAACAGTATTATTATGTATTTTGGCCTTGTCGGCCTTTTGGTGACCTAAATCAAATTAAGGTCACTTGCTATTGTATAAATAGAGAGCTAAAACCCTCTAATTTTCATCATCTTTCACTCACCACTTGGTGAGGTCTGGAATTTGCGCCCTCTTCTAGGGTCTTGGCTAAAATTTTAAGGTGCACTTGTTGAAGGAGGCTTGTTTTGGTTATTTTTGGCATTTCTCTTTGTTATCCCCGATATCTAGGGATAACTAGGAGATCATGTCTCGAGGCCCACATGGTCCTAGACATGGAGTACCGAGAGCAGGAGCGACCTGAGCATGGTCCTGGAAGACCCA
>JASDQU010100682.1:55606-80718 GCA_032191745.1 Picea mariana
AACTTCCTCATATCAATCTTAGGAACGTGGTTGGTCTTCAAACCAAAGTTGGAGTTTCTCCATTCTTGATTCACCTTCCTTGTGTCCTCATCATGAATTTCATGGGATGCATTTTCACTTTCAGGTGTCTTCTCTGTTATGAAATTTTTCAATACTTCCACGATCTCCCCTTTTAAACCCTCCATCATCTCTTGTAGTTCATCTTTTGTAACTATCTTCTTTTGTAAATCATTTATGTCCCTATGCATTTCTTCACCTTCATCAAGAGTCCAATTAGGATTTTCTGGAGGCTTAGTTGGTGTAGAAGTTGCCTTTTTGGGTGGCATGTTGGCCAAGTATCACTTTTGAACCTTGATTTTGAGGTGGTTCTGCTAGACAATATTTCTTCTGTTGTATCTCCCTAGTTTCGGCCCTTATGGGAATGAAAATTTATGTTATGTAGTTATCTGATATTTCTTCTCTACAATGCCATAGGTCTGATCAAAATTGGATGTGCCAAATGGAATTTACAGTAACTTCCCCACAACTTGTCGATTTTTGGCCTTTCCATGAGATCTCACTTGTATAGTGTGCCCCACACAAAATAATTTATATAAAATTATGCAACTAACACCTAAAATACTATAGACTGTCCAAGATCCAATGCAACAAGTCCCACTCAATTTGGATACTCTAGGAAGAAGTTATGATTGTTTTACCTGGAACACCTTCTTGAGACTAGTCAATAAGACTAGTCAGATACCCTATCTTACACAGGGTGTATATACAAATTTAAGATAACCCAGAAGCTGAAATTTTTACCACAGATACCTTACTAATTTCTGTAAATTTTCTCTAGAGTACAGGGTTTGAAATATTACAAAAACATTTTTATAGTGAAACTTCCGCAATGACTCAGTTCAGGATGATTTCAGAACCCTATCTTGTACAGGTCGTATCTATGAAATTATAAATCCTCAGGAGCTGAATTTTGAACCCAACGTACCTTGATCTGTCTAATAAATATCGTCCAAGACGTTCCTTCTGAAACATTGTAGAAAAAAAGTTATAGTGAAAATGCCAAGGTGTCTCAGATGTAGCAGCGAAACCCCAAGACCTTGAGCTTTGATACCATATGTTAAGAACCAAATATCAATATAGCATAGAAAAGCCTTAGAAAAAGTACTCAATGCCTTGAAAAAGATATAATTTCAGATAATAAGACTCTTCGAGGGGGCAACCTCCTTTTACCCCACTTAAATGTTCAAGTACAAGATGATTCAAAATGAAAATGTCTCCTTGGTATATATAGGAGACTAGGAGGTATAATTACAACTAATGGCCTAAAGCCAACATAAATAAAATAAAATTACTAATATAATATGCCCCAATTAAGGGGTAATGAGCCAATATTAGGGCTTAACAGAAGCCTTCCCAAATATCGATAATTTTGATGAGTTAACATGTTACGAAGGTCGATATTGTTACAAATATTTTGAAATTGAGATCTAATGTGAGCATTCATAGGACATTCTAAGAGAGTTTTTTTTTTCATCCTCCCCCTTCTTAGTATCACAAAGAAGACAAATTATTTCATCCCACGATGTTTTAGGAATAGTCCAATGCCCTATTCCACTATGGAGATCGTGAGAGTTCATTCTTATTTTAGCAATGTTGGTTTTCTTCTTTAAGCTAGCTATAACATATAGGTATAATCTTATGGATTGGGGTTAATGACCTCTTTATAGTATCTTAATTTTCTCTTATTCTCTATTTCTTTATTGCACCACTATTTCTCCTTAAATTTAGATGTAATAGTATTTTTATTGGTATCAATATTCTACAAAGTGACCTCCTCTATTCTCCAATTCATTAACGAAGACTTAGAATCTTTATTCCATCCCCTCTTAAGTTGGAGGTGGATTTGACTAGACTGTTAAACAATCATAGGAAACCTCTTGTCTTTCATGGTAGTTGTCTTGTACTTGTACATGAGGTACCTAGTCATAGCCATGCTTTCAGTGGGGGAAAGGCTATCCTCTATGAGGAGGATAGGATATGGTGTATGGCATTTAATTTTAAGATTATAAATTATAAAATGATTATGGATTTTCTCAACATTCATCCATGATTCTCTAGATATGCTATAGCCCCAAACTTCACATCCATAGAAGGATAATGAGAGTGACAAGAATCTCAAAAAAGAGTTTATTTTTTTCCATGCCAAGATATATGTTGATTTATAGCTATTTTAAAGACCAAAATGTGATTTCCACCCTCCACTAATAATTTTTTCAATGCTATAGTTCTGGCTAAGCTTGTGATGAAGATTGACTTTGAGACAAGTTTTACCATTTTAGCAAATATATCCATTATGACATATAAATAATCATAGCCATGTTTGGTTTTGGGCAATCCTCTAAGGAAATCCATGGAGATGCTTTCCCATGGCCTATTTGGCATCGATAAAGGTGTGTATAGGCCTAACTTTTCATTTGTTGGCTTAGAAGTGCTAGGAAATGCAACCTTTAACAAACTTAGTAACATCATTTTGCAATTTAGGCCAAGATACATACCTTTGCAAATTCAAGATTGTTTTCTAGACTCCAAAGTATTGTGCTACTTTCGAAGTGTAAGATTATCTCAAAAAAAGAAATCCATGGCTAGTTTTTTGATCCAGGTGGACATTGATGGCCACCCACCTATTCCACTGGCTCAAATTACAATTTTCCAATTTGGCATTTTTTCTATAGTTTTTCGGGTCCCAAACTTTTGGGGTTGTTTTGAGGCCCTAAACGACATTGTTTTTGGCTAAGAAGCACGTAGCATATACTTGGAGGTAGATGATAGGATAAGCATGATGTTTTTGCCTTGGATAGACCTTTCCAACGAGGTATCGAGCACCCAAAATGGAGTTCGTATGAAAAAGTTACGCCCTCGGGAAGTTGATGTATCAACTACCCCCATTGAGGCCCATAAACCTTTTGGCGTTTCATCTCTTGGGGTTAGGTTTTGGATGTTTAAGGTCTTCTCATTTCTTCTTTATATTAAAAAATCATTTGGAGCCTCATTGTAATCAACTTCTTGCGAATGAGTGTAGCCAACACATCTCTCCTCAGAGACAAGCTACCACCATTCTACTTAGCTTGTGTGCTTTTGCATTTTACAGTCTTTTGTATTTCAGACAGTCATTAATAGAATCTGAGATTTACTATATTAGTGTGTTCCTTTCTATATCTCTGTGTATTTCCTTGCTATATCTATGTTATATTTCTTCCTTCATGTCGTTCTCAAAATAATCCAGATCATTTTGGGTGTGCATAGTTTCTTGTTCTTGTAACGTAATCCTTATTTAATATTGTATCCATTCCTTCTTTAAGAATATACTCAATGTAATTCTTCATGTGAGAGTGGTTATGATTGCTAAAAATATTACATTAGGTGACCTTGATAATAGGTCTACAATTTCCTCTACTACATTTTCTGTCAATTTTGGATGTGGAATAAACATTAAAAATGTTGATTTAACATTGGAAGATGAGTTCATCAAAGGTTGGTGGAACATTGTTGCAATGACGTTAGTTCATAGACATTCCTATCGTCGATATAATGTTAGTTAAGTGATGCTACTAATAATTTCAATTTTAAAGTTTGTGTGATGGAGACAACAAGTAGTCAATGCCTTGCTAACATTTGGGTGTCGATTAATCGATGTTATGCCCCACCATGTGGCATGTGCCCCGTCAACAATTTCCACATGGCACATTCCTTTCTATATCATTTTTGATTGATTAAACAATGTGTTATCAATGTTAAAGTTGCATGATCAACATCACATGCCAATGTTTATGTCACACGACTGACATTGTGGACATCGATTAGTCAACGACCACCTTTTTTGGGGAAAAAGAAAATCGAGAATGTTAGAGGTCTGCCCATAAGTTTCTACAAGATGATTGTGTTTAGTGCTTAAAATCCCCTTTAAAATGTAGGGGGCAATATATGTAAAGTTGTGCTCACACAATTCCTTAAAAAAAAAAAAAATTCCATTAATGAGACTTGTTCTCAAAATGAATGATGAATTTATTAAAAAGTACAACCCTAAATAGATGCTTACCAAATTATTATAAAAATAATTACAAATATAATTATGTAAATAACATTGTGACTAGCTAAACATATATCTGAATAATATGCACACTTATCCAACACAATTAGTCAAGAACTAAGTTTGGTTCAAAAAATAAAAAAAATAAATTTCTTTATGAAATAATAAAAAACATTTCATTTTGATGAATACAATAAATAAAAAGAAAAGAAATCTTAAAAAATACCAAGAATTAAAAATAAAAAAAAAATCTTTAAAAGTGTCAAGAATTAAAAATAAGAAAAAATCTTTAAAAATGCCAAAAATTAATAACTTAATAAAAAAATTAAAATTTATTAATCATAATCTTTTCTATTAAAAAAATTCGATCTATAATTGATATTATATACTACACTAAATCATCCTTCATGAAGGAAATAGTTGATATCAAATTATACAAACAATGATATAAAGCAACAACATTATTGAGGAATGTTAAATTAATAGAGGAAGTGCAAGAAGCCAAATTAATTCCATTTGCATATTCTTGATTGATGAATAAGTAGCTACATTTAAATGTTGATATATGTAATAATTCAATAATTTATGACAATATTGAATGCTTCCAACGTGAACTTGTTTTTGCACGTTGTGATCATGCTATATAGGACTTAAAACCATAGAGGAAGTTAATATTCATTGTCCTGCTTTAACACTTTTAGAATGCGTTTATCATTTTATCAGTAATATGTGAAATCTCTATTATCTTTAGTTAAACGCTAGTATACTTTTGCCACTACAAAATATAACCCTAGTTAAACGCTAATATATGTAATGGTGTCAATGATACATATAATATAACCCTCTAAACTGGGTCTCTTTTCGTTTATAATGGAAAAAATAATTAAATTTGATGTATTTGATTCATTATGGTTAGAGTGAACTTGTCAGGATGGGAAGGTGTCCATAAAATCTAAACCTCGATATCCTTATGGTAAGCACCATTTACTAGTATTAAACTACATGCTAATGGAAATTGTGACAAACTATATTTCAAAGTTATTATATTATTTATTAGTGCTCAAAAAGAAGACTTTGGAGATGTGTATCAATTATGGCTTGAAGGATGATACCAAGACATAGTATTGTGACTGTTCATTAACTTAATAAGAGTAATGCCCAAGCTAAATAAAAAAATATATTCTACTACAAAATAGCATTGTGCTTCAAGATCAAAAGTGCACGGTTGGACCTAGAATTTTGGGATTCCTTCTTAGTTCAAAGTTCTTTGGCGGTGTCAAGAGAATAAGGAGAAGTTTAAATACATACAAATTAAGAGAAGAAGGAACAACATTGTAATGAGCTTTTAAATATAGACCAGGGTGACCATAAGCTTGAAAGAGCCTCTTTGTAATATGTACTATGAAAATTAGGTGGGGAAAACCCAAGGGAGAAGAAGCCAACTATAAAGACTGGTAGCAACATTAGTCAGTCCTTCTTGCAATAGGAGATACAACTCCAAATGGAGGACATCCAAATGGTTCAATTGAAGAAGGTAGTAGAGAATCTCTTCTTGAATCTTATGTAGATTCGAAGAAAGACAATGAAAGAGAGTGGTCAAAATCTCCAGTAGTTCAATCACTAAGAAGGCCAAGTAGAGGAGAACACAAGCATAAGCATATACAAAGGAGATATGAAAGTACCATTTATGTGAATTCCTTTATTGTTTGCGATTGTTGCAATGAAAGAAGAAAAATGATTGTTGCAATGAAAGAAGGAAAATATGTTATTTCCATTGGCATCCATGTTGGATCTTTTTGAGAACCAGGGTCCATAGAGGATGTCCAACAAAGGTTTGGTCTAGTCTAGTATGATGGTATATTCAACCTTCCATAGGAAGGAAGTCTCACCTGAGGCATGTGTGATTATTTTCATTTAATTAATGTTATGAGTAGTGGGAAATAATGGAGACATAGATTCTATAGTTAAGTTCTTTATCCTTACATATTTAAGAATAATGAAACCAATCATGTGTAAGAAATACAAGAATGAATACATAATCCATATAACAGACAACAACAAAGACATACCTAAACGATTCCTATAACTCCATTGTATTAGCAGAAAATGGGTTACATGCATGCCACAACTTCACAACATATCCTCAGAGCATAGAATTCTCACAACTAACCAAACAAACAGACAAAATACATCAAAACCTAACAAAAGACCTTTTATGATTTAAATCAAACCCATAAATATAGCTTAGGTGTGGTAGGTATAGAAAGATCTAGATGAATCTAGAATTGATAGTTAATATAATCCACCAGTACAGGGATTTGTGCCTTTAATCTTAATGCATGGATTGGGGACTATACTGGCGATCCAATGCCTTCTTATGTTGTCTACATACTCATGCTTTTTTGGATCATCTGTCTCTCTGGAACTAGTCTCTACGTCAAGTCTACTACTTGGTCAAAACTTGTCTAGAACAATTCTTCATCCACTCTATACAACTTGTCCCGAGTCTAGTCTATTTTAATTCAAGTTAAAAGGACTGCACATAAGGAAAGAAGTATATATTTTTAAATCCCATGACTAGCAAAAAGTGAATGAAATTTTAGAGGATTTGGAATTGGTGGGAATATGTAGATCAAAATTTTTTCTATTGAAATCATTAATTGAAACAATAGATTCACACCACATTATGTTTTTTGCAATTTTGAAAATTTTCACCATAGTTCTTGTAATCCATATTTTGCAAACTTTGTAAAATGAAAATCAAGATATTTTTCTTAGCTTTTCTAGGTCTCTCAACTAGCGCAACTAGGGTTTATTCACTAGCTACTATGTTTCCATCCATATGTCCCTTATGCACTATCAACCAATATCTACCCATAGAATCCTACCAAGATCATCACTTCCTACTATATCCACAAATTTAGATCACTTTTTGCCTTGTCGCTTTAGTCCCCTATAGGATCAATACAACTAAGATTTTCTCTTATGTCAATGAAGTCTTCCATGGTTATGCCCTCTTATTTAGTTCCATCCCAGGCCCCACCTCCCCCTGATTTTCCACAATGACAATCGAATCCAAGGTTTCTCTTCAAAAATACCCTCATTTCTAGTAACTAAACAGAAGGGAACCCCTTAATGATTTACCAAGCCCCTATTGTTCCTATGGAATTAGAAGTATCTTCCCCCTTCATCCTGGTGATTTTATATACAACCAACCAGTCCATCTACCTCAAGCACAATGGCCTCATTTTTAAATTCAATGGCCTCTAGTCGAAAGTGTTGGATTACAAAGAGGGGGGGTGAATCAGTAATGAGAAATTTATACTTCTTTTAACCACAATTTATGTTCCTTTAATGTTTTCAACAATATTCATCAGTTCATCATCAATATATTATTGCATCATAAAAATTAACATCCATCAGTGCATAATAAATAAGGATAAACACATCCACACAATACACAATACACAATACACAATACACAATACATAGATATTTACGTGGAAACCCAATGTGAGAGAAAACCAAGGAATGATTGTCTTATATGTCAAAGAATTACATTCAAGGAAGCACCAACTTCCAATTCTCTGGCTCCAACCAGAAGGAGTCTCCAACCCCCTAGTTTCTCAGGCTCCAACCTGAAGGAAGCTCCAAGTCTCTAATTATCTGGCTCCAACTAGAAGGAGGCTCCAACCCCCTTAGTTCTCTAGATCCAACCAGAAGTGGCTACAACCACCTAATTCTCAGGCTCCAACCTCAAGGAGGCTCCAACTTCATGATTCTCCGCCACCAACCGGAAGGAGGCTACAACCTCCTTTCCTTGCACCATCCAACCTCCCTGAAATATAAATTCCAAATGTGAACAATCTGTTAGCATTACTGAATCAAAGTCACTATCACTGATAACCTATGTTACTTTCACTGCCAACCTCTGTCACTGTCACTGTCACTGATCCAATTATTCTTCAAAACTTTCCTTCAGATCCACGACCTATCTGTACTGCAACACGTGGGTATCCACACCCTTATTAAATGCAACTCACAGATGTATGTGTCTATCCTCATTGCAACGCGGACTACCACAAACTAATCCAGTTTCACTATCACTGTCTCGGCTTCTGTCAAACTGTTATTGTAAACCTGATACTCAAAACTTGTCACTGTAATATCATTAGATCTACTTACCATAACCACTCAACCATATGAACAATATCACCAAGATGTACATCAACCAAGACTACTCTCTATCAATACATCACACTGTCCATAACCAAATACCACAATCCCTCACTTTAAACCATGTGTCAAAACCTCACTATTATGTAGCATCAATCATGTATCAACCATATACCAAGATCACTAACAAAGACCTATCACAATGTGCCACAAGATATACCAATAATACTTAGACATGTACCAACAATATTCTTCAATAKATCTTCCTCAAAACATTTACTACAACAGATACCATACCTTCAAGAGGGGATATACCAAATCTCACCAAGTCATGCCTCAAGCATGCTCTAMAACACCACTAAGATACAATCTCAAAACATAATCATGAACATACCTTTATCTCTGTAGTATCCTTGTTGTATCTGATCTTTGAAAAACATACTTTTTGTCACTCCTCATATCTTGAAACCTGGAGCAAGTATCTTCCTCCTTGCCCTTTCTATAGATCTGTTCTTTCCCTTTCTATAGCTCGTGGGTGTTTGCGCTTTCCTCCACTATGGCCCGTGGATGTCTGCACTTTTCTGTGTCTGCAGTTCATGGATAACCTCTGAAACCATGCTTCATTCACTTCCTCTATAACTACAAAATTCTCATTCCTTTAGACCTTCATTGCCTTAGACCTACACTTTCTCAAATTTGTCAATGTATACCTGCAAATAACATTTCACAAAATCGATATTCAATAATGATCAATAGGTAGGTAGGTGATAATAGGAGTCCCTTTGTTGGGTATGTGTTATATTCTTTGCACAACTAGCCCCCCTACGTTGGGGTTCAGGGGAAATTCCCTCGAGAAATATTTTTCCTTGGGAAACATGTCGCATTTTTGCTTCATTTTTTGTGTCGCCTCAATTTTTGTGTCCATTGTTGGGTTGTTTTTCGGCAAATGATTTTTGCCGATGATTTTCTATTTCCGGTTAAGGAATTAGTGTTGTTAACTAATCCAGGTCATTGGGTTAGATTTTTGGATGCCATTGGCTCCTATATGTATATTGTATTGTAAACAATGTATCACTATGAATGAATATAGAATATGTTTGTTTTCTCGGTTTGGGTTTCTAGAGAAAAAATCTCCGTGTAATGTGTGTATTTTCCATTGTATCTTTTATGTTCTTTTATTGAAAATATGTTTGTAGTAAAATATTGTAAAAGGTTAAAATCTACATTTTGTATCAGAGCTTTATTGGCTTCAGGGGGACGCCTTTCTGGTCAAGGGTTTGGCTCAGGATTGTGATAAGCCTTGTTACAGTGGGAGATATGTGGTATTGATTTTTCAAGTGAAAAGAAATGGCAAGCAGTTCGAAAATGGAGATCGAGAAGTTTAATGGAAAAATTTTTGAGTTGTGGAAGATCTGTTGGTGGAAAAAGATCAGTGGATCACAGTGAATCCATGTACTGCACCTACAAGAACTTCAACATATGACTGGAAAAATTTGGATCGGAAGGAGAAGAGAAAAATCCATCTGTCTCTCAGATTCAATATTACTGAATGTGTCAAAGAAAGCTACAACCAAAGATTTATGGGATAAGTTTGGGAGTTTCTATCACTGTAAGTCCCTAGTACATAAACGTTTCATGAGAACTAAGTTGTATAACTTGAGGATGAGATATGGAGACTCGATGTAAGAGCATTTGAATGCCTTCAATACTATGGTAAGTCAGTTAGTATCTGTTGAGATTAAAATTTTAGATGAAGATAAGTGTATCGGTTTACTATGCTCTTTACCAGACTCATGGGATAGTCTAGTTGTGGCCATAGGTAGTAATACAACTTCCTTGAAGTTTGATGAAGTGGTCTCATCCTTGTCGTCAAAGGAGATGCCACATAAGAACATGGAAGGACAAAGAATGGATGCATTATTTGCAAGAGGACGCTCCCAGAAAATAAATAGATCTAAGTCCTCAAGTGGGAGATCTAAGTCTAAGGGTAGATATAAATTTGCTGGAAAGTTTGTAAGGGCATATTGAAGATGTGGAAAACAAGGGCACTACAAGAAGCAATGTAGATCCAAAATTGAGAAAAATAAGGGATATGAAGAAGCTCCTTCTACAAAAGAAAATACCTCCAAGAAAGAAGGAGGGGATGTGTACTTGGCTTCTTCAAGAACACATGTAGATCATGAGGCATGGTTGGTTGAGTCAGGTGCATCCTTTCATATGACTCTCCACAGGGAGTGGTTCTATGAATATGAAAGGTATGATGGAGGTAATGTTTTACTAGGTGATGACTCGACAACTAGAATCATAGGACGAGGAAAAGTCAAGTTGAGGCTCATATGTGGAAGGATTAGAACACTACCTGGTGTTTTTCACATCCTAGGTTTGGACAAAAATTCGATTTATGTAAGGAAAATGGACGATGCAGGGGTAAAAACAATATTTGAAAAGGAAACTTGTAGGATGGTTCGAGGAGCAATGGTTTTGTTGAAGGGAGTTAGGTTTGGAGCTATCTATAAGTTGTGAGGAAGTACTATTAGTGATGAGTGTAATAGTTCCATTGTTCCTTCTATTGGAGTTGAAGAAGAAATAACTCCTACAGTCTATGGAGAAAAGGTTATGTTGTGGCATCACACATTGGGGCATATTGGAGAGAAGGGTCTTTGACTACTACATGGTAAAGGTATGGTTGAAGATGTGTCTAACTACTCTCTGGATTTTGATTTCTATGAAAACTGTGTATATGGGAAGCAGAGTTGGGTGAGATTCCCCTTTGGTGTAACGCGGGAAGAAGGAATTTTACAACTAGTTCACAGTTATGTGTTTGGACCTGTGTCGGTTCCATCTTTTGGAAAATCTGTGTAATATGTCTCATTTATAGATTAATTCTCAAGGAATACTTGGATATATTTCCTTAGAAAGAAATATGAAGTCTTTGACATGTTTAAAGAGTTTAAGACTCTTGTTGAGAATCAAACAGAGAAAATAATTAAGGTGTTGAGGACAGATAATGGTGGAGAGTTCTATGGGAATGAATTTGAATAATTCTGTAAGTGTGGTATAGCAAGGTAGAATAATACTCCATATACACCTTAGTAGAATGGAGTTGCAGAAAGGATGAACATGACGTTGATGGAAAAAACAAGGTGCATGCTCAGTGGTGTCGGGTTAGGGAAAGAATTACAGGCTAAGGAAATGGGTATTGCATGTTACCTGGTCAACAAATCAACCTCATCAACGTTGGATGAAAAGACTCCACAAGAGGTATGGACTGGTAAGAAACCTTCTCTCACACATCTCAAGGTATTTCACTGTGAGGCATATGTTCATGTTCCAAAGGAAAACAAGAGTAAGCTAGATAAGAAGGTAGAAAAGTGTATCTTTATTAGGTATGGAGATGGTCTCAAAGGTTATAAGCTTTGAAACCTAGAAACTAAGAATGTTGTGTATAGCTGAGATGTGGTATTTAGAGAAATGAAGGATGTTGTTAAACATGAAGTTCTACCAAGTAAGGAAGAACCAGGGAAAATAGAGTTTGATTTAAAGGATGATGAATTAGACTCTATGGAAGAATATGAATCAAAAGAAGAAGATCCTCATACTCCAGTATTGAGGAGATTGGTTCGAGAAAGAAGGCTATTGGAAAGGTAAACTCCACCTGATTTCCATTCAAATTTTGCTTTGTCTATTACTGATGATGATCCTAAAACTATCAGGGAGGCAGTGGATTCATAGGATGGAAAGCTCTAGAAAAAGGCCATGGATGAAGAAATGACAGCCTTTGATAAGAATGAGGTTTGGGATCTAGTGGATTTTTCCGACTAGAAGAAATTCCATTGGGAGAAAATGAGCATTTAAAAAGAAGATGAATGCAGAAGCAAAAGTGGAGAAATACAAAGCTCGGTTAGGAGCAAAGGGTTATTCCCGGGTTGAGGGAATTGATTTTCGTGAGATTTTTTCTCATGTTTCCATGTTAACTTATATGCTATTTCTATTATGTGTTTCTACTACATTTGATTTTGAAGTAGAACAGATGGATGTGAAGACAACATTCCTACATGGGGATTTGGAAGAAGAAATCTATATGAAGCAGCCAGAAGGATTTGTTGTGAAGGGAAAGAAGGAGCTGATATGCAAGATGAAAAAGTCCCTATATGGTTTAAAATAATCACCAAGGATGTGGTATCAAAAATTTGATACTTATATGTTGGGACTTGGCTTCACCAGAAGCAAAGAGGATCATTGTGTGTATTTTAAATTAATTGGTGATCATTTTATTTATTTGGTCTTGTATGTGGATGCCATGTTGATGATAGGAAACAACAAGGAGATTATCCAGGACATGAAAACTCAGTTGTCCTCTAAGTTTGACATGAAGGATCTCAGTGCTTCAAATTTCATTTTGGGCATGGAAATGAAAAGAGATCAGAAAAAAAGGAAACTATGGTTAAATTAGAGAAAATATGTCGAGACAATATTGCAGAGGTTTAATATGCAGGAATGTAAACCAGTCAAGGTCCCTATTCCTGTTGGTGTAAATTTATTTGCAGATCAATGTCCTAAGACACATGAAGAGGAGGAGGACATGTCTCGTGTTCCTTATGCGAGTGCAGTTGGTAGTTTGATGTATGCAATGGTCTGTACTAGACTGGACATTTCACACGTAGTGGGAGTTTTGAGCAGGTATATGTCAAAACTAGGGATGCAACATTGGACAACAATAAAAAGGGTTTTCAGGTATTTGCGTGGCAATACTGGCTACAGATTGTGCTACCAAGGAAGACCAGGATTGGACATAGTGTTGGACATACATGGCTTTGTGGATGCAGACTTGGTTGGAAATATATATCGTAGGAGATCTACAAGAAGGTATGTGTTTAACCTGTTTGGAGGAGAAATCAGTTGGATGAGCAAAAGACAGGTTGTAGTGGCACTTTCAACTACATAATTTGGATACACGGCAACCACTCATGCAAGTAAGGAACCAGTATGGTTACAAAGATTGTGTTCAAGTATTGGGTTGGTACAACAAGTTTTAAGGATATATTGTGACAGTCAGAGTGCAATTTTTGTGGTGAAGAACCTGGCTTACCATTCAAAGACAAAGCATATTGATATTCAATGTCACTTTGTGAGAGACATGGTTGAAGAAAAGAAAGTGTTGTTGATGAAGGTGGACACTTTTAAGAATTTTGCAGATTCATTAAAAAAATTTGTGAGCACTAAGAAGTTCTGTTGATGTAGAGGATCCATGAGCATTGTTGCCCTGGATTGTTGACTATGTAACCATGTAACCCCCTGTATACAAACAAAACAACAAGTGGGAGACTGTTGGGTATGTGTTATATTATTTGCATGACTAGCATTAGTTTTTTATACGTTGCGCCAGGTGCTCAAGGGGGTTTGAGGGGGGTGACAACCCCCGTGTGCTGGGGTTCGGGGGTAGCGCCCTCAAGAAAAAAAATTTCCTCGGGAAACATGTCTCATTTTTTCCTTGTTTTTCGTGTCTCCTCAATTTTTGTGTCCATTGTTGGGCGGTTTTTCAACACATGTTTTTTGCCAATGTTTTTCTATTTCTAGTTAAGGAATTAGGGTTGTTGACTAATCTAGGTCATTGGGTTAGGGTTTTTGATGCCTCTGGATCCTATATGTATATTGTATTGTAAACAATGTATAACTATGAATGAATATAGAATATGTTGGTTTTCCCGGTTTGGGTTTCGAGGGGAAAAATATTTGTGTAATGTGTGTATTTTCCATTGTATATTTTTTGTTCTTTTATTGAAAATCTGTTTGCAGTAAAATATTGTACAAGGTTAAAATCTACACCCTTTCTCTCTTATTTATACTTTCCAAGTGCCTTCCTTTAGAAGTTTTCTTGTAGTTGTTTTACCCCTTTCTCCACCTTTTAGGGCTAATCACTTTCTTGTTGCAACTAACAGTTCCTTAATTAGTCAAATCATAACTTCTTTACCCTTAACTACTTTCTTGTTGCAACCACTTTATTATTTAAATAATTTCTCTTTGCAACCACTTTGACCATTTTATTATTTAATAGTTTCTCTTTGCAACTGCTTTAACCATAATTAATTTATGTCCAAACCACTTTGACTATTCAACCTTTTTATTACAACTACTTTACCCATAATTAATAAACTCACCACTTCTTGTTGCAACTAATTTATTTTTAATTATTTTCTTATTGCAACAACATTGCCCATTATTAAATCCTAGTTACAACCACTTTGACTAGTAAAATTCTTCTAGGACCTTCTAGAATAATTGACTTCTTTGACCTTCTAGGGGCTTCTAGATAACTTATGAGGGTTCTCCAACTTCACTAAGCCATATCTCCTTAACCGTGAGGAACTACGTGACGTACTACATATCATCGAAAATGGCACAATATGTATTATCCATATAGAATAGTCTTACTTGCATATTCATTAATATTCATTCCTTTATACCTCAAACAAACTTGGGTCCCTTAACCATACCTTTGTGCTACCATAATTCACTATCGGACTTATCCAAGGGTTGACATCAATCTACAAGATCACTCTCCAAGGATTGAAATCAATGACAACCAACTATCCAAACCAGTTGTCCATCAATCTAAACCAAATGTCTGGCAATCTCCCCCTTTGAAATTTATGGCAACACCAACACTGATGGAAACACTTAGTCATGACAATGCTCATGCTCATACTTCACATGTGATCATTTCTACTCATCAATGTTTCTATCTCTCCCCCTTTGACATCAATGGAAAATGGTATCTCTCCTTGGGGATGCTCCCCCTGTCTCCATGCCTATGATTACTCTCTCTCTCCCTTTGACAAAGGATTAAATCCCCCTGTCGATATGACATTATACATGCTCTAAAAAATCATGGTTAAAAGAATAAATCCCCTTGTGGGTGTGTCTCCTTGTCTTGTATGCTAATAATATTTCTTTCTGAATATCTCTCTCTGATGAATTCTCTGCACATTTCTATGTATATCAATATAGTTCTTTCTGTACCTGCTTCCTTTTGGATTTATCATCCATTGGTGCTTTCTCATGTAATCAACTGACATATTAAAAAACATTCAAGATTAATCATTCAAAATTTAAGCATTCAAATAATCATCCAACATTCTCTGAACCACTGTATGAACCAATCTATTAATCCATCTCTGTCCATACTGTCCAAGACTCTGCTACTCGACTGTCCACAATTTTGTTGGATATGTTTCTGTAATATCATGAAATATTCACTATTGCAACTGATCATCAAATGTCAATTTTTTCCACGGGTCTTCTCTATATGTAGGACCAATCTAAAACACTTCATGCTACTCGAAGAATAAATCTATGATCTGTAGAGTTGTTGCCTAGACTCCCCCTATTTAATATTCATATTACCTAGGAGTCTCCAATTCGAATGGCTCAGAACAATACCTGATATGATGCAGTGTAATCTTCCTCTTCGTTTGTGAATACATCTTCCTTTTCATCCTCTTCCTGAATTCTGTCATCATCTTGAGTTTTGACATATTCATCATCTTCTACTTGAATTCCAACACTTTCCTCTTTGTCTGTAAATTCATCATGATCTTGTGCTATTGTAAATCCTGAAATTATGATTCCTTGGACTTGTTCTTTATTTATCTTCTCCTCTTATTTTTCACTTCTTCTCCAAACCTTCTTGTGTCTGTCATCAATATTTTCTTTCATGGGAGGCTTTATCACGCTTCTACAATTTTGAGCTATGTGTCCATAGTTGTGGCATTTGTAGCATTTAATATTTTTTGGGGCCACATAAGTATTTATTTCTTGATCATTTCTTTCATAAGCCCTGCAATCTGCAACCTTATGTCCAAATTTAGTACAATAAAAACAATGACCATAAATAAATTTACATAACTGGGAGTGAATGATCTTCTTTGTGGTGTAGTCCTTTTGGGTTCCTATCTTGGCTGATAATGATTGACATTTATTTGTTGCATGAATGTATAAGGTCTTTTTGATTTTTGTTGACCATGATTCCATCCTTTGAGAACTTTTTCATAACTCTTGTGGTTTGTTTCTTTTTCCATGGAGTTTGAACCTTTTTCAGTTTGCATATGGTTGTATCCTAGTCCGAACCTGTCATAGTATGGCCTTTGATTGTTGATGATCTTATCCAATGTCTTGAGGATATATTGATGCATGTATGTATTCTGAAGATATTTTCTTAGAGTGACTACTTCTGCTTCCAACCTTTCAATCATCTTTTCCTTCTCTGCTAGTTGACTTATGAGTATTTCTTCAATCCTTTTGTGCTCTTCTACTTGAGCTTTCAACTTCGTAATTATCTGCTTGACTTCCTCTGAGTTGTGATTCTGTGTTCCTTTTAATTTTACTTCTTCCTTGAGTGACTTGTTTTTATTTCTTTCTTTCCTTAGTTCTTCTAAGGCACTGATTAATTATTCTCTGAGATCGACTTCTCCTTCTCCTTTAATTTTACTTCTTCCTTGAGTGACTTGTTTTTATTTCTTTCTTTCCTTAGTTCTTCTAAGGTACTGATTAATTATTCTCTGAGATCGACTTCTCCTTCTTCTTAGGAACCATAGAAGTTTCTTGTTTGATTTTCCCTAGCCATAAATAATATATTTTCTGAATCATTGTCGGTTTCATCATCCTCATCAGATGAGGAGTTGTTTTCTCTTGAGTAGATATTTTTCTTGAAGAATTTCCTTTTGTCTTTCCTGTTTCCCTTTTGATATTTTTTTTCTTTCTTGGGATCTTCCTCTTCATCACTATCTGACTTCTTAGAATAAGGACACTTATTTCCAAAATGACCAACTTTACCACAATTAAACATTTCAAGGGAAGCTTACCTTTGTATTTACCTGTTCCTTTTTGCAACTTTCTTAAGAAGTTTTCCATTTCTTCATCTTCCTCTGAATCATCACTGCAGCTACATTCTGACTTTGGATTTTTATTTTTTTCTTTGTCTTCTTGAATTCTTTGAATATTGCTTCCTTGGTAACTGGGTTCTCTTGTTCTATTCTCATTTCATAAGCGATGAATATTCAATGTATCTCATCCATGCTTATCATACTCAGATCTTATATTTATTCTAGTGCTGAAATATTATGATCAAATCTCATTGGAAGAGATATCAATACTTTTTGAACAATTATAGATTCGTCAACTTCTTCTCCCAACCCTTTAATTGTGTTCACAGTTTCATCAACTCGTAAAAAGTAAGTTGCAATATTTTCATCTTCCTTCATCTACAGCTGTTCAAATTGACCTTTGTAAGTTTGAAGCTTTGTTTCCTTGACTTTGGCATCTCCTTCATAAACATTTTGAAGTTTGTCCCAAATTTCCTTTGTAGAATTGCAATGCATAAATTTGACATATACTGAATCAACCAGACCATTTAGGATAGCATTTTTGGCTCTCGAATTGTTTTGACTAAGTTTATTTCCATCGTTATCTGTTGAAGGAGTGGCAGACTCTTTATATTTGTCTACTACTGATTTCCAAACATCAAATCCATGTTCTTGTACATATGTCTTCATCCTTCTGCTCCATAATGCATAGTTTTTTCCATCAAACTGTGGTATTCCATTTTTATACATAGTGTTTCTCTACATGATCTTCCTTCCAATGGTTAAATTGTTTCCTGAAGGAACCTTCTCTGATACCAATTTTTGGATTACTGAGAGGGGAAGGGGGGGGGGTGAATCAGTAATGAGAAATTTATACTTCTTTTAACCACAGTTTATATTCCTTTAACGTATTCAACAATGTTCATTAGTTCATCATCAATATATTGTTGCATCATAAACATTAACATCCATTAGTGCATAATAAACAATGATAAACACGTCCACACAATACACAGTACACTAATATTTACGTGGAAACCCATTGCAAGAGAGAATCATGGAATTATTTTCTTATATGTCAAACAATTACCTTCAAGGAAGCATCGAATTCCAATTCTCTGGCTCCAACCAGAAGGAGGCTCAAACCCCCTAGTTTCTCAAGCTCCAACCTGAAGGAAGCTCCAAATCCCTAATGTTATCACTGAAATTTCATCCGAAAATGGTTACAGGAATCCAACATCGTCAAACAGTTATGAGGTCACCCATGGACCAAAATTACCACAAAATCATTTCCAAAAGGTCCAAAACTATACAACCAGTGATAAAATTAAAGTGCGCTATGACTACACAGGGCGCACGTGCACATGCGCGATCCAGAAATGCATGAAAAGTGCACATGCACACGATGGACGACTGTGGTCGCTAAAAGCCATGCACATCTGAGAACGATGCATTTATGAGATTGGTCGGCCTCCCACCCACTTCTAGTTCATCTTCCAAGTTGATTTGACACCCAAATCTTGGCTGAATCTGACTGGGTGGCTAGTCAAAGACCTAAAAATGCCCTAAATAGCCTCTTTTCACATTATAAGCTGGTTGCACAATACCTCAAAGTGGTGCTATAAAACAAAGCCATGGGTGCACTTTATTTATAAGGAATTCATTTGCAAGGTTATGCTGTTGCTATTCTCTTGGGGAATCCTCTTTTCTCATCAAGAGTATACTAGCATCATTACATTGGGCAATCCATCTCACCTCTTGAGTGGATTATCTTGGGATTCTTTCACCATTTCTTTCAAATTTGTAAGAAGAGCTTAGTTGTGGGGGTCCAAGAGCCCTCCCTTGGAGGAAGAAGGGACCCAAAGTCCTCTTTCTTCTTGGTGTTTTCTTTCACTAATATAATCCTTGCCATTGGTGACATGAGTCTTATTGGTTTTTTGTTCTTATTTCCTTATGCTCAATAGTTTAGTTGTTCTTTTATTTCTTAGTTTAATTCTTAGTTTGTTGTTTTATGTTTCTTTCTCTAACCCTTTCCTTTACTGTTGTCTTGCTTAGTTAACCCAACTAAGCTTGTAAGCACCTCTGTTTTGCTCATTTAGGTGGCAAAAGAGGCGCAACAAATTGGCGACTCTGCTGGGGAAAGGTATCAATTTCCTACCCTATTTGGGTTTTTCTAGCTCTTCTTTTGGTTTATTTAACCTGCAGGTACCTTAACCGGCCCAAGCCGACCTGCAAAACATCCAATTCAAAGTTGAATTAAGAGAATTCCATCTGAAATTTTCTTCACAACTGTGTGTCAGTTATGCGCGGGTTTATTGGCCCATATTTGCGCATCGTGCGCACGTGTGCCAAAATCACAGTGTTGTTCTATGCACCTGCGTCCAAAAGACTGTTTCGAGTTGCACACAAGCGCCCAGTGCACCTTTGTCTACTCTGAGACCCGCGCACCTGTGCAGAAAAATACACATTGTAAGCTTTTTTGTGATTTGGGGAAGGCCCCTAGCCTTCTTAAAAGTGATTTCATGCATATTGTAATCTGCACCACACTTAGTTCCCTCTCCATATAAAGGGATTAGTCAAAACACCTAGGCACTTAGGGGGTTTAAAATCATTATTTCCTCTTTTGCTTTCATTTTGCCACATGGATGGCTTGCTTTGACTAAAAGTATAAGTTGGAAACATTTTTAATCACATAAAACTTGCATTGGGACTAGAAGTTGGATAACAATAATTTAGTATGCTCTTCTCTCGTGCTTCAAAGCGACCTTGAGAATCAGAAAGAAGATTGTAGGACAATTTCATCTCCCTTAAAAAACACTAAAGCCTTTAGGAGAGGATAACAGCCCCCTTGGGACTCCTCTTAGTTTATTTTTCACACACATCTCAAGATTGTAACGGGCCCATACATGCCCACATGCTACAAAGATAGGATAGTGTTGAAATTTACTTTCTTAGATTAAATCACTAGGGAAGTTTAAAGGTTTTTTAATGGGCCCATACATGCCCACATGATCACAATCTAGGATAGTTTCAAAGATTTCTTAGAGTAAATCACAATAGGGAGTTAAAGGAATAGTAAAGGACACACATGTCCACATGCTATCTTCCTAGGGACTTTTGAATTACGCAAGGTTGTACCAAAGGAATTTAGTTAATTAGGTAATCAACACTTGTAAGGACCAAGCGAAGTCCACATGCAGCAAGGTGACACCTAATTCATTAAAACATTGGCACACTTTCACTCATTCACACACAAAAGTCACTTATCACTCACATAGTTTTCCTCTCGAAACGTGGAGTTCAAAGTAAGTTTCCTCCAAAGGGATTTCGAAACACCCCACCCTTTTCTTGACGAAACTATCCAATCCCATTTAATTTCAATAAGGTTGTCTCACACCCCCAATCTCTCAAACAACCACATCTAAATTTTTTCTAAAAACTCACTAAGTTTTCCTCCATAGGAGGTGCCAAAAGAAATTTTTTAGTCTAGGTAGGATTTCGGGGATAGGCATCCAAATAACTCCCCGTTATCTGGTTCTCACATTGTCAAAATAATAGAAGTTGTCAAATAGGGAACTGAAAATCCTTCAAGTCAAGTGTTCCTAACACCATAAGGTAGGGATATACCCATGAAGGGTTGAAGGCCGAGGTCCGGTTGTTCTGTGCGTCCCCCCTTGAGGCACCCACCTCTTGGACGAGATCCAGCCCGTGACCCATTTCTTAGGCCGAAAATCTAAATGCCACACTTTGACCGAGGTACCTAGTGACCAAATTTTAGGACATCTACCCAGGTGGCAATTGTGGGTTGCAATTGCACCTTGATCGGATTTTGTGTGGCTATTGGGAAATATCATCAGCTCTTTCGGGATATGCCCCCTTTACCCCTCATTATAACTAATTACTTCATCCTTCACTAGTTTCTCTTCCGGTGACTTCAGACCCCACTGTTGAGTACTATTGGAAGGTCCAGTGCTATTTGAGAGGAAGGATGTTACGTCTTTTAGGACACGAGCATTTGTTTTCTTTGATCCCCCACGCGGACAAAAACCACTTATCCACATATATGCTTCTTTTTCAAAATATTCTATGTATGATGCACTTCTGATTACATTTGTTTTAGATATATATCGTGTAAAGTTAAAAAAATTGCAACAAAGGATCTTGTTTATTTTTCCTCACCACAATTCGCACACATCCACTCAGCTAGTTGGACATCATAGGGGACCAACAGAACCCCCGTCATTCCAGAAGTTTGCTAAGCCTCCCTCCTATTCTAGGGGGAGTTACTAATCTTTCCAACTCATCGACACCACCTTCACACACTCCAGTGAGTGCCACTATCTTAGGATCAACTTTGCTTGGTTCCACCTTACTTGGGTCCAATTCCCAAGGTCCACAATCCACTCGCTCTCTTTTACATAGAAGTGGGGTGCCAAGTTCCTCTCAAGGGGGAAGTACCAACCCACCTAGCCCCCCTCAAGGGTCAGGTTCACAGAACACTCACACCATGGCTGGACCTAATCCTCCACCACCACTTCAGATGCCATATTTGGCTTCTCTTAACATACCAGATCTAAGAAAGCTCACAAATGATCCTATATTGCATGACCCCACATGGCCTACAATGCCTACCAAACTGCCTTCAGACATCCCCAAGTTTGAAGGAAAGGCAGGGGATGACCCTGCCAACCATGTCATGAATTTCCACTTATGGTGCTCTTCCAATAGCATTATGGATGATTCCATCCGACTACGATTATTTCAACACACACTCACTGGCCCATCAGCCAAATGGTATGTAGACAAAAAATCAGAGTCCCATATGACTTTCGAGCCCTTGGCCAAAGCATTTTTTACCTTCTTCCAATTACCAATCCACCATGAAAATGGTCTTGAACTACTCTCTAATTTTAAATGAACCTCAGCCACACATATCGTTGATCACATTCACGAGTGGCATCGATGACATAGTTTGTGCAAAGCAAAAGCCACCAAACAACAGTGTCTTGACTGGTTTCTCAGATCACTTGTCTCTCTCCTTGGTAAAGATGTGGCTTCCACCTTCCCCCAATCAGGAGAAGAAGCCATTAGTAAGGCTCAACAATATGACCTCAGCTATTCACAATCAAGGTACTTATACACAGTACTTCCTGACCTCCCAACCCCATGCCATTCAGCCAAGACAAACCTAGGATATCTTACTCAACAGACAGATTGATTGGTAATACCATGCACCACAGTCCACAACCCCAATATAAACCGATGTATGAAACACCTCAATATCCACCAGCATATGGGGGAACCTCTTATTACCCTCCACCCTCTTATCAACAACCATACCCTGTTGTTATTCCTCCACCCATCAGTGGGCCACCGCCGACACCCACAATACACCCACCTATCCAAACAAGTTCTGGTACTCCCTCTACCTCAGCTTATACTCTAAGTACTACCGAAAGCGCCACGCCTTCCTATGTACCTTATGGATCACAAATCCCACAGAATCCATACTTTCCATTTCCTAGTCCTCCACCACCCATGGCCCCACCACAAGGACACCCTCACGCTGGGGTGAATTTTTTTCAACCCTCTCCCATTCAAGAATATCAAAATTCTGAACAACTGAATATGACAAATATGACCCATCCATCGAATAATGCCAAAAAGAAAGGAAAAAACAAGAACAATAGCAACCCAGGTCAAGGTGGGAATCACCCCCAACAGAACCAACCTACTGGGGGCAACCAAAATCAAGGGAATTAGAACCCCCAGGGGGGCAATAACAAAAGGCGTCAAGGGAGAAAAAACAATAATATTAGAACCACCTTCCCTTGTGCCCTTTGCAGTGAGTTCTGTCATTATACTCATCATTGCCCCCAAATCATTGATTTTAAATGGATGAAAGACTCAGGAAGTGTACCACCTCCTCTAGCACCACCTGCCCCTCAACATGCCCCACAATAATACGCGCAACAACCACCCCCAGCCATGCTGCAAAACCCCATTCCACACCAGGGTGTGATAAACACCCAACAAGATATGCATCCTACCCCACCACAGTTGGGATAGTATCCCAATCCAAACAATCCCATAGATCATACTATCCTCCTCACCAGTGAGGAAGAAAATCCTTCTGCAAACAYGTAGTCGTCAATACTGTGCACCCGCTGAGTCTCCTCCCATTCCCCCAGAAACAATGCTAGCACCAACGGGACCCCCGTTGGTGATTCCTCRCCCTAACGTAAAAACACCTCTTCGCATCCCTCGCATCCCATTACGTAGGAATGTCCACAATCCACAGGTTAGGGCAGCTCATAATTACAGTTTGGTTGATGAATTAGCACAATCCCCGACCACCATGTCAGTCTTAGAAGTCCTTCAATCTTGTCCCACTCAGCAGAAATCATTACTTTCCACCTTGGGGGTAGTCGGCCCTATGGATACTCAACTTATCACATTTGATCTCGACAGCAGAGAACCTTACTTTCCCACTCTAATTGCTTTTCAAATCCTAGTGAAAATTCAGAACATTACAGTTCATCGGTGCATCATCGATGAAGGTGCATCCACATGCATTATGTCCAAGTCTGTATGGCAGAAACTTGGTTCCCCCAAACTCATACCATCTGCCATTACCTTACGAGCTTATGACGGACGACCATCTTCTCCTGAAGGGCTCTTCCAAAATGTCCCTGTAGAACTCGGGGGCAAGACCATTCTCATCGACATTGAAGTTATCGATGCCCCACTCGATTATAATATCTTGTTCGATCGTAGCTACATGTACGCTATGAAGGCAGTTGCCTCTTCTGTATTTCGAACCATGATGTTCCCCCATAACAGGAAGATCATTACCATTGACCAAATTTCACATTATGAGCTCAACCCTTCTACCAACATCAATAACATTCTCCCTCTCATCCACACTAGTCATGAAGCATACCCACTCATCGAAATAGTCCCCGGGATTTTCAAAGACCCATCATTGTTAGGAACTTACCATGGTGCACCACCGCTCCTTCATCCTTCCAATCAGGTATGCGTCATATCATCTGAAGGAACTGACATGGAGGATACCCTTCCTCCCAGGGAGGCTTCTATCATATCTGACGTCCCACTAGTCCCAAAGATCCTCCCTCACGAGCCTCCTACGAACTCATCGACTCCACAAGTTCATGACTTCACCTCTCCCCAAGTCCATATCCTAGTTTGGGAGACAGTTCCCCAAGCCATTATTCAAATCCCCTTCTTTTACCCTCCACCAGGCGTACAAGCTTTCCAAGTAGCCACAACACTTACTCTCCCTAATATGGTGTTGGCAATTCCAGTTTGGTATTTACATCCACCAGAGATGGTTCCTCAACCATCCCTTCCCCCCCAAATGGAAGGAATACCAATGACGATTCCCATACTCACTCCCACCATACCCTCTACACCCCCACTCACTAACCTCCCTGCCACAGCTGGGGGTAGGCGAAAGAAGAAGGAGCCCACAACTCCACTCCCCCCATGCGTCGAACCTCCTTGCGCACTATGTGAGAAAGATGGTCACCCAACCAACAAATGCCCATCTCTACCTGAGTTATGTAACCTAATTCCACTCAATCAAACACCATCACCACTTGCCACTGTAGCAAGTATTGCCGCTACCTCCCCTAACTCAAGTAGCAAAGGGCTACGAACCAAATTCGCTTGCACTATATGTTCATAATATGGCCATTATACACACCATTGCCTAGCACTACCTCACTTCCGGCAGACATTAGTCGCAGTATGCCAAAGCTTCCAGAACGAACCCAATCCAGCTACATCATCCCTACCAAACATTACTGACATCCATTATGTCACGACTTCATTCAATGAACGTATGAGATGCCCTTGATCTCTATGCGAATCCTTAGATCATTTTACATACCAATTTCCTATGATCATTGAATACAGGCAACACCAATCGACCCTGATTCAAACCCCTGCACCCCCTACAAAAT
>JASDQU010100682.1:81333-129469 GCA_032191745.1 Picea mariana
ATTGCGTCATTCCCCCTACTTCTTCATCACTAGAGGATAACCACACGACGACAGTAACCGATATCACTCTTTACGATCCCTTGTATTCCTGACAATTATACTATGACGAGGACATACTCGAGGAATTAAACACCCCCGACTACCCATGGGATGCACTACACCACAGAGCACTATTCTTTCCACATGAAGCCTTTACGCCTCCTAACCAACACCCCATATATGTAGTCGAAACCAAGGATTTTACCCCATCAGGGCATATCGACTGGTTCAACAACCCTATCCTTGCCCCTGATGCTTTTGAAGAAGGCAACATGGCCAACATTTCCCCGACCATCAAAATCGATATTTCCATAAAAAAGGAGTCATCGAGGAAATCACCATTGGCACCGCATGCACTCCTCAAGAAATCACCGCCTATAAAGCCCTCTTCCAAGAATATCGGGATATTTTTTCCTGGTCATACACAGAAATGCTTGGCCTTGATCCCTCTATTGTCGAACATCACATAGAATACTAACCTGAAGCTCGCTGGTCCTGAATTGGCTGCCTCGTTCTCGCAGAATCTCCAAATCTCCTCTGAATATATCTCATCCAATCACTTTGACAGCAGGTACAAATGAGGTGGCAATGTGGGCCCTACAAATATATATAGCCCTTTCCGTCGAACTTCAAAACCCCATTCTGGGAGCTCCGGGTGTCTGTTTTTCGATTTGTCTTCAGCCACAGGATCAACATCCTGTCATCTACATCAAGACAGTCCTCAGGCCATTTTTTATCCTTAGCCCCCGGGGTGCCATTTTTTCATACCCCGTCCAGGTACGCATTCTCATGTTCAAAATTATCAAACACATGTTTGTATGTTTGATTCTCTTCAGATATTGTTCACGTCGGGTATTTGGTTTTCATGTGTGCAGGTACTTGGTCATCATACATCAGCGCAACCCCTTCAGGTATATAATCAACACTGGCATGTAATCATTCCCTCTAAATCTCAATTGCATCTCCAGTCACACTCTATGAAACTTGCCTTTAGGATCCCCATCTCCGGCTCTGCAGTACCGACACCTCCATTTGCATTTTGGGTACTGTCACCCGGTAGCACTCTCCCCCACATGAGTTGTCCCATTCATAGCACCATTGGGCACTTTGACACTCATGCTATTTTTTAACCATTTAGGGATGGGAGTCCCGATAGTCTTACATCATGTTGTGAATTAGCCACATACTCCTTCTCCTCATTTTTCTATCTTTCCCAATGGACTCCCAGGTTATTTCTTCAAGGTTCTATTTTGACTGCGCCTTCCCAGTATCATTAACCCTCCATTTCATCCACAATCAGTTTGCCCCTCCGCAAATATCCCTCCATACCATCTACCTCCTACAGAAACCCACCCATGGGGCCCCCAACCTCCACCAGTTCTCCAAGCACATTGCACCCTCACTAGCTCAACCATATTACATTGGGGCACCCATTTCTGTATTTGTACACTCATCCCAAATTATTCTTTATAAATTGTAAAAAGCCTTTGTTTTCAACATTTACATATCTTTTTGTCGTCACCTTTGGCGACCTTCTTCCCTTTTTTTGGAAAACGCAACCCATGTCACCCTTGGTTGGGGCCCTCCTTATCATCTTCTCCTATTGACATCATCCATATACTTTGAGTATCCCACAGGCCACTTACCTCTACTCTATGAGTTTGTCCACTTTGTCCCGCATCTGGCACAACTTATCCCACGTCTTGGTGTCCCCCTGACACTCGAACTAGTTGAACGGTTGCGACCACTTATACTTCGCATATACCCCCAACCAAGGGAAGTATTGAGTCTTCATACATCTTGATTTTGTCCATGTACCTCCTCAGTTCCTAACCTCACCTAGTA
This sequence comes from Picea mariana, assembly GCA_032191745.1. Lineage (NCBI taxonomy): Eukaryota > Viridiplantae > Streptophyta > Pinopsida > Pinales > Pinaceae > Picea > Picea mariana. The sequence goes on from JASDQU010100682.1 coordinate 83,218, forward strand.
GATTTCATGAATCCCTTTGCTTCTTAGAGTCGCGTCCCCCTTTTTGTTGACATCAACACAGTTTCCAGAAGGGCGACAGTATCTTGACTCTCATTACCTTTCCAATGAGAGGTCTCATATGACATAGGGAGAACCACAATTGCTCCCTGTTGTCGTTGACCCCTGTAACATTCGCCTTCAACACTTTCTCATGTTACGGTGGGTCTTACCTTGCGACTATTGCAGTTATTTCTTATATTTGCTGAAGACCTCTGAACTTGGCTGGGCTATCAATGCCTACAGAATCCGTGATACTTCTTACAGGTGTCATTGCCTACTATTTAGAGTATGTTCCTCCTCAGAATTGTCTTCCGCCTTTATCATGACCACCCCTGAGGGCACCGCGGTTGTCTACATCAACACACCGTTTCAGTTACTATACAACACCATTCTTTTTTGAGTTACATGACACGAGCATGGGGCATGCCCGCCTCGTTTGTACACAATTTATTTTTACACACCTTATGGAAGGTTGGGTCCTACATGTTTCCTTCTCCCTCCAATGGGTCACTCTTGATACTCTCACTATCGCTCTCTCTTACTACGACATTCTCAGTAGAAGAAACATTGATGACTTTCGACTATACGTATGCTCCTAACCTCATCCATCAGGGGGCATCTATTATCACTGAAATTTCGTCTGCAAATGGTTACAGGAATCCAACATCGTCAAACAGTTATGAGGTCACCCATGGACCAAAATTACCACAAAAGCATTTCCAAAAGGTCCAAAACTATACAACTAGTGATAAAATTAAAGTGTGCTATGACTACATAGGTCGCGCACGCACATGCACGATCCAGAAACACACGAAAAGCGCACATGTGCACGATGCACGACTGTGGTCTCTAAAAGCCATGCACATCTGAGAACGACGCATTTATGAGATTGGTCGGCCTCCCACCCACTTCTGGTTTAGCTTCCAAGCTGATTTGACACCTAAATCTCTACTGAATCCGATTGGGTGGCTGGTCAAAGACCTAAAAATGCCCTAAATAGCCTCTTTTCACACTATAAGCTGGTTTCACAATACCTCAAAGTGGTGCTATAAAACAAAGCCATGGGTGCACTTCATTTTTAAGGAATTTATTTGCAAGGTTATGATGCTGCTATTCTCTTGGAGAATACTCTTTTCTCATCAAGAGTATACTAGCATCATTACATTGGGCAATCCATCTCACCTCTTGAGTGGATTAGCTTGGGATTCTTTCACCATTTCTTTCAAAGTTGTAAGAAGAGCTTAGTTGTGGGGGTCCAAGAGCCCTCCCTTGGAGGAAGAAGGGACCCAAAGTCCTCTTTCTTCTTCATGTTTTCTTTCACTAATATAATACTTGCCATTGGTGACATGAGTCGTATTGGTTTTTTGTTCTTATGTCCTTATGCTCAATAGTTTAGTTGTTCTTTTATTTCTTAGTTTATTTATTAGTTTTTTGTTTTATGTTTCTTTCTCTAACCCTTTCCTTTACTGCTGTCTTGCTTAGCTAACCCAACTAAGCTTGTAAGCACCTCTGTTTTTCTCATTTAGGTGTCAAAATAGGCGCAACACCTAATTCTCTTTCTCCAACCAAAAGGAGGCTCCAACCCCCTTAGTTCTTCGGCTCCAACCAGAATGGCTACAACCACCTAGTTCTAAGGGTCCAACCTGAAGGAAGCTCCAACTCCCTGATTCTACGGAACCGACCCCCTTTCATTTCCCCATCCAACCGCCTTGAAATATAAATGCCAAATGTGAATGTCACCGTTACTGAATCAAGGTCACTGTCATTGCTAACCTATGTTACTGTCACTGCCAACCTCTGTCACTATCACTGATCCAATTCTTCTTCAAAACTTTCCTTTAGATTTGAGACATGTCTGTACTACAACATCTGGGTATCCACACCCTTCTTAATTGAAACTCGCGGATGTCTGTGTCTATCCTCACATCAACTCACAGACTACCAAAAACTCATCTAGTTTCACTATCATTGTCTCTGCTTCTGTCAAACTGTCATTGTAAACATGATACTAAAAAATTGTCACTGTAATATCATCATATCTACTTACCAAAACCACTCAACCATATGCATAATATAACTAATATGTGTATCAAACAAGACTACTCACACATCAACTAGATGTATTATGCCATATCATCCATAAAACAAGTGCCAACAATACAACCAACAAGTTCGTCCAACAATGTACCAAGCATGTACCAGTCATGTGTCAACTACAAATCAACTATGACTCACCAATATATACATACATCATCAACTATATGTCCCATCATGTACCCATCATGTACCTCAACCATATACCAATATAACCATAAAACATTTTCTAGCAATACATCACACTGTCCATAACCAAATACCATAATCCCTCACTTTAAATCATGTGCAAAAACTTCACTGTTATGTAGCATCAAGCATGTATCAACCATATACCAAGATCCCTAACAAACACCTCTCATAATGTGCCACAAGATATACCAATAACACTCAGACATGCACCAACAATATTCTTCAATAGATCTTCCTCAAAACATTTACTACAACATATACCATACCTCTTGTTAGCACTCTGTAATTCCCATAGGTTGTCAACGGTAGAAGAAATTGACAGAGGTAATTTATCAAAACGACTTTTGAAACTGGGATCTAGCCCTGCCAGTTTCAGAGAGGGAGCTCTCTGTATGATTTAGATTTGTTTAGGTTTTAGATATTAGGATAATTAAGATAGTCTGAGTTTGTTTTTTTGTTTATAAAAGTTGGCCGAAGAAATCCATTAAACTTCCATTGGGATATGGGGTCAGTATTAAAGATCAAAACCAGATGCTACTTTTTATGAGGTTTCTTCATAGGGCAAGACAGTAAAACTGTTGGATCTATTAAGATTAAATGATATGGATTGGACAGAAAAGGTGAGAAAGTCAGCCAAGCAAAGAAGCAATTAATAATTTCCTTACTTAATATCAAATGAATAACATATAGATCATTTAAATACTAGAGACAAAGTATGCAAGATAAATTATGTTCTATTGACTTCCTTTTAATGATTAGAATCTGAAAAACATATGTGATTACAAAGAATAGAAAGACATTTAACAGAGAACACATCACTTTTACTCAAGTAAAGAACACAAATCTTCCCATCTCTTTTTACTAGGGATGGAAACCTTGAGTAACTTTATGTATATCTCGTCCATCTCAGTGTACTTGGAAAAATTGGGCTTTGTGATGAAAATATGTTTTATATCATGTTGGATGCTCAGGTCCAACTATAATGTTTCTAGGAAAGCCTTTCCAGTAATGCTTCCCTATATACCTGAAAATTTGGAACCATCATTTGCAGCTGTATTGATCTTTAGCTTGTAGTCTGACAGAGTAATGAGCTTGTCATTTATTACCAGTAGTCCAGGGAGGCCCTTCTTGTGAAGTAATTCAATCTTGCTGAAAAATATCTACACTCCAATGTCCATTACCTGAGATTTATCCTCCAGTTGCAACATCAATATTTTCTTGGTTAGGACCTTCTTGACCTCAAGGATGGTTTCTATTCTATATTCAATTCTATTTCTTCCAACTCATGCTTATTCTTGGATTTGAGGAACTCGATGAGTTCAGTGGCCTCTGTAGATTTTTCTCCTAGCTCTTATCTGATTTTTTCAATGGCTTCTCTTTCCTTCTGTACCAGTTCATGTTGCTAAAAAACAATTTGTATGAATGGCCATGTCTCTGCCATCGACTTGATGATATCCATCCAGATGTTTTCCTTGGCCTTAGATAATGTATTGGCCATGACAGTCTCCTTCTGCAGCTTATGTAGTTGTTGAATGAGTCTCTGAGTTTTATGCATTTTTGCATGATAGCTGGATTGGAGCATGGAATTCTGGTCTTGGAGGCTTTTCACCTCTTCTTGCAACTTTCTGATTTCCTCCCCTTGAAGGTACATATCTTCCATAGACTTCACCGGCTTCTTAGAAACATCTGGAACCTTCATTGGAATGGTTGATGGAATTCTATTGTTGTGGTTGCTACTGTACTAACTCCTGTGAGAGGAACTGCCTCCAATGAAATAACAACCATCTTCACACTCTGTTCTTTCTCTTTGACCAATTTGTCTAATTCATCCTCCATATCGTTTATCTGTGCATTTTTCTCCATGATCAGCTTTAGCATCTCCTCTTTTCGGCCTTCACTTTAAACCATTTCTTTGTCTTGTGAATCCTCAATGGCTAAAAGTTTCAGTTGATTTCTCAGGAAGGTTATATCAACATTTTTCTTCTTAAGCAATTCTTCATCTGCCTTGACATTTGATGGATCATATCCAATCTTTAACACTAACTCTTCTAGGGATTTGATCTTAATATCTTTGGACAAAGAGGATATCTTTTCCATCTTAAATTGAGATTGGACATTATTTAGAGACATATGCAATATTTTGCAGCAGTCAATGATGTATCTATCAAGGTGGAGATAATCATCTCCCCTGTTTGCCTATGCATGTCCATTTGGTCTGTTGGATGGACCTCCTTCACATCAAACTCAAAAGAAGTTTTCTTGTAGTCTGTAGTTGTCTTGGAATGAGGTACTTGTGCTTGTAGGTATGCCATTTGCATTCTTCCCTTCTCTATATCAAATGATGATAGTAATCTATGCTGGGCAGTAGAGGTATGCTTATAGAACTGGGCATATGTACTGCTACTCAGGAGTTCATTCCTATGCTTGATTTGTTTGTATTTATCAAAGATGTTTGTTCTTGTTGGATCATGAGAGGACTCAACTAAAAAAGTAGTGTCTGTTTGTTTTTTGGATGAAGTTGTGGACACTATGTGTTGGTTGCCTGAGACTTTTGAAGAATGTGGTCCCTCCATAACTATGGTGGACCATTTTTCTCCTTATTTAAGAAAGTCTGGTGTGTGACCATTTTTAGCCCTCGTCCTGTAAATTTGAAAATCTTTAGCTGACACCTCTATGACTGAAGGTGAAACCTCTTTCCTGGCTCTTTTTTCTGTTTGTACTCGAGGAGTGCTAGTATGTGAAATGTCGACAGGGGGAGGTTGTTCTTATGTCTCCAGCAATGTATTTTCTTGCCACTCAGTCTGATTCATATACTTCTCTACTTCAGGCTTCTGTGCATGAGCATAAGGATGGTTCTTCTGTTTGAACCTGAGTTCTAATATGATACCAAATGGGTCATAATTCCATGTGAAGCTCAAAATGAAATTCATCTTTTTCAAAAGGTTGTTAGCCTCTTCTCCTACAGTGTTGTTGTTGCATATGAAAGAACCAATTTGGATTTTTATTCTCAATTGTTGTTTCTTCTTCCCTGATACAAAATGGATGTAATCGGATTTTATGATCTGCCTGATATATTCCAATGAAAAGATCCCGACAGGGACGTATTTTGGCAGTTTATATGGTGGTAATTCACATCCATATAATCTGATCTTAGTATGGTTTTGGTAAAGATACCATTCCCCTGTTTTGGCCAAGTTAGAGAGATGAATAATTCTATGGACTTATTCATTGATTCTTGGTTCAATTCTGTTGCTGAGCTTGCACACCACTGGATGATAAAACTGATCAATGAGGTCTTTAAAGCTGAAATCGGTGGATTTTTTCCTCACTAGTGAGGTCCAAGAATTCACTGATTGAGGATTTCCTTCTTGATCTAATTTCTGGAGAGAATAGGATATGTCTACCTAAAAGAAAAGGAACAGGTACACCAGCACTGAGGAGTACCCGAACATTCCTTCTATTGAGAATTTAAAGAACTGTTCATGTATACTATCAGCTAGAAATTGACTAAAATTAAATTGGACTGTATCTTTCTCCTTTGTGGAGAAAATGGACAGAAAAAACATAATAGGTTCATATACCCACTCATCGGAAAAATATCCTAGCAGGTAGCAGAGGGTAGAAATGATTTGATTGGCCTTGATTGAGAAAATGGAAGATGGATAGGAAGGGTTTTTCTTAGGCAACTACGCATCTTCTGGTAGGAAGATTTCAAAGATTTGGGCTTTTTGGGGGAAGGAGAGTTTCTAATAGAGGTCGTTTAGGATTTCAATTGATAAAGGACCAGCATAATCACTTATGGGGATTTTTAACATATGGTTTATTGATTCAGGTGTAATGGTGAACATGGTTCCACCAGATGAGGATACGATGGCCTTGTGGCTGAGAAGATAGTGAGCTTGACACTTAAGGGAGAAATCTGGGAAATGAAAGGTCTGGGGAAACATGTATAAGGGAAAATTGGACTCAAATTGGACTCCCAAAGTCCAATTTCATCACTTTGATCTAAGAAAATGTCTTTTATACAGAAGTGTAATTCAAAGAAATCGAATTCACACTTCGTCTCTATAAATCTCTGGTCTTTGTCAGCCAGGGGAATGAGCTCTGGGTTGATAGGAGGGGGAAGAAATGGATTTTTGATAGTTTCACTGGTTTTATCTTTGGGAGACATGGCTAATAGAGATCTGAAGGAGAAAAAAAATGATGACTGTGGTTACCCAGATTGATGATTCATGTTGATGGTGTGTCTTGATGATGATTGGCTTGAAAGATGGAATCGATGTTGTGTCAACAGTGTCTGTATCGGTGAACGGTATGGAAATGGTGAAGAAATAGGGTTAACCAATGCAGAGAGGTGTCCATTATGGCGCGGGTGGTGAAATGAATAACGGTCACGAGGGACGGAATTGATTGGCCAATGGGTATGAGGGGTGTGACGTGTGACACAAGTTAGTGGGGTACAGTGGAAGAGTAATGTGAGTGGTATTGGATGAGTGGTTAGGCAGGTTCCTGGAGGNTAAGTGGAATTGAGTGTGGGGGCAGGGGGGGTCCGGTAAGATGTGAGGATGACATGTTGAGCAAGGCTCACGCTAGGAAAACCACTTTTCCTGGACACCCCCCCACCGTTAAAGGAAGAAAGGTTAGGGGGGGGGGGTGTTCGAAAAACATTATCGACCATTGATCTGAGTGTTGCTTGATCAACTACTGAAAACTACGCACGCTTTAGTTACAAGAGTACAAAAGGTCATATCTCGATAGAACTTAGGATAAAAAACATGTTGTGGGTAGCACTAGCTCCCCCTTCTTTATTTGTTTCACCAAGGGGTCATTTCCTAAGGTAAACACATCAAATTGAATCAAATAAAAGGTATTTAATCAATCTTTTTGCAAATTTTATTGAAATGAGAAATACTAACCTAACTCCTAGCCTAATCAACTAACAAATTAATCCAGCTTAGACTGTTGGATTAATAATTATTCTAACCTAATATATTTGGCCAAGGTTAGACTGTTTGGCCAAAATTATTCACTAACCTATCTAATTTGGCTAAGATTAGACTGTTTGGCCAAATTTATTCACTAACCTATCAACATAAATTTAAAAGGTTTGACCATGATTATACAGTATGAGTCAAACCAAGTTTATTTTCATGGGGTTTTATATTTTCTCTCTCTTTTTTTTTTATACCCTCTTTTCATTTTTTATATTTTTATTCTTTATTTTTCTTTTCTTTTCTTTTGTAAATCATTTGCAAAATAAAATATTATTTACAATACAATACAACTAGAGAAAGAGATTCTAATCACCATGTGATCCTATGAAATATAGGGTTATAACAGTGGCTCCACTTTGGGATGGTGCTCTCCTTGTGAGGTGCCAAGAACCAGCTACCTGCTGCCTTGAATCTTCTTCTCCAGTGATTTTTCTACATCTTGATTTTCTTTATTCTAAATGTAAATATGGTGATCCTGATTCGTGGCTTAGGGCCTTCTCTTCTGGCTTCAACCACTGGATAAAAATTACCCACACCTGACATAAAAATAAAAATGATATTTACAATGAGATGAGTGAGAGAGATCTTCATTCTTGTGGAACATAATGCTTGAGCATTCTTCCATTGACAGGTCCTCCTGGAAGATATGCTCCATCCATGTCCTTGATTAAAAATGCATTGCTTCCTCTGTAAGCCTGGATTATGAATGGGCTTTTACACAAGTTGTCAAATTTTCCATTCTTTCCCTTTTCTTCATTCCTTGAGTCCCATTTCAGTACTTTATCACCTAATTTGAATTCATCAGCCTTGGTTCTTTTGTCATAGATTTTCTTGATATTCTCTTGAATCACCTGAGTTTGGTTATAAACCTCTTCTATGGATTGTTGCAGTTGTATCATTTGATTGATTCTTCTTTGGATGCCATTTGATTCTACCTGTAATAGCTTCATGACAGGAACACCGAAAGAAGTGGGAAAGACATCATCCATTCCATAGACCAACTGATATGGAGACATACCAATTGACCTCTTTGTAGTAATCCTGTCTACCCAAAGTGCATGTGCCAACTTGTTGTGCCATGATTTTTGGTTGTCCTGCAACATCTTCTTGATAATGTTGACCAAACTCTTATTTGAAGACTCTGCGAATTCATTGCCCCGAGGGTAATAGAATGTAGAGTGTCCTGAGGTGATATGATACTTGCTGCAAAATTATATCATATTTTTTTATTTGAATGTTGTTGCATTGTCAATGATAATTTTCCGGGCATCCAGATATAGAAAGAATGTTAGTTTCCAAAATTTTTATGATCACAACATCAGTGGCTTTCCTGGTGGGTACAACTTCAATCCACTTGGTGAAATAATCAGTGGTTGTGAGGATCCAATTGTGTTGGCCTGATAAAGGTGGGTGAATCTCTCCAATAAAATCAAAACCCCACTGCTAAAATGGAGCTTCAACCGAAATTGGCTTCAAGGGTAAAGGGAGAAGTTTCCTTTTGCCTTCAAAGATCTAGCATTTGTGATAGGATGTCACTTTTTTGTGGACATCTGCAAACAAAGTTGGCCAGTAGAAACCAACTCTAAGAATTTTATTGGCAGTGGTCTTCCAATTCAAATGCCCACCACAGTCTTCTTCATGGAACTCTTGCAAAGCTTTGTCAACTTCATATTTCAACAAACAATTTAGTAGAATACCTCCAACATATTTCCAATAAAGATTTCCATTCAGAATGCAATATTTCAAAGCTTTAAGTTTCAAAAATCTAGCTTTAGTTTTTGTCAAACCAGGAGGAGCTTGTAGATGATGTAAAACATAAATAAGGTCTGCATGCCAGGGAGAGTTTGAGAAAACATCTTTGACTTGTGGAGTTGCATGCTCTTCTTGTTCATCAACTGTAGCTAGAAAATTAATATCCAAAGCATGAAAGTTTGACTCAGCCATCAGTTTGGATAATCCTTGACCCTTGATAATCTTGGTTGGTTTGATCTCAATATCATACTCAAGGATCACAACAATCCATTTACCTCTTCTTCCATCTGGGTTGTCCTGGGTCAGAATATCTTTCACCACAACATTAGGGACATAAGCAATAATATGTGAGTGGAGAATAGATACTCTGAAATTCTTAATTGCTTTCACCAAAGAAAATGCTTGTTTCTCCATGATGTTTTAATTCAATGCAACATCTCTTAATGATTTACTGAAGAATGATATAGGTTGTTCATGGCATTCATCGTTCTTCTACAAAAGGACTGCTTCAATGGTATGTTCAGAGGCAAAAGAGAATAAGAGGAAATCGTTGGTATAATCAGGACTGATTAATACAGGGGCTTGTGTCAAGTCCTGTTTCACTTTATCAAAGGACTGCTTTTCTTCTATGTTCCATTTTAATTTTGTATCTTTTTTAAGCATGTTTGTTATGTTTCTAAGGAGTTCTACCAAATTAGGGATAAATCTTCTCAGAAAGTTTATTTTCCCTATGAAAGATTGCAACTCCTTTATGTTTCTTGGATGGTCTATCTTCTGGATGGATTCAATTCTTCTAGGGTCTATTTTGATTCCATATTTATATATGATGTGCCCTAATAATTTACCCTCCTCTAAACCAAACAAAGTTTTCTTGGGATTTAGTGAGATTCCGAAATTACTGCATTTTTCAAAAACGTTTCTAAGGTGGAGTAAGTGTTCTTCATCAGTTTTTGAATATACAATTATGTCATCTAGGTATATGACAATAAATCTTCCAAGTTCATCCATGAAATAAATGTCCATTGTTCTTTGAAATGTGGCACCAACATTCATTAAACCTAAAGGAATTTTCACATACATGAAACTGCCCCAAGGTGTAGTGAACGTTGTTTTCTCTTGGTGATAAGGGTGGACTAAGACTTGGTTGTAGCTAGAAAATCCATCTAACAAAGATATTCTAATGGATCCAACTACCTTATGTAAAATATGATCCATTTTGGGCAGAGGATAGTTGTCTTTAAGGGAGAATTTATTAAGGTTTCTGAAATCAATGCAGATCATGATTTCTCCACTCTTTTTCTGGTAGGAACTAGATTGGAAACCCATTTTGAGAAACTTAGAGGGACAATGGTTTTAGCATCATACATTTTCTTAATTTTCTTTTTAATTAGGGGCATCAACTTGGTGTTAATTCTCCTAAGTTTCTTCTTGAAAGGATTATGATCTTATTTTATAAGGAATTTGTGTTGTATAATATTGGTATCATAAGATTTCAAGTCTTCATAGATCCATGCAAAAACATCTACAAATTATTTGAACAGTTCAATATATTTTTGTTTTTGGGCAGGAGGTAAAGATTTGGATAATTTAATCATTTTTGGTTCCTCATATGTTCCTATATTACAATCCTCATCATCTTTTCCAGTAGGTTCATTTTTTGGTTTTTTAGCTACATCATTGAAATCAAACAGTTCTTCCAATGGGACTAACCCTCTAGGCATGATGTTGTCTTTTAATTGCAAAAAAACTGAATTTTATTCTTTTTCATTTATTTCTTATAAATATAGTTTATTTACACTTTCATTGTCACTATCTACATCAATGTTTGCACACTCAAATTCATTTTTGGATTGCAGGAAATCATCAATATGTTCATGATTACCAAACACTTTCCAGTACCTGATATTTTCTGGGATAGTAGGTCTGCATTTCACCTCCACTGTGTATTGGTGATTTGGATGGAAAGGTGTTTTACAAGTGGCTGTTGAAGTAGCCAGTCCATCAACAAGTATTTTTTGGCCTTTGGGAATCACCTGCAAGTCATATTCAGTAAAACATTGTAAAAAATACAAAACAACATTTCTATAGGCCCTCAACCTTGGGTGTTTGGCAGAATATTCACCTTTGATCTGTTTAATGATAAGTTCAGAATCACCTCTTATTGAAATTCTTTTGGCACCAATCTTTTTCAACAATTTTAGGCCAAGAATTAATGCTTCATATTCAACTATATTGTTGGTGCACTGGAAATTTAAATTATAAGAATGGCTTTCTGAATACCTTGCCTTTGGATTATGCACCCACACCCCAACTCTAGATCCTTCTTTACTAATAGCACCATCGAAATCTAAACTCCAGAGAGGTTCTACTGGTTCATCATTTTGTATTGTCACTGTTTTATCTTCCTCAGGGGTTGCTTTACTTTCCTGCAGGTTATACATATCATATTCCAATTGCGCAATTTGATTATCCATGTCACCATCATTATATAAAATAAAAGAGTCTAGATCAGAATGAACAGAGTATAAAGGGTAGCTGTGTGGTTTCTCTTGACTACTGACCATGTACTTCATCAATGTCTCTCTGTACAATATTCTCTACTGACCAAATAAAGGAATGGTGGCATAGGACATGTCCAACTATAGGGTACCCTGTAATTTGGCACCCCATGATCGAGATAACAACATGCCATACTTTGGAGGAATATCTGCAACGACAATATCCATTACCATGTTTTTGGCTGGGATTTATGCCAAGGTAATACACAAGTCTTTGATCAGACCTATGCATTTAACTTTTCTTGAATCAAAGGAGTATAATTCCTTGTAAGTCTTGGTGATATCAATCCCTAATTTCTCCATAATATCCTTAGGAATAACGTTGTGAGAAGAGATAGAATCCAGTATGGCATTGTGTAATGTCTTGCCATGAATGTTTAAACTGATGTAAAAAGGAGGAACATAACCACCTTCAGATTTTCCCTCAACTTCAGGACCAAACAACAGTTCTGGTTGATCATCAACAATGTTCATAGTGTCTGTTCCTACTCCTAGTTATATGTTCAAGGATTTTATCACTTGTGATCTGTAAGCATTCTTGTTCATCAGTTCTGACAGAGGAATAGGTATTTTTCAGTTTGGCCAATTCACTTTCTAGACTGAATGTGGTAGGAGTTATGTTTTGATTGTGAAGGTCTGATTTCTTATCCACATTATTTTGTATAGTAGGATTGGACTGACTGGTGGAGGCAACCTCAGTTTAAGATGTCCTTGGTATAGATTCAGGTATTCTTTTTATAGGGGTCTCTGATTTTTTCTTTTCAGAAAATTTCTTGGCAAGTATCTGAGAGTTTCTTAATTACAAAATCTTTCTTGGTTGGGTTGCCATTATACTTTTTACTTCTTAAGTTGTACTGCCTATGAAATTCCATTATTGAATTTTTTAAGGCTTGTTGTTCTGATTCTTCCTCATTTACTTTAGTCTGTGAAAGGAGAAAAAGGTCATGTTCTTCTTAAGTGACAAAGATGGAATCATTGTCATTAACCCCCATAAGGTTTATGTGAATTTCATCTAATCCCTCAAAATTTTCTCCCCCTCATCAACATAGTTCTCCTGAAAGGGTGGCCTAATCTGCTGATCATGGCCTCTCTATTCTTGTTGTTCTTTAGGCTCTCTTTGTCTGATATGGGGAAGATTTCTCTTGAAATTTGGAGAGGGGCAGGTTGATTCTCTCTAGGTGAGTTCATGTCATTTATTTATAATTTATCCGTCATTCTCTCCATATTTCTAACCAAAGAATCTATTTTGGCATCTGCAGTGGAAGTGGAAGGCTCTTATTTGATTGTGACTCTCCTTTCTGTTCTTTGCCTAGCTCTCCTAGCCAATAGGTTTGCTTCAACACTCACAACACATTTCTGGATATCTTCTAGGGTTGCAAGGTTTCTTTCTCTCAGTTGGTAGGACATATCGGCATCAAAGCCATCAGGGAACTTGATCAAGGCCAATCCTTGAGGAGGTTTAATTTTAGAAGGAATTTCATTATAGATATTATTAAAACGGGTGCAATAGTCATGTACAATTTCCCCTTGGTTTCTTCTGATATTTTCATATTCAGATAAAATTTGGAGTGGGTTTTTCTTCACCTCCCATATATTGAGAAAACATTGGTGAAAGGAAGCAATATCAACAATGCTAGTAGTAGGTAATGCTTTGAACCATTTCTTAACATCACTAGTTAAACTTTGTGCAAAGAGTCTCATTTGGACATCCGCTTCATCAACTTCCTGTAAATCAAAGAATTCATTCATTTTATCCACATGTTGTTGTGCATTAATGGTTCCAGTGCCATCAAACTGAGGAATCCTAGTTTGATAGTCCTGGGGCATATTATGTAGGGGAGAAACTAACACCAGGGGATCATATCTTGCTTCCATGATTTGTGGAGGAGGTTGTATGGAAACCTGTATAATTTCTAGAGAAGTAACTGAAGATGTGGAAGAAGCAGGGCTGGAAGATATAGAATGGATTACTTTAGGGTTGATAGAAGATGCATCAATAGAGAGGGCATAAAGCTCGACAAACTATTGAAAATGGGCTTTATAAAAATCTTGGTCAAGATTTGATCCTAGATCATATTTGGTTCTGAAAAGGCTATGCTCAAAAGGTAGGTCAAACTGGATGTCTTGGATTGTGACAAGATTCTTTGGAAGAGAGGTGGCCCTAGGAAGAGGACTGCTACTCCCTTGAATTTCTGTTGTGTTTCTCTTTCTGATTAATTTTTCTGGATTATCTAATACTTTTCCAGGTTCTGGATCAGGGTGAGATCTGGTGTGAATCCTTTTTGGAGCCAGAAATTAAAATTTAAGAAATCTAATTGAATATTTACAAATTTTAACAACCTCTGAACATTTATCTCTTGAAATTTATATCTTTGATTATTCAGAAATACATTTTTCTTATCTAGGGAAGACAATTCATAAAGTTGGAAAATTTGTTCAGTTCCCTAGTATGGTCGCCACTATGTTAGCACTATGTAATTCCCAGAGGTTGTCAAGGGTAGAATAATTGACAGAGGTAACTTATCAAAACGACTTTTGAAACTAGGATCTAGCCCTGCCAGTTTCAGAGAGGGATCTCTTTGTATGATTTAGATTTGTTTAGGTTTTAGATATTAGGCTAGTTAAGATAGTCTGAGTTTGTTTGTTTGTTTATAAAATTTGGTTGAAGAAATGCATTAAACTTCCATTGGGCTATGGGGTCAGTATTAAATATCATAATCAGATGCAACTTTTTATGAGGTTTCTTCACAGGGAAATACAATAAAACTGTTGGATCTATTAATATTAAATGAGATGGATTGGACATAAAAGGTGAGAAAGTCAACCAAGCAAAGAAGCAGTTAAGAATTTCATTACTTAATATCAGATGAATAACATATAGACCATTAAAATACCAGAGATAGAGTATGCAAGATAAATTCTGTTCTATTGAAATCCTTTAAATGATTAGAATCTGAAAAACATAAGTGATTACAGAGAATAGAAATACATTTAACAGAGAAAGAGAAACATCACCAATAATTCGACACAAGAATCCTGTAAATTGGCCTATTTTATTACTGGTTGATTCTTTTGAAAAGATTACACAAATATCTCATTGGGTGAAAAAATCAACCCTCAATACTTCGAAGGAAGAATGATTTATACAATAGTTTACATCTGATCCTGTCATAAATGACCATGATATTATGGAGAAAAAATCTAACTAACTAGATCTTAAATTGCAAAATATAGGAATGTTGTTGATCTATTCAGATCCTTGGTGCTGATTTTGTGGAAGCAGTTGCTGACTCATAATCTTTGACTTGACTATCTGCTCCATGCTGACTCGAAAATCCACATCACTTTTACTCAAGTAAAGAACACAAATTTTCCCATCTCTTTTTGCTAGGGATGGAAACCTTGAGCAACTTTTTTTATATCTCGTCCATCTCAGTGTACTTGGAAAAGGTGGGCTTTGTGATGAAAATGTGTTTTATCTCATGTTGGATGCTTAGGTCCAAATGGAATGTTTCTAGGAAAGCCTTGCCATTAATGCTTCCCTGTATACCTCCAAATTTGGAACCATCCTTTGCAACTATATTGATCTTTTACTTGTTTTCTGACATAATAATGAGCTTGTCATTTATTACCAATAGTACAGGGAGGCCCTTCTTGTGAAGTACTTCAATCTTGCTGAAAAATATATGCACTCAATTGTCCATTACCTAAGCTTTCTCCTCCAGTTGCAACATCAATCCTTTCTTGGTCAAGACCTTCTTGACCTCAAGGATGGTTTCTGTTCTATCTTCAATCTCTAATTCTTCCAACTCCTGCTTGTTCTTGGAGTTGAGGAACCTGATGAGCTCAGTGGCCTCTATAGGTTTTTCTCCTAGATCTTCTCTGAATTTTTGAATGGCTTCTCTTGACTTTTGTACCCGTTCATGTTTATCAAAAATAATTTGTATGAATGGCCATATCTCTGCCATGGACCTGTTGATATCCATCTAGATGTTTTCCTTGGCCTTAGATAATGTCTTGGCCATGACAGTCTCCTTTTGCAGCTTTTGTAGTGATTGACCGAGTCTTTGAGTTTTATGCATTTCTGCATGATAGCTGGATTGGAACATGGACTTCAGGTCTTGGAGGATTTTCACCTCTTCTTGTAACCTTATGATTTCATCCCTTTAAGGGACATATCTTCCATAGACTTCACCAACTTCTCAGAAACATATGGAACCTTCATTGGAATGGTTGATGTAATCTCTGTTGTTGTGGTTGCTGTTGTACTAACTCATATGAGAGGAACTACCTACAATGGAATAAAAACCATCTACACACTCTGTTCTTTCTCTTTGACCAATTTGTCTAACTCAGCCTCCATCTCTTTTATCTGTGCATTTTTCTCCATGATCAGCTTTAGCATCTCCTCTTTCTGGCCTTCACTTTCATCCATTTCTTTGGCTTGTGAATCCTCAGTGGATGAAATTTTCAGTTGCTTTCTCAAGGAGGATATATCAACATTTTTATTCTTCAAAAATTCGTTAGTTKCCTTGACATTTGATGGATCATATCCAATCTTTAACACTAAATCTTCTAGGGATTTGATCTTATTATCTTTGGCCAAAGAGGATATATTTTCCAGCTTCAATTGAGATTGGAAATTATTTAGAGACACCTGTAATTTTGCAGCAGTCAATGATGTATTTGTCAAGGTYGAGAAAATCATCTCCCTATTTTCCTATCCATGTCCATTTGGTTTGCTGGATGGACCTCCTTCACATCAAACTCAAAAGAAGTTTTCTTGTAGTCCACAACTATCTTGGGATGAGGTACTTGTGCCTGTAGGTATTCCATTTGCATTCTTCCCTTCTCTGTATCAAATGATGATAGTAATCTATGTTGGGCAGTAGACGCCTGCTTCTAGAAATGGGCATATGTATTGCTACTTAGGAGTTCATTTCTCTGCTTGATTTGTTTGTATTTGGAAAATATGTTTGATCTTGTTGGCTCATGAGAGGAATCAACTGACAAAGTAGTGTTTGTTTGTTTTTTGGATGAAGGTGTGGACACTATGTGTTGGTTTCCTGATAATTTTGAAGAATGTGGTCCCCCCATGACTATGGTGGATTGTGTTTCTCCTTCTTTAATCAAGTCTGGTGTGTGACCAGTTTTAGCCCTCTTCCTGTAAACTTGAAAATATTCAGCTGACACCTTTGTGACTGAAGGTGAAACCTCTTTCCTGGCTCTTTTTTCTGTTTGTACCTGAGGAGTGCTAGTATGTGAAATGTCCACAGGGGGAGGTTGTTCTTCTGTCTCCAACAATGTATTTTCTTGCCACTCATTCTGATTTATATACTTCTCTACTTCAGGCTTCTGTGCATGAGCATAAGGAGGGTTCTTTTGTTTGACCCTGAGTTCAAATATGATACCAAATGGGTCATAATTCCATGTGAAGCTCAGACTGAAGCTCATTTGTTTCAAAAGGTTGTTAGTCGCTTCTCCTACAACTCCGTTGTTGCATATGAAAGAAACAATTTGGCTTTTTATTCTCAATTTTTTTTTCTTCTTCCCTGATACAAAATGGATGTCATCAGAGTTTATCATCTTCTTGATATATTCCAATGCAAAGATCTTGATAGGGAGGTATTTTGGCAGTTTATATGGTGTAAATTCACATCCATATACTCTGATCTTACTATGGTCCCGATAAATATACTAGTCCCCTGTTTTTTCCAAGTCAGAGAGATGAAGAATTATCTGGACTTCTTCATTGATTCTTGGTTCAATTATGCTGCTGAGCATGCACACCATTGGATGATAAAACTGATCAATGAAGTCTTTAAATCTGAACCCATTGGAATTTTTCATCACGAGTGAGGTCCAAGAAATGACTGATTGAGGATTTCCTTCTTGATCTAATTTCTGGAGAGAACAGGAGAATCTGTCTACCTAAAAGAAAAGGAACAAGTACACCAGCACTGAGGAGTACCTGAACATTCCTTCTGTTGATAATTAGAAGAACTGTTCATGTATACTGTTAGCCAGAAGCTGACCGAAATGAAACTAGACTATAGATTTCTCCTCTGTGGAGAAAATAGACAGAAAACCCAGAATAGTTTCATCTACCCACTCATCCAAAAAATATCCTAGAAGGTAGCAGAGGGTATAAATGATTTGATTGGCCCTGATTGAGAAAATGGAAGACTGATAGGGAGGGTTTTTCTTGGGAAACTGCGCATCTTCTGGTAGGAAGATTTCAAATATTTGGGCTCTTTGGGGGAAGGAGAGTTTCTAATAGAGGTCGTTTAGGATTTCAATGGAGAAAGGACTGGAAGAATCACTTCTGAGGATCTGTAACATCTGGTTTATTGATTTAGGGGTAACGATGAACATGGTTTCAGTAGATGAGGATACGATGGCCCTTTGGCCGGGAATATAGTGAGCTTGACACTTAAGGGAAAACTCTGGGAAATGAAAGCTCCGGGGAAACATGTATAAGGTAAAATTAGACTCCCAGAGTCTAATTTCATCACTTTGATCTAAGAAAATGTATTTTAGCCATAAGTGTAATTCAAAGAAATCGAATTCACACTTCGACTATGTAACTCTATGGTCTTTGTCAACCAGGGGAACGCACTCCAGGTCGATGGGAGGGAGAAGAATTTTTTTTTTGATACTTTCAGTGGTTTTAGCTTTGGGATCCATAGCTAACAAAGATCTGAAGGCAAAAAAAAATGATGACTATGGTTACCTGAATTGATGATGCCTATCGATAGTGTGTCTTGANAATTAGACTACCAGAGTCTAATTTCATCACTTTGATCTAAGAAAATGTATTTTAGCCATAAGTGTAATTCAAAGAAATCGAATTCACACTTCGACTATGTAACTCTATGGTCTTTGTCAACCAGGGGAACGCACTCCAGGTCGATGGGAGGGAGAAGAAATTTTTTTTTGATACTTTCAGTGGTTTTAGCTTTGGGATCCATAGCTAACAAAGATCTGAAGGCAAAAAAAAATGATGACTATGGTTACCTGAATTGATGATGCCTATCGATAGTGTGTCTTGATGATGATTGGTTTGAAATATGGAATCGACGCTGTGTCAAATGTGTCTGGATTGGTGAACGGTATGAAAATGGTGAAGAAATGAGGTTAAACGGTGTAGGGAGGTGTCCATTATGGCGCAAGTGTTGACTGGACGAATAACAATCATGAGGGATGTCATTGATTGGCCAACAGATATGAAGGGTGTGATGTGTGACATGAGTTAGTGGGGTACGGTGGTAGAGTGATGTGAGTGGTATTAGATGAGTGGTTAAGAGAGTTCCCAGAGGGGGGGGGGGGGGGGGGGGGGGGGGGGGGGGNTCCGAAAAGGTCCGAGGCTGACACGTTGTGTGGGGACTGCACTAGGAAAACACATTTTCATAGACACCCCCCCCGATCATTAAAGGCAGAAAGGCCCGAGGGGGTCCGAAAAACACTAGCGGTCGTTGATCTGAGCGCTTCTTGATCAATCACTGAAAAATGTGTACCCTTTAGTCACAAAATGACAAAAGGTCATATCCCAATAGAACTTAGTATAAAAAACATGTTGTGGGTAGCGCTAGCTCCCCCTTCTTTATTTTTTTCACCAAGGGGGCATTTCCTAAGGTAAACACATCAAATTGGATCAAATAAAAGGTATTTAATCAATCCTTTTACAAATTTTATTGAAATGAGAAATACTAACCTAACTCCTAGCCTAATCAACTAACACGTTAATCCAACTTATACTATTGGATTAATAATTACTCTAACCTAATATATTTGGCCAAGGTTAGACTGCTTGGCCAAAATTATTCACTAACCTATCTAATTTGGCCAAGATTAGACAGTTTGGCCAAATTTATTCACTAACCTATCAACATAACTTTAAGAGGTTTGACCATGATTATACAATATGAGTCAAACCAAATTTATTTTCATGGGGTTTTATATTTTCTCTCTCTTTTTTTTTATACCCTCTTTTCATTTTTTATATTTTTATTCCTTCTTTTTCTTTTCTTTTTTCTTTTTCTTTTCTTTTTTATTTTTCTTTTCTTTTCTTTTGTAAATCATTTGCATAATAAAATATTATTTAATACAACTAGAGGAAGATATTCTAATCACTAGGTGATCCTATGAAATATAGAGTTATAACACCTCCAAGAGGGGATATACCAAACCTCACCAAGTTATGCCTCAAGCATGCTCCAAAACACCACTTAGATACAATCTCCACACACAATCACGAACATATCTTTATCTCTGTAGTATCCCTGTGTAATATTCCAGATATAAAATAGTATGCAGAACTTAAATAATTAGCTAAAAATGGCAGATAAACAATGATATAACCAGAAAAACACCACAATAATACCAGGATAATACCAGACAAACACCAGAAAGAGCAGTTTGATTACTGACAACAATGTTCACTTGCCTCTTCGAGAGGGAAACCTCTAGCAGAGCAGAGCTCTATTAAAATAATATCCAAGACAAAACTTCTCATACCCTCTACTCCTATTTATACTAAATATGTCTATCCAAAAGAACAATCTAGAGGAAGATCCTTCTAGAAGTAGAAGCTTCTATTAGGTATTATTACGTTTGACTTATTCTTCCTTATTTCTATGCCTTATTATTATTGGCATTTATTACATGGAAATATATTATTCTACCTACATGAGGGGTTAGGTCCCTAGCATGTCCTCCCCCTTAAAAACAACCTTGTCCTCAAGGCTTGAGATGAGGAATTTATTGCAGAATGGTAGCTAGTTCCCAAGTGGCATCTGCTGGAGTTGTATCTTTCCACTGGACTAGCACTTCCTTAATGGTGCATTGACGCAGACGACACTTACGCTAGTCCAAAATTACTTGTGGTTGCAGCCAAATGGAGCCTTCTTCATCAAACTCAGGAAAGTTGGTTTGAGTTTGGAACTTGATTCCAATCACCTTATTTAAGCAGGATGGAGCTTAGAATGACTAGGCAAAGCTAATTGATAGGCCACCTATCCGACACACTTGAGAACGGTATAAGGACCATAAAATTTGGGTGCTAGTTTCTAAAAATGGTTAGCCTTGAGGGAATTTTTCTTATAAGGTTGCAATCGAAGAAACACCTGATCTCCTTCTGCAAATTGATGTTCAGAGCGACCTTGATCTGCCTATTTCTTCATGTGATTCTGGGCCATGATCAAATTCTCTTTGAGGGTATGGAGAATATCCGCTCGAACTATAAGAATTTGGTCAACCTCCTGGACCTTTGAGACACCTGACAAGTATGAGAGAACTGAAGGTGGATTTTGTCCATATACTACTTCAAAAGGATTCATGCGGGTAAATGTATGGTAAAAAGTGTTGTACCACCATTCAACTAGTTGTAACCATTGAGCCCATTGATTTTGTCATTTTGATGCAAAACACCTCAAATATGTTTCCAAACACTTGTTGAGAATTTCAGTTTGACCATCAGTCTGGGGATGATAAGTTATGCTGAGATGCAAATGGGTTCCTTGTAGCTGGAACAGTTCTTGCCAAAAATTACTGGTGAAAGTGGGGTCGCGATCAGAAATAATAGAATGAGGCATGCCATGAATCTTGAAGACTTGATCCATGAAAATTTGATCCACAGTGGAGTCTATAAATGGGTGTTGAAGAGCACAAAAATGAGCATACTTGGAAAGATGATCAACTACCGCCATGATGATTGATTTATTGCCAGTTTTAGGTAAGCCTACGATAAAATCTATAGAGATATCCCTCCAAATAGCCGGTGGAATCGGAAGGAGTTGTAGTGTGCCAGGATCTTTGACTGTTTCTCCCTTGTTGCATTGACAAACATCACATTCTACCAAAAAATTGTGAACGTCTTGTTTCATACCATCCCAGGAAAAAGAACATTTGACCCGGTCATAGGTTTTGGTAAACCTTGAGTGCCCAACGGTGGGTGTAGCATGAAGCTCAGAAAGTACTGTGGATTTAAGTTTTGATTGTTTACTTAAATACAAATGGAATTTGCATCGAATCTCATCATTGTGCCAAGAGTACCCTAGGGAAACAAGATAATTGGCCCGCAATTGTTGTATCAGATGCGAAATTTTGGGATCGTGTAGCCATTCTTGGAGAACGTCTTGGAGCCAATCCGGTACAATGAAGGAGAGGGAAAAAAGGGACGCTTCATCTTCATATTTTCTGGAAAGTGAATCAACAACCACATTGACTTTAACTTTCTTGTAAAGGATCTCATAATCATATCCAAAGAACTTAGTCACCCATTTTTGTTGCTCCGGAGAAGAAAGGCGTTGTTCCAAAAAATACTTGAGGCTTTGATGATCTGTCTTAATTTGGAAGAGTTTCCCCAATATATATGTCGGGCCTCAGAAATGTCACATTTATATCCTCTTATTCCTTCACTATTCCTTACATTTCATCGTTCCATTAACCTTCCATCATACCATTTCCATAATGATACTTGGGTTTCTCCTGATTATTTTCCATTGTATTCATTTTAGTATTATAAGTGAATTTATGATTAAATCTTAGAAAAATGACATATTTTCATTATATATCAAGGTTGGATGAGTTTGATGATGTGTGCAGGCATATGTGAAGATTTCAACAAAGTCAAATATTACCACCTAGCATCAAATTCGAATTTCATTTTCAAGCTTTGAAGATTTGAAGAATATTTGGGAGAATCATTCAAGCATATTCAAAGGAGAAGATCATGGAAGATTTGGATGTCATATCCTATCTAAGATATGTGAGAGATGTGTGGAGGATTTGAAATGATCATATCTTCTAATAATGGGAAAGTAGTTGAGAATGGTTGAGAGAATAGTGGTTCTGTAATTATGACACTCTTCAAGACTCTCATGTATATAAGAGAGTGTTCTCTCTTCATGAGGGTCATCATGTTATTCATAATTAGGGGATTAGCTTGGAGAGTTAGAGATAATGTAATTCATAATTTAGTCTTGTAATTATTAGAAGGGGATTCTTAGCTTTGTTATTCTTTCATGATTTGTCATGATTCTTGTAATATAATTTGAGATTGATATATTGTGTGAGCTCACATATGTCTTTTGTCATTCAACTCTTCACATGTTGTATTGGTTTCCTAGATTAATTTCCTGCTTTCCTAGTTAGTCTTTCAATGCTTTCCTAGATTAATTTCATTTCAGCAATTTAGATTAGATTAATTCTACTTCAGTCCTTCATATATAGTGCATGTGCTTCGTAAGCCTACGAACCTTGGATTGATAAATTAAATAGTTGGGCAAGTACTACAACAGAATTAAATGACAATATTTCCGCCTAACAATATAAGGGCTCCAAAAATCCACTGCATGCAAAATAGCCAACACTTCCTTTTCATATATTTGTTTTCAAAAATTTTGCTTGGACATTTGTTTGCTGGTAAAGGCCAAATGTCAACCCTCTTACATAAGGACTACTCCAATTCGTTTCCCAGAAGCATCACATTCCAGGAAAAAGGTCTTTGTGAAATCAGGAAGGACCAGGACTGGAGTGGTGCACATGGTATTCATCAAGGTTTGAAAGGCCTGAGCAACTGCGAGATTCCAAGTGAAAGAATTATTCTTAAGGAGAGCAGTGAGAGGGGAAATAATCTTTCTATAATTCTTAACAAACTTGTGATAATAACTTGTTAAAACCAGAAATCCACACATGCTTTTGAGAGTCTTTTGGTGAGGCCAATCCTGCATAGATTCAATCTTTTTAGGATCCACCCTAACACCGGCCTTACCCACAAGATGACCCAAGTACTCGACTTACGAGGCACCAAAAGAAAATTTAGATTACTTGAGGAAAATTTGGTGTTGGGAGAGTAGATGGAGAACTCGATCCACATGAGAAAGATGGGTTGTCCAGGTTTTACTATAGATGAGGATATCATCAAAGAAAACTAAGACAAAATGATGAAGAAAAGGACGAAATACATGATTCATGAGGCTTTGGAAAGTGGATGGATAATTACACAAGCCAAAGGTTATGACCAAAAACTCATAGTGGCCCTCATGAGTTTGAAATGAAGTCTTAGGAATTTCTACCTTGCTAATATGTATCTAGTGGTAGCTAGAACGAATATCAAGTTTAGTAAAGAACTATGCACCACTCAATTCATCCAAGAGGTCATCAATGACAAGAATGGGAAATTTGTCTTTAATGGTGAGTTTTTTGAGGGTGCGGAAGCCAGGACACATGCACGAAGAACCTTCTTTATTAATGAACATGACCATAGGATAAGAGTAGGGGCTTGTACTAGGACAGATAACACCTGCATTAAGAAATTCTTGAACAATTTTCTCAATTTCATTTTTTTGGGAGAAGGGATGACGATAGGGACGGATATTGGGAGGAAGGTTGTCAGGGATAAGGGGAATGGAATGATCATGAACACCACGGGAAGGAGGGAGTCCTTGGGGAGTGGAAAAAACAACTTGATGTTTATAGAGGATGGATTGGAGGTCCTGTGGCACAGAGAGTGTCTCCATGGATTGAATGGCATGGAGTTGTGCAGTAATGCCAGAATGACCTTTTTTGAGCAGCTTTTCCATGCGATGAGAATTGATGATCTCTGGCGAACCAACGATGATGCCTTACAAATTATATTGTTGTCCTTCCTAGTCGAATTGCATGGTTAGTTCCTTAAATCCATGATAATGGGACCCAAATTCCTTAGCCATCCTGCACCCAACACAATGTCACAACCGCCCATGTTGATAGAAAACATATGAGATTTCATTTGGTACTTACCAATTTGGAGACGCACATTTTCAAAATGCTTGCCACATTTCATGGACTCACCATTGGAAATCATGATTTGAATATTATTAATGGTACAGATATAGCAATTAGTTTCTTGGGAAATGTGGTGATGAATAAAATTATGGGTGCTTCTACTATCAACAAGAATGATGACCTTTCTATTCTTAATGTAGCCAATTAGGTTGAGGGTTTGGGAAGAAAATAAACCAGTGAGAGCATTCAGGGAAATGACTGGTTCGACTTTGGGAGGGTCGGAGGGAGGGGTCAGGCTAGTGGTTTTAGGTGACACGGCCACAAGGGGAGCCTCAACATCATCTTCCGAAACATCCTCCAAGATGGCCATAAAAAGATTTTGTTCCTTACACTTGTGCCCAGAAAAATATTTGTCATCACAATTATAACAAAGGCCTTTGAGTTGGCGTTCAACCATTTCTTCCTTGGTCAATTTCTGGATCTTTAGTGGAGTAGAAGGAGGATTGGGAGTGACTAGTTTAGTGCGAGGAATAAAGGAGGGTTTTTGGTTTTGAGAAGAGACAACTTGTTGTGCTTCCTTATCTCTTTTAGTAGCGTCCACCCAACTCTGATGCTGAGCCATGAGGACATGGGCATGAATCTCATCCTTGAGGCCACTGATAAAACATTCTCAAAAAAAAGCATCAGACATGCCCTCTGTACAGAAAGCCAATCTCTCAAAAGTGGCTATAAAGTCTTCCATTGTGCTAGATTGTTTCAAATTTTTCAAATGGCCTAAATGGTTGGTGTCAGTGTCAAAGCGTTCATAAATCTCTGCCACAAATTGTACCCAAGCCACATACCCTTGGAGGGAATTTTTTATCCATTTCCACCATTGACAACATTCTCTATCTAGATGGAGAACACCATATCGGAGTTTGGCCAACTCATCTGTAATGCCATACAAAGAGAAATAATGTTCCATTTGAGTTACCCAGCCAGTGGGATTTGAGCCATCAAATTTGGTCACATCCACGTGCGAAAGGAGTAGGTCACGTTGAAAGTGATGGGGCTGCAAATTATGGGAATGAGAGGAAGCTTCACCTTCAATCAGATGAGGGAAGATCTGCAGGGATATGCAGCTTGGCACAGATCATNGTAATGCCATACAAAGAGAAATAATGTTCCATTTGAGTTACCCAGCCAGTGGGATCTGAGCCATCAAATTTGGTCACATCCACGTGCGAAAGGAGTAGGTCACGTTGAAAGTGATGAGGCTGCAAATTATGGGAATGAGAGGAAGCTTCACCTTCAATCAGATGAGGGAAGATCTGCAGGGATATGCAGCTTGGCACAGATCATCGTAGTGAAGGAGGCAAACTGGGTATTGAAGGATTCAAGCTAGGTAGAAAGGTCTTGTTTGATGTCCTCCATTTTGGCATCGATGGAGGAATGCATGTTTTTATTGATGGTGGCAACATTGGCACTGAGCTGTATCACTTCTTCTTAGGTTTATTTGAAATTAGAGTACAAGGAATTGCAACGAGCTTCCAAGTCTTGGCTACGGGTGTGGGCCATGATGTGGAACCACACAAAAAATGGGTTATGGGTGAAGTGTATCACAACGATCAGGGAGATGAGGGGAATCTAATGGGGTAAATCCCAAATAAGGGTGTTGGAAGGGAATCGGGTCCACGAGAAAAAAGTTTGCTGAAAAATTATAGGTATGAGTGCGATAAGGGCGAAGAGAGGAATCCAAAGGGATAGGCCTCAAATAATGGTGTCAACATGATCCAGACTTTGATTTGAATAATACTGCAGTGATAAAATGCCCAAATGCTTAATAGGAATAAATGTGTACTAATTTCGCAACCTGAATGCAGGAGACACAATTGTGCCACAGTAGATCTTGTCTGTTCTATTTTTGTTTTTGTCCCAAGGGTTAGGGTATTCAAGGGTTCTACAGACAAGGGTTTTCCCTGTGTTATAGCTCTTTGATATACGTGTGGGGTCCAACAATAGTACTCAGACCAATATCTCAGAGCACCAACTAAGGAGGATAGACTATGCCCTTAGCCGTACTACCCGACTACCTAAGTACTAGAGAGTATCTTCTCGGGTGTTTTTCTCGGTGGAACTATTAAATTCAGGAGGCCAATCGATTGAACTATGGAGGGCTTCAAGAGATCTAGTCCAATCAGTATACGGATGTTGTTTGATGCACTACCACTTGAAGGTGTACCAACAGGGGTTACAAGGGTGGCCAACATATGTGCGCTTAAGTACCACTTGTATTTCCTGTGTGTATGAATCCCCGACCACGGGTTTATGTGTGTAACAATATATCTCTGTAGCTTTAAGACGTTGGAAACGTATCTACCCTGGAAAAAAAAATAACCCACAATATTTTGCCGAGGAAGGTGCTCTGATACCACTTCTAATATTCTAGATATAAAATAGTATGTAGAACTGAAATAATTAGCTAGAAATGGTAGATAAACAATGATATAACCAGAAAAACACCAGAATAATACAAGAATAACATCAGAAAGAGAACTTTGATTACTGAGAGAAATTCTCACTTGCCTCTTTGAGGGGGAAACCTCGAGCAGGGCAGAGCTCTATTACAATAATATCCGAGACAAAACTTCTCATACCCTCTACTCCTATTTATACTAAATATGTCTATCCAAAAGAATAATATAGAGGAAGATCTTTCTATAAGCAGAAGCTTCTATTAGGTCTTCTTACATTTGACTTATTCTTCCTTATTTCTAGGCCTTATTAATATTGTCCTTTATTACATGGAAATATATTATTCTACCTACATGAAAGGTTAGGTCCCTAACACCTTGTTTTATCTAATCCCTGACAAACATATTTGCAGTCTCTCATCAGATCCTGAAAACTGGAGCAAGTATATTCCTCCTTTCCATTTCTATAGATTCACACTTTCCATATCTACAGCTCGCGAGTATTCTCACTTTCCTCCGCTATGGCCCACGAATGTCCAAGATTTTTTGTGCATGTGGCTCATGGATAACCTCTGAAACCCTGTTTCATTCACTTCCTCTGCAACTATGAAAATTTTGTTCCTTCATACCTTCGCTACCTCAGACCTACACTTTCTTAGATTTATCAATGTATACCTGCAAATAATCTTTCACAAAATAGATATTCAATAATGATCAATATGTAGGTAGGTGCTAATAGGAGTCCCTTTCTCTGTTATTTATACTTTCCAAGTGCCTTCCTCTAGAAGTTTCCTTGTAATTGTTTTACCCCTTTCTCCACCTTTTAGGGATAACCACTTTCTTGTTGCAACTAACAGTTCCTTAATTAGTCAAATAATAACTTCTTTACCCTTAACTACTTTCTTGTTGCATCCACTTTATTATTTAAATTATTTATCTTTGCAACCACTTTGACCATTTTATTATTCAAATAATTTCTCTTTGCAACCACTTTACCCATAATTAATTTATGTCCAAACCACTTTGACTATTCAACATTTTTATTACAACTAACTTACCCATAATTAATAAACTCACCACTTCTTGTTGCAACTAATTTATTTTCAATTATTTTCTTATTGCAACAACTTTACCCATGATTAACTCCTAGTTACAATCACTTTCACTAGTAAACTTCTTCTAGGAGCTTCTAGAATAATTGACTTCTTTGACCTTCTAGGAGCTTCGAGATAACTTATGAGGGCTCTCCAACTTCACTAAGCCATATCTCCTCAACCATGAGGAATTACATGATGTACCACATATCAACAAAAATGGAAAAACATGTATTATCCATCTATAATAGTATTACCTACATATTCACTGATCGTCAATCTTTTGTACCTCAAACAAAATCGGGTCCCTTACCCATACCTTTATGCTACTGTAATTCGCTATCGGACTTCTCCAAGGGTTGACATAAATCTCTAAGGGTTGACATCAATATACAAGATCACTCTCCAAGGATTGAATTCAATGACAACCAACTATGCGAATCAATTGTCCATCAATCTAAATCAACTATTCGACAGAAAGTAACCAAGTTTTACAAATTTCTATCCACCACTTGGAAGCTCGAAACCGAGGAAGAAGATTTTATCTACCCTTGTGAAAAATGGTTCTTCATAGAAGAATTTTATTTAGAAGAATATAGAGATCACATATATACATTTGGGCCATGGTTATAGGGAAAGGCAGTCTTATGTATGAAAACCTAGCTCCAAACTTATAACCTTGCTACTAATACTCTTTCCTTTTCCCTAGTTTGAATGAGGTTGGTCAACCTTATTCTATTGTTTTGGGACTTAGATTCTCTACAAGCTATCAAATAAACCATGGAAAATTCCATTTCAAAGGAGTAGGAACAACAAGGAGGCACAACACTATATATGCCCAAATATGCATGAACATGGACTTTGATAAAGTTTTTTCAACAAACATCAAGCGAGTGGCCAAAGATTATAACTGGTCTCAACTTATCGACTATGAGTAGGTTGCATTCAAGTGAGTAGATTTTTATTTGAAGTAGACCATATATAAACTCATTATGCAAAGTCTTGAAAATAAGGTCAATCTAAAAGACCCTAAAAAAATATGACTTGGTGGGATGGGACCCTAGAGGAACACCACTATTAACTTTCAGGGTTACTCCAAAGTGTTTACACCATGTTGGGGGTGCATGGTGTATGGATGACCCTTGGTTTTGATATAATGGACATAGACATATGAGGTGGATTGCTCATTGATTTCTAGACCTTATATTGGTTCTTATGTGGATTTATTCCTTGGAGTGTTGAAGACTTATGAAGTTTGGTGACTTCTTCATGATGGCCATATGAAGGTTGGTTGCTTGATTGGGAGGAGGAGTGTTTGGAATCTTGGAGGAGAGAATTGATCCCTAGATGAGATGGGAACATTTGGTTTCTTTCATAGAGGCATGTGCTTCAATTGAGGATTCTTGGGTTGAGGGAGTGATCATGTCGGTTGGATGGACTTGGAAGAGAAAATGGAATAGGAGGAGATTTGGATCTTTGGAGGCTTGTGGAGGTAGAGCATTGGAAAATTATTGAGGAGAATGTGTGACTTGAAGCCTTTCTTGTTGGAAACCTTCACCTGGGAGCTTGGAATTTGTCACTTGGAGTTGTATCACTTCACATGTGGTCCTACTTGTGTAGATTTATATTGGTTGTAGTGAACTAAGTCCATTTTAGATTTTTGTCCTTCCTTACCTCTTATATAAATAAAGGAAGGATGGAATATTTTCATTGATTCATTCATCGCACACTTGTATTAGAGATGTGAGTAGTGGATTGATTTAGTTTATCTCTCTTGTGTTCTCTTAAATATATTATCTCTTCTTGTCTTAGTGTGCTATGGTTCTTGGAGAATTTCAAGGGAAATTTTAGGGTTAGTGTTTCTCCCTAAAGAAGCAAAGAAGCTAGGGTTTGCAATAAACCTTGGAGGGATAAATATAGCCTTGTATATTGTAGTTTTTATCAGAGAAGAAGACTATGGTTTTGGAAACCCCGATGCTTCTTGTTATTCTTGTTGAGGCAAAGGAGAGAAAAATGTGCTTTTCATGTGCCAAGGAGTACTTGTCGGTGTTGGTGTTATCTTTTTGATGATCCTTGGTGGGGTGACAAGCTTTGGTTAGGAGTGATTACTAGCTATGAGGAGTTGGTGGCTAGGGTTTTCTTGGTTTCCTTGTTTTCATTTGGAGAGCTTGAAATTGTACCACCTTATGATTAGTATTGAGGATGTAAATGTACTTCATCTCTTATATATAAATTAAGTGTTTCAGCTGTTAAATTATTATGTACTTGTGTATTTGATTTTAGTCTTGTGTTGTCTTCTTGATTGGGTAATTTCCACCAATTGTTGTTCATGTTGATTTGATATAACATTAGGGATAAAATTGTTAATATATTTAACACATGTATTGAAGATACAAGGGAATGTTTACTATTCTAAAATAAGTTGAAATAAATTTATTTTAGATATTTCTTACAGACTGTCTGAAAACTTGGTTCAAATTTTGAGGGAAAAGGGATACTATAAGTTGTTTCAAGTGGTTGATAGGGACCTCACTACAATTTGGAAATAGGAATGGATGGACGGTGGACAAATTGGATTAGAGGGAAATGAAGCTACATAATGGAATAATTATATATAATTATTGGGTTCTATCCATGTTAGAATAAAGTATGAAGATGAGTATGAACCCATTTGGTCAAAAACATAGTCATGGGAAGATATACTTGTAAAACAAGTTATATGGAACTATGTGAAGACCGACCAATGGATATATCTTTCTAGTGGTGGAAGACCATATGGAAGTATAAATGTCCACTGAAAACTAGGATTTTCATGCGGCTTTCTTTAAACAATAGGATATTAACATGGTATCAGTGCCAAAGAAGAGGAAAGGAGGGACCTAGTATATGTCCTCTCTTCAATGGTTGTTTCAAGTTTTGATACTCTTAGTTGTTTGGATATTTGGAGGGATAGGTTTTACCTATAGGATATTCTTTCTATATGATGTCAGCTACAATATTTTAATTTTGATGGGGAAGACTGTTTTACAGGACTTTCTTTGAAATTGTTTGTAAGAAAACTATGAGCTACATGATAGTATCAGACTATCTATCGGTCAAATAATTTTATGTAAGAAAAAACTATGAGATACATGATAGTATCAATATGTAGAAAGACTACATGGGTGCTGGTATAATAAAATGTCACATTTTAGTGGCTTAAGTTGTTTGAGAAAGAAGTGGAATCTATGCTTAGAGCCACATGGAATTCTTGATGAGCAACTGAGGAATGTAATTTTACTTTTGAAATAAATAAAATTACGTTTTTTTTTTTTTTTTGTGGAAAAATAAATAAATAAAAAATAAAAATATTTTAGATATGTTATATGCATGCAAAACTGTGCCCTAAGGGTTGGAACTTGTTGACATTGAAGTACACTTGTTTGGTATCTTTTTTCTTGAGTTTCCTAGTGATTTGGACTGAAGTGAAGTGAAGTATTTTATACTATTCATTGTTGTAATTATGTATTTCATATCAGCCATAACATTGAAATATCTCAGGGATTATATCCAAGAAACCTCTAGTGAGAGGTGAAATTTCTGAATTTGCATTAAAAATCATATACAAATATTTATATAGCCATATCCTCAGTAAGGATCCACCCTTGATCTAGGAAGTAGGATAACAAGATTTGGACCCCCTCTTGCAACTCCCAAACAAGCCCCTTTGGATATGACCCAAGGACAAGAGGAATGTGTAGTGCCCCAACTAACCACCTTACTCCTAGGGAGATAGCTACACAAATCAAGGGTTATACTAGTGATCTAAAGCACCACCAAGGTCCCCCCTAGAACTCCCTCCTTGTCATTCAAACCCTCTCCCTCCCTCCATCTTGACTCAAAAGGAAGAGGGAAATGGGTAGCAATCGTATAGAGGAAGGGAAGGAAGAAAACATTTCCATAGTTGCATGAGAGGAACAAAACACAAACAAACTTGAGGAAGGAGAGTTATATGATCCCATGAAGCCACTCTAGGAACAACCATAGGACTAGATAAAATTGAATTTGCATTAAAAATCATATACAAATATTTATATAGCCATATCCTCAGTAAGGATCCACCCTTGATCTAGGAAGTAGGATAACAAGATTTGGACCCCCTCTTGCAACTCCCANCTAGTATTTTTGACCTACATGAATTGACATTGACACATAAATCTATTATAGTATTTATTGCTTTAGCGATTTTCTTTGTGGTCAATTTGTTATAATTTATTCATGTTTATTAGGGAAAGAAAGAAATTACAGTAAGAACATAAATCCCATCGTATGGAACTCTGTTGAAATATTGGTTGTCATTGATGTCAACCCTTGAAGAAGTCAGGAAGCCCCAAAGGTATGGTTATGGAAACCACAGTTGATTGAGGAAAAAGGATATGCAGTTGATTGAGGAAAAAGGATATGCAGGATAATGTAAATGTAGGTAAATCATTCATGGATGGATAATATGTATCATGTTATTTCTGATGATATGTGGTACACCACGTGGTTCCTCACAGTTGAGGATTTATGGCCTTGTAAAGTTGGAGGAACTCGAAGAATGATCTAGAAGCCCCTAGAAGGTCAACAAGTCAACAAGTAGTTATAGGTCATTCATTAAGGGTAAAGTAGTTGTAGCAAGAATTTTATTAAGGGTAAGGTGGTTGCAACAAGAGCGTGTGGGTTATCCCTAAAATAAGGAAAAGGGGTAAAATAGTTACAATCTATCCCTAAAATAAGGAAAAAGGGGTAAAATAGTTGCAAGCTATCCCCTAAAGGAAGTCACTTGGAAAGTATAAATAAGATTTCAAGAGACTCATATTAACACTTATTGAGCACATTTAATAGCTATGTTGTAAAGTGTTATGGGCAGGTACTATTGATAGATCTGAATCAGTGAGTCTGAGGCAACGAATTTTAGTGAAGAGTGAATTTGAAGGAGCCAAAGGGACAAAGTTAAGATTATTGTTTTAGGGTTTTCCTGAAGAAATCTATGATTTGCAGTGAAGGAAGAGTGCGGACACTCATGAGTTGAAGTGAAGGAAGATAACAAACATCTGTAGGGTTCAGTGAAGGAAAACACAGATGCACGGAGAAGCAAGGAAATATGCGGGTCACATAGGCATTAGGGCGCAAACATCTGCAAGCCATAGTGGGACAAAGCGCAGACATCCAAGAATTTACAAATCATAGGGCACAGATCTATTGAGAAAATTGAAGTTCAAATGATCAAATCAATCAGGTTAGCTACAATTTTTAAGGTATGGTTGACTGTTTATGTTGGGGTCTATATTTTACAGTAGTCCAACACATAAATGTCATAGTAGTTCATGAGTATTTGATTTGGAAAACATTATTATGGATCTTGGTATGCAGGTTTGAGGCATAAGGGTTTGAGTTGATGAAGTATAACAACAGTGACAGGTTGTGGAAATAACAGTAACAGATCAGTAACAAGTTGATTAATCCAACGGTAGTGATATGTAGTCTACAATTATATTTTTGGGTGGTTTTGACGGGGCAAGAAAAGGGGGTTGTATCCTCCTTCTGGTTGATGCCGGAGAATTGGGAAGTTGGAGCTTCCTTCAAGTTGGAGCCCAAAATCTAGGGGGTTGTAGCCTCCTTCAAGTTGTAGCTAAAAAATAAGGAAGTTGGTGCTTCCTATGAATGTATTTCTTATGACATATAAGAAAAGAATTTTGTGGTTTTTTCCCGTAGTTGGGTTTCCATGTAAACTTCTGGTGTACTATGTATTTTTGGTTGCTTATTGTTCATGGTTGATTTATATTGTTGATGATATATTAAATGCCAATGTTAAATTGTTGAATACTACTCATAAAGTTAAAGAACAGAAATTGTGGTTAAAAGTTGAAATAAAATGCTCATACCAATTCACCCCCCCTCAATATTCCAAGAATTGGTATTAGAGAAGGTCCTTCTAGAAACAATTTAACCACTGGAAGGATATCATGGAATACACTAAGATTGGAGCACCAAGTTTTGATGGAAACAACTATGCCTTTTGGAATAAAAGGATGGAAACCTTTTTACAGGCATAAGGATTTGATGTTTGGAAGTCAGTAGTAGACAGATATATAACACCATCCAGTCCCCCAACTGACAAAGATGGAAAGAAACTCAACGAAAGAAATTCAAAGGCTAAAGGAATCATTCTAAGAAGTCTGGATAATTTAGTTTTTGTTAAGGTTATGTATTGCAAGACTGCAAAGGATATCTAGGATAAACTTCAAAATATTTACGAAGGAGATACCAAATTCAAGGGAGCTAAGCTTCAAATCCTTAGAGAGAAATTTGAACAATTGAATATGAAGGAAGATGAAGATATCTCAGCGTATTTTCTACGAGTTGACGAAACAGTGAACACCATTAGAGGACTAGGAGAAAAATTTGTTGAACAGTGATTGTTCAAAAGGTTCTAAGATCTCTTCCTATGAGAGTTGATCCTAAAATATCATCCCTGGAAGAAAGAACCGATCTTGACAAATTGAACATGGATGAGCTACATGGAATATTCACAACTTATGAAAATGAGAATAGAACAAGATAACCCAGTCACAAAGGAAGCAACTTTTCAAGGCATCTAAGAAGAAAAAGAAGCAGAACAAGACAAAGTCAAACCATATTCTAGATGCAACGACGATTCAAAGGAAGACAAAGAAGTAGAAAACTTTGTGAGAAAGTTGAAAAGAGGAACCGACAAGTACAAAGGTATGTGTCCATTAAAATATTTTAATTGTGGTGGTATTGTTCATTTTGCTTCTAAATGTCCTTATGCTAAGAATAAAGGTAGAAATGAAGAAGAAGATCCTAATAAGAAAAAGAAAAATCAAAAGGGAGAAAAGAGAAACAACAAAAATAAATTCTTCATGAAAACTTTCTACTCAAAGGAAGACAACTCTTCATCAGACGAGGATGATGATAGTGGCAATGATTCAGAAAGAGAACTTATCATGGAAGTATAAGATGATGATGAATATTTCAATTATTACAAAGAAGAAGGTGAATTCGACCTCAGAGAAGAATTAATCAGTGCCTTAAAAAAATTAGGGAAAGAAAGAAAGAAAATCAAGTCACTCAAGGCAGAGTTAAATAAGAAAGAAGGATCTCAAAATTCCAATTCAAAAGAAATCGAGTAGATAATCACAAAGTTAAAGATCTAGGAATAAGAAAACAAAATTATTAAAGAAACACTCAGAAAACAGTTAGAAGATAAAGAGAAGATTATTGAGAGCTTGGAAGCATAAATAGTCACCCTAAGAAAAGATCTTCAGAAGAAAGATATGCAGCATAATAACACAAAAATATTGGATAAGATCATTAGCAGTCAAAGGCCATACCATGACAGGTTTGGGTTAGGATAGAACCAGATGCAAAATGAGAAAGGATGAAGCTCCAAGACAACATAACATGAAGAAAAACAAAGTACCTAAGCAGAAATAGTCATAGGTACTCAAGAAGAAAATCATAGAGGAACTGGACCACCAAGAAGATTCAAAACACAAAACCAACAATCAACAACATCTCACGAAGAAGAAGGATTCAGAAGAGAAACACCATTCAAAAGACTCCCTACATTTAGGTATCAAACTATTTTTCTTGGTTTATGTTATTCTTGTAACAATTTTGGTCATAAATATGAAAACTTTAGAGCTTATGCCAAGAACATAAGAAATTATTAAGGTTATTCAAACAACAGTTATCCTAGAAAGTCACATGAAGCACAAAACATGTATCATAATAATTTTGGTTCACTAAGTAATGAAATAGAGTGTTACAAGTGCAACAATTGTGGACACATGGCCAAAGATTGTAGACTGATTGTTCCCCCAAAGGAAACAAAGAAGAATAGTAATAGTCATAAACAGGAACCACAAAGGATATGGAGAATAAAGAAGGATCAATTCAACAATGAAGAATGCTTTCTTACTTTACAATCACAACACAAGAAAGTGGGTGGTATGTTGACAACGGTTGTTTGAAGCATATGACAGGTGACAAGAACAATTTTTTGACTCTGAAGAAGGAACGAGATGGATTAGTTTCATTTGAAAATGATAACTCATCCAAAATAATAGGTAGAGGCACAGTCAATCTTGGAAGCAAAGATTCCAAGGAAAAAAATGTTCTACTGGTTGAAGATATGAAGCATAATATTCTAAGTGTTAGTCAAATGTGTGATCAAGGACACAAACATTTGTTTGATTCAGAAAAATGCGAGATCAGAAAAGAAGGATCATGAAAATTGGTAGCTACAATTAGAAGAACCTAAAACAACATATATGTCATGAATGAGATTGGAATTGGAAAATGTTGCTTAGGAAAGGAAAATGAAAGTTGGCTTTGGCACGGAAGGACGGGGCACATGAAATTTGATAGCCTTGTCAAAATCAATAGAAAGGAAGTAGTAAAATAAATGCCTGAGATCTCAAAGACAACAAATACTCTATGTGATCATTTTCTACAAGGAAAACAAACCAGGACCAAGTTCAAATCAAAAGACTACTCCACGACAAAACCATTGGATATTGTACACACTCATCTATGTGGACCTGCAAGAACAAAGAGATTAAATGGTGAACATTATTTTATGCTACTAGTGGATGAGTACACAATAATGACTGTGGTTTTCTTTCTCAGGAAGAAGTCACAGGCTTTCGAACATTTCAAGATATACAAACAAATGGTTGAAACTGAGATGGATTCGAAAATGAAGTTTTTGAGATCAAATAATGGTACATATTTTACATCAAAGGAATTTATGGATTTTTGTGGTGAACATGGAATAAAAAGATAGTTCTCAACACACAAGACACCTCAGTAGAATGGAGTTGTCAAAAGAAAGAATAGAAAAATACAATAAATGGCTAGAGCCATGTTGAAATATTCCAAGTTGAGTGACATATTTTGGGCACATGAAGTACATACAACATTTCACATCCTAAATAGAGGAATGCTCAGAAGTAATAGTGATAAGAMTCCTTATGAATTATGAAAAGGAGGACCGACAAATGTGAATCATTTTAGAGTATTTGGAAGCAAATGTTATATCAAAAGAGAAGATGGAAGGCTTGGAAAATTTGACTCCCAAGTTGACAAAGGAATACTAGTTGGGTATTCAAGAAAAAGAAAAGCATATAAATGATTTAGTCCAAGACTCAACAAAATTGTAGAAAGCATGAATGTAACAATTGATGAGACATATGTACAGAAGGAAAAAGAGGGAAGCAAAGACTTAGAAGAGCAGAACGACGAAGAATGTCTAAAAGAAGAAGAAACAAAAGAAGAAGAGCAGCCAGAAGTAAAACAAGAGGAATATGAGCAACAATTACCTTCTAAGGCACCCAACCAATAGGTACATAAAGATCATCCACGAGAATAGATTATTGGGAATAAAGATGAA
The DNA here is from genome assembly GCA_032191745.1 of Picea mariana. Lineage (NCBI taxonomy): Eukaryota > Viridiplantae > Streptophyta > Pinopsida > Pinales > Pinaceae > Picea > Picea mariana. Next base: position 120,601 of record JASDQU010100682.1, read on the forward strand.
GGAGTTGAAACCCGAAGAATAATAATTTCACTAGAACAACAACACCTAGCATTGTTATCTACAGTTGAACCAAGCAATTTTGAAGAGGCCGACAAGGATGGACACTGGATCAAGAATATGGATCAAGAATTGGATAAGATAGAGAAGAATGACACATGGGAACTGGTTCCTAGACCGAAAGACAAGAACATGATTGACAAAAAATGGGTATTTCAAAACAAGCTAAATGAGAATGGATAGGTAGAAAAAAACAAAGAAAGGTTAGTATGAAAAGGATATGCCCAGGTTGAGGGAATAAACTTTGAAGAAAAGTTTTCCCCATTTTCCAGAATGGAAGAAATCAGATTAATCTTGGATTATGCATGTTCAAAGAAGATCAAGGTATATCAGATGGATCTGAAATCAACCTTCCTAAACAAAGAGTTAGAAGAAGAAGTGTACATCGAGAAGCAAGAAGGATTTCAGCTATCAAAAGTGGATGGTTATGTTTGCAGGTTGAAGAAATAAATGTATGGTCTCAAGCAAGCCCCCAAAGCATGGTGTTCAAGGTTGGACCTATATTTACAACATCAAGGGTCCAGGAAAGGAAATGCATACAATAATATCTACATAAAGGTAAATAAGGATAACATGTTAATAATTGAATTTTATGTTGATGACATTATCTTTGGAAGTGATCATGACAGGATGAGTCAGAAGTTTTCTAAAGACACACATAATGAATGTGAAATGTCTTTGCTTGGTGAGTTGACCTTGTTTTTGGGACTTCATATATATCAGTGTGATACAAGTATATTTATTTCACAGACTAAGTACATCAAAGAAATGCTAAAAAGGTTTGGAATATAATATTGTAAGCCTGTAAGTACTCCTATGCAAACCAGTTGCAAGTTGAGAAAGGAAGATGAATCCAAGGATACATATTAGAGACTCTACAGATCAATGATTGGTAGCTTACTCTATGTGACATCATCAAAACTAGATGTGATGAAAGCAGTTGGACAGGTAGCAAGATTTCAAGAAGCACCAAACGAAACATATGTCATGACAATAAAGAGAATATTTAGATATCTCAATGCAACTGAAGACTATGGGTTATGGTATCCAAAAGGAAATGAATTATCTCTAGTTGCTTATACAGATGCAAATTGGGCTGGAAGCATTGATGACAAAAGAAGTACAAGTGGAGCAGCTTTCTATTTGAGTGATTATCTGATATCCTGGTTAATGAAGAAGTAATATTCAGTATAATTGTCTACAACAGAAGCATAATACATTTTCGCGACAACGTGTTGTACTCAAGTTCTCTGGATGAAACAAAATTTGCAGGATATACACTTGGAATATGATGATCCCATTATGATACTTTGTGATAACACTAGTGATATTAGTATCTCAAATAATCCGGTGATTCATTCCAAGACAAAACACATCTCGATCAAGTATCACTTCCTACGGGAACATGCTACAGAGAAGAACATCAAGCTAGAGTACATTGGGAAAAAAGAGCAGATTGCAGATAGCTTCACTAAACCTCTTCCAAGGGAGACTTTTGAGTATCTTCGACAGAGACTTGGAGTAATTTCTTCTCCACAATGAACCTCACAACATCAAGAACAACAGGACAAGGGGAGAGAAGAAGTAAATATGACAAGTAATGAAGGCTTGGAGTCAATAATTTTTGAATGCTTTTCATATATGTCAATGATTTACACAAGGAATCACCATGAAGAGAAAAAGTTAGCAGAATGATATGAAGTTTGCAGACAGGGGGAGAATCCCCAAGGATAGTGGATACAGGGGGAGAAACCCCAAGCCAAGTTTAGATAGGGGGAGATTCCCTAAGGAGAGTGCAGACAGGGGGGGGTAGCCCCAAGGAAAGTTACCATTTTCCATTGATGTCAAAGGGGGAGAGAATGAGCAGTTGTAGGGAAACAAAGAGAAATATTAGAGGTATAAAGATAGAGGGAGTGATGGTCATAGGGGGAGCATAGTGTTTTGGTATTGCATAAGAGTGTTTCCATCAATTCCAAAGGGGGATATTGTTGAAATATTGGTTGTCATTGATGTCAACCCTTGAAGAAATCAAGAATCCCCGAAGGTATGGTTATGGAACCTGCAGTTGATTGAGGAAAAAGGAAATGCAGGACAGTGTAAATGCAGGTAAATCATTCATGGATGGAAAATACCTATCATGCCATTTTCAATGATATGTGTTACGCCACGTGGTTTCTCACGATTGAAGAGTTATGACCTTGTAAAGTGGGAGGACCCCAAAGAATGATCTAGAAGCCCCCCTAGAAGGTCAACAAATCAACAAGTAGTTATAGGTCATTCATTAAGGGTAAAGTGGTTGCAGCAAGAGAGTGTGGGTTATCTGTAAAATAAGGAAAAGGGGTAAAATAGTTATAAGCTAGCCCCTAAAGGAAGTCACTTGGAAAGTATAAATAAGATTTCAAGAGACTCCCATTAACACCTATTGAGCACATTGAATATCTATGGTTTAAAGTGTTATGGAAGGTAATATTGACATATCTGAAGCAGTGAAGTTCAATGAAGAGTGAAGTTGCAGGAGCTGAAGGGGAAAATTTAAGATTATTGTTCTAGGGTTTTTCTGAAGACATTTGTGACTTACAGTGAAGGAAGAGCACATACATCCATGAGTTGCAGTGAAGGAAGAGTACATACATCCGTGGGGTTCAGTGAAGGAAAATGCAGACACATAGAGAAGTAAGGAAATCCAAGGGTTGCGGAGGAGTTAGGGTGTGAAAATCCACGAGCCACAATGGGACAAAGCGCGGACATTCGCTAGTTTATAGAGAAAAAGGCACATATCTATTGAGAAAATTGATGTTCAAATGATAAAATCCATCAGGTCAACTACAGTTTGAGAGGTATCGTTTATTGTGTATGTCAGGGTCTATATTATGTAGTAGTCGAACATAGACATGTCCTAGTAGTTCATGAGTTTTATTTGGAAGACATTCTTGTGGATCTTGGTATGAGGGTTTGATGCATAAGGGTTTATTTGATGAAATATAGCAGTAGTGACAGGTTGTGGAAGTAATAGTAACATATCAGTAACAGGTTGATTGATTCAGTGGAAGTGACAGGTAGTCTATAGTTATATTTCTGAGTGGTTTGGCTGGGGAAAGGAAAGGAGGTTGTAGCCTCCTTCTGGTTGGTGTCGGAGAATTGGGAATTTGGAGCCTAAAAACTAGGGGGTTGTAGCCTCCTTCCATTTGTAGCTAGAAAATAAGGAATTTGGTGCTTCCTACGAATGTATTTCTTCTGACATATAAGAAAAGCATTCTGTGGTTTTTTATCGTATTGGGTTTCCACATAAACTCCTAGTGTATTGTGTATTTGTGATTGTTTATTGTTCATGGTTGATTTATATTGTTCATGATATATTAAATTCTAATGTTAAATTTTTGAATGCTGCTCATAAAGTTAAAGAATACACACTGTGGTTAAAAGTTGAAATAAAGTGCCCATATTGATTCACTCCCCCCCCCCTCAGTATTCCAACACACTCCCACTACCCTATAAGAGTTGGGGGACCCTCTCATTTTTTGAACTCGTCCTTCTCCTCTCCTCTGTATAGGTTAAGACCAATAACTTTTGACTCAATATATATCCATTTCTTTTTGAACAAAGGTAAACCATACAATCCCAAAAATGGAAATTTCTAACCAATATTTTTGTAACAAAATCTTCTATGGTAGCTAGTACATGTTTATTTATATAACAAAAAAGAAAGAACATATATTGTGGAGTTCTACTTTTTTCCCTAAGTAGAATGCATCTGAAAAATAGGAGAAATCAAGCCTATGGGATCTATAGATATTTAATATAAATGATAATATGAACTAGTTTCAAAATATGTGACACTGTGAAAGAAATTATAAGATGGACACTAAACTATTTTTAAAAGACAACTAGTGTGCAATTTCCACACAAACTAGTGGACGTGCCTTATAGCAAAAATAATACAATCATATTAATAAATAATTTGTGTGGAGGATATTTGAAACTATAAACTCATCATGGAAATGAAGAACATATAGAGAAAGGAAAGCAACCCAAGAAAGCATGTCAGTGTAATTATTTGATTCAAGGGGAAGCAAAATTGTCTTTGAGTATTTTAATGCACACACCGACGTGACAAGATATTTGTTTATGAAAATAAAGAAATATTTACATATATTTATTTGAGATTGAAGCAAGAATCCAATTTGAAAGAAATGCACACAACAAAAACAATATCTAGTTTTGAATCCCAAAGAAAAAAAAATTAAAGGACATACAAGAATATTTAGAACTGATGGGAATATGTATATCCAATTTTTAAATTGCACCAATTAATTAAAACAATAAAAGGAAACAATTTATTTTGTAACTTTAAATGTTGTTTACTATGATCATTGTAATCCATATTTTGCAAACTTCTTAAAATGTTGTATGAGATAGATATACAAAAGATAAGTAAACCATCAAATCTAAAAATGGCAATTTCAAAACCATATTTTTGTCACAAAATATCCTATTGGAGCCAATACATGGATTTATATATAACAAAGAAAGCAAGAAGATACACTTTGGAGTTCTATTTCTTTCTTCAAAATAATGAATCTGAAAAACAAGAGCAGGGAAGCCTTTGGCACACATATAGAATCTATAGACATTTAATAGACCTATTAGGATGATCTAGTATTGAAAATATGTGATATTGTAGAATGAATCATAACATGGACATTAAAGTATGAGTGGTGGGCTATGCCAATAACAACATTAGTAGTTGGGGCCATATTTTATTCCATCAAACAAATAATTTGAATATGGGTTTTTCCAAAGCTTTGGAATAACCATTCATGGAATCCAAAACCAGTATGTGATGCCAAGTTTCCAAGACAACAACATAACAAGGAAAGGTTCTCCAAAACACATAAATAATAATGAAGCATATGCAAGTAAACACAAGAAATATTGACCATACAAAACAACAATCAATGTCTGTTTCTTGACCCTAAGATTAGTGATTGAGTACATAATTATTATATGCAAGATAAACACCAATAAACCAATGATCTTGATGACAAATATTACAATGGACAAGCCAATCATTTCCTCTATATTTAATACATAATGAAAATCTTTGAAGCCAATAACCCAAGAAGATGCATTGATTCTATCATAATTCACTAAGAAGATTCTTTTCTCTACACAAGATAAACTCCAATGGAAAGACAATATCAACAAAAGCTGTTCCCAAGTCATGGACTAACCAAGAATGGGATTCACGATCAATGCACAAAGAACAAACCTCCAACACAACCACTGAATAAGACAATGTTTTGCAAAACAAACAACAAACAATGAAGCACATTGAGACGAAGCCAACAAATATTGGCCATTAAAAACAAAAACAACCATCTATTTATCATTCCTAAGATATTTAGTGGGCACATATTCTATGTTGTACAAAATAAACAAATAATATCATTTCCAAGGATTCCCAATACATGGACTAACCAACCATGGCATCCATAATCAATATGAAAAAATTAATTTTCATGGAAACAACTTAACAAAATATTCATTGGCTTTAACAACATCGTTCGAGCACAATTTCTATTCTTTGCAAGATAAATACAAATAAACAAATAAACTAAATGCTAGTTTAACCAACATCGTGAACTAACTAGGAATGGCATTCAGAATCTTCCCCCAAAAAATAGGAAACAAAAATATTCAAGCCTTGGAAAAGAGGTGAATGAGAATAATATGTTTTGTAAGAAAACAAAATCAAGCATGCATAACCATGACCAACAAGAACAAAACCATTGCATGCAATCATAAGCATGTTTGTCCACCATCGAACCAACAATCAAAACAATGAAAACCATTTAAATCACAAGGTACCCCTACCCACTAACAAGCACAACACATATTGATAGTGAAAATATCCATCAAATAAATCAGAATTGAGCTCTACAAGTACTCTTAAAATACATGCACACAACGTTGAGCCAAAAAACCACTACAAATATCTTTAATAATGGGAGCCACAAATTGAAACACGGCATTTAGTCAATGAGGTGCATGCAACCACAATGCTAGGGAGATACCTCTTCCCTATCGACTGCCTTCCACCCCCAAATAGATGGACAAACAAAAGTGGTTAATAGGATGATTGTGCATATCCTACGCATGTACAACTCTAAGCACACACGTACATGGTATGGGAGCCTTCCATATATTCAACATATATACAACATAACCCTCCATAGCTCTATTGGCCATAACCCTTTTCAGATGTGTTTGGGGTTCCAACCATTGGTCACCATTTATGTGGCTCTTCCCACTACATCTTCACAGGAAAGTCCTCCCATGCTCATACCGAGGAAACCATAGTAGCTAAATTTGTTGAACTAATGCATCACATTCAGCCCATATCGTAGTGGTCTACGTAATGACATGACCAACATCGGGTTCCACATAGGTTTCAGGTTGGTGATAAGGCGTGGTTTCATTTGCAGAAAGAGCACCTCATAGCCCCCACATGAAGCTTAAACCACTACGATATGGGCCTTACACCATCACGAAGGATGTAGGTGATAATGATTTTGAATTGAGCATTCCCCCTCTCCTTGGTTTGCACCCAATGTTTAATGTGGAGCTACTTCAACCATATTTTCCACCTCTATTGGAAACCTCCAAGGTGGCTGAGCATTTGGCCCCTGCAGAACTCAATCCTGAATACATTTAGCAAGCTACAGTGGATTGGATCATGGACACCAAGATGAAGGGAACCCAACAACATAACATACAAATCTATCAGGTTTTCAAAGTAGGATAATTTCTTCACCAAGGCAAGTGGTTCACTATGAGTCAAATTCAGTCAAACTTCCCCCATCTAATTAGGGAACTTGATGTAATGTGGACCGTTTCTTCTTAATGGGGGAGGAATGATCCAGGTGGACATCAGTGACCACCCACCTCTTCCATTGACTCAACATGATTATCCATATTGACAATTTTTTCATCTATAGTTTTTCAATTCCTAAATTTATGTGGCAGTTTTGAGGCCTTAAATGATGTTTTTTGACGATTTTGGAGCTTGGGGTGTCCATGGATTTCCTAGTACTACCAGCAGTTGTACTTCTTAGTTAGAACTTTCCAACGAGCTATTGTGCACCCCAAATGGAGATTGTATGCAAAAGTTGCACCTATCGAAAGTTGACGTTTCAACTAACCACCTGAGGGCCTTCAATCCTTTTGGTGCTTCATCCCCTAGGGTTAGGGTTTTAGATCTTTATGGTTTTTTCCGCTTAGGGTTTAATACTTTATGTTAAAAGGCCATTTTCAACCAATTGTAATGTCTTTTTGCGAATGAGTGTAACTGATACCTCTCTCTTCAGAGATAAGCTACCACCATTCTAGTTAGCTTGTATTGCTTTGTATTTTATAGTCTTTTCCTATTACATTCATTAATAGAACTTGGGTTTCATTGTATTACTATCCTCTTTGCAATATTTATGTGTGTGTTTCCATTCATATTCCTAGCTTTCATTTTTTTCTCTATACAACCCAGATTACACTTATAAAGTTTAATAATAATAAGTGAAATAAAATTGTATTACACAACCCAAAGGAATGGGCTTGAAGCTCTCTGTAGAACACATATCCACCATGTATAAAGAAGAATTCAACTGGTTCCTTGGTTAGTGAGTCAAAAGTATTGACAAATAGGAAAGAAAAATAACAATGGTATATAATAATTAAACTAATATTAAGAAAAAAAAGGGACCAATAAATTCATTAAGGGGCGTTGGGATCAACAAATTCCAAGTCAGGGCTCGCACTGTCTCAATGAAACATGATTCGACTCTTGTTTCTAATACTAATTTTAGTGAGTCGAAAATGTTTAAAATGAAGTGAAATTTGATTTGAAACTAAAAGCTAATGTGAAAGTGGTGTATGTGATTAATTACCAAAACAAAAAACTACAAAGAATAGATCAAATTTATACAAGGGTATGTGTTTTTCCTCATTGTCCTATGTTTTTTTGCTTGTTTTCCTATTGGTTCATTTACTTTGAACATATTTTCAAATTATTCCCACCCGCTTAAGAGAATCAACTAGGGAAACTAGTTATTTTCCTATCATGGTAACTATTTTTTTTAATATATATATGTGTGTGTGTGTGTGTGTGTGTGAAATTTGATGAAAAATATTACATAAGTATTAACATACAAGTGAGAAAAAAAATTGTTGGATTACTGAGAGGGGGCGTGAATCAGTAATAGAGCAATAATAATCCCTTTTAATCATATAATCCAAGTGTTATATCAATGAAGCATTATCATTCAATAACTGCAGAGTAAATAAGCAATGAACAAATGAACAATCATACACATACACAGTACACCAATGTTTTACGTGGAAACCCAAATCGGGAGAAAACCACAGAATGCTTTTTCTTATATGTCTTGAAGAATTACATTCATTTGAAGCACCAACTTCCTTTGTTTTCCAGCTACAACTGGAAGGAGGCTCCAACCCCCTAGTTTCTCAGGATACAACCTAAGGGAAGCTCCAACTCCCCAATTCTCTGGCTACAACCAGAAGGAGGCTACAACCCCCTATGTTCTCTGGCTACAACCGGAAGGTGGCTACAACCACCTATCCTTGCCCCGTCCTGCCACCCTGAAGTAGAAGTAGAATCATGGAACCACTGTCACACTATCACTGTGAGATATACCACTGTAAACCTGTACCAATAAATTTGAACCATGCATCAACCATGCATCAACCTGTACCTCAACCTGTAATCAACCTGTACCATAAACAAGTGCATCAAGCA